>VWZE01001183.1:119718-146450 GCA_013396675.1 Eubucco bourcierii | reverse complement strand
GAGTGACGGAGTGACGGAATGACGGAGTGACGGAGTGACGGAATGACGGAGTGACAGAGTGACGGAGTGACGGAATGATGGAGTGACGAAATGATGGAGTGATGGAGTGACGGAATCAAGCAGGTTGGAAGAGAACTCCAAGCTCACCCAGCCCCTAGCACCCAGCCCCAGCCAATCAACCAGACCATGGCACTAAGTGCCCCAGCCAGCCTTGTCTTGAGCACCCCCAGGGATGGGGACTCCACCACCTCCCTGGGCAGCCTATTTCAATGCCAATCACTCTCTCTGGCAACAACTTCCTCCTAACACCCAGCCTAGACCTCCCCTGGTACAGCTTGATATTCTGCCCCGTGGTTCTGTTACTGGTTGCCTGGGAGCAGAGCCCAACCCCACCTAACTACAATCTCCCTTCAGGTAGTTGTAGAGAGCAATGAGGTCTGCCCTGAGCCTCCTCTTTTCAATGATGAGTTCCACTAGTCTCATTGAATACCTTCCCAAACAGGCGGGCTTGGCAGGTCATATTTCCACAGGAAGCTTCAGCTCTAGAATGCTGCTGTCTGTTTGAGAGGCATTTATTTTGTTTCTTAGACTAAAGCCAAGCCACTTGCTGGTGCTGCCTGGTGGGTGGGTTTTATCCCATCTGTTTTCTGTCACCTTCCTTTTATTCCTTGTGTTTGCTTTCGATTTGTAATGAATGCAACAAGATAGCAATGGACCAAGCTTTAAACCATTTGCTGTTAGTTGCTTCACTGGAGCTGGCCATGGATTTGTGTTCAGCATGGTTACAACATCTAGCCCAAGGTAGCAAAGCATAGCAATGAGTTGTGTCACAGGTACTCCTGGGATCGTAGAATCGTAGAATCAGTCAGGGTTGGAAGGGGCCACAAGGATCAGCCAGTTCCAACTCCCTTGCCATGGGCAGGGACACCTCACATTAGACCAGGTTGGCCACAGCCTCATCCACCCTGGCCTTAAACACCTTCGGGGATGAGACTTCCACCACTTCCCTGGGCAACCCCTGCCAGGCTCTCACCACCCTCACTGCAATGAACTTCTTCCTAACATCCACTTTCAGTCTCCCCTCTGCCACTTCAAACCCATTCCCCTTGTCCTGTCATTACAAGACCTTGTCAATAGTTCCTCCCCAACTCTCCTGTGGCTCCTTCAGATCCTGGAAGGCTACTCCAAGGTCTCCTGGAAGCCTTCTCCTCTCCAGGCTGCAGAGCCCCAACTCTCTCAGCCTGTCCTCACAGCAGAGCTGCTGCAGCCCTCTCAGCATCTTGGTGGCCTCCTCTGGACTGGCTCCAACACTTCCATGTCCTTCCTGTGCTGGGGGCTCCAGAACTGCACACAGGAGTCCAGGTGGGGTCTGAGGAGAGCAGAGCCAAGGGGCACAATCCCCTCCCTTGCCCTGCTGCCCACACTGCACTTGCTGCAGCCCAGCACAGGGTCATGCAAGGCTTTCCCAGCCATGTGCAATGGGAGGTGTGTGCTCAATGCCTACTCTGCTCTCACACAACCACCAAGCACCTTCTCACCACTAGCAGGGGTGGAAACAGTCATTTCTGAGAAGATTCTTGAAGAGAGTCTCTCCCAAATGCCAACCAAATGCTGTCCAGGGATCAATTGTTGCAAGCTTGAATGAACATTAGGGGACAGTATTGGCCAGGAGTCAACCTGCTTCTTGCTCTTCCTGCTGTCCCTTTATCTGCAGGTTGTCTTCCATCCCCCTCCTAATGATAAAGCCTCTCTTGCTCTTTACTTATCTGACTGGTGCACTGGACATCCATTTTTAATCTGACCAGGTCAATTATAAATAGTACAGCCTACAAGTACTCTGGGAACTCCTGAAAATCTAATTAGCATGAGTCAAGCAGTGAATTACACCTTTGCCTTGGCTGTTTGCAACAGGAATTAGAAAAGAAAAAAACCCAACCCAAACCCAACAACCTGCACTCAGAATGACACCAGGAGTCTCTCAGGCACAGCAGAGAGAGTTCTTCAAAGCGGTGTTTAATCCTGTTCCTTTTGCTGGTGAAAGGATGGGCCATGGTGGGCTGGAAGCCAGAGCAGCTGACATAGCCTTGGGCTCAGCACATGTTTTCTCAGGAGGTCAGAAGCAGAGAGTGGGTTGGGTTGGAAGGCATCTCCAAAGGTCATCTTGTCCAAACCCCTCTGTAGTGAGCAGGGACATTCTCCACTAGATCAGATTGCTCAGAGCCTTGTTGAGCATCACCTTGAATATCTCCAGGAATCACAGAATCATAGAATGATAGAATGGTAAGGTTGGAAGGGACCTCAAGGATCATCTAGTTCCAACCCCCTGCCATAGGCAGGGACACCTCCCACCAGTACAGGTTACTCAAGGCCTCATCCAATCTGGCCTTGAACACCTCCAGGGAGGGAGCAACCACAACCTCCCTGGGCAACCTGTTCCAGTGCCTCACCACCCTTACTGTAAAGAACTTCCTCCTAACATCCAGTCTAAATCTCCCCTCTGCCAGTTTCAGCCCATTGCCCCTTGTCCTGTCATTGCAAGACCTTGTAAATAATCCTTCCCCAGCCTTCCTGTAGGCCCCCTTGGGGGACCTCAGTTGTCTCCTTGGGTACCCTCCTCAGTGTTCCACTAGCCTCATGGTGCGGAACTTGCTCCTCATGTCCAATCTAAATCTTCTCTTCTCTAATTCCCCTTGTCTTATCACTACAGGCCTTTCTCAGCATTCCCTCTGCAACCTTCTTGTAGGCCCCCTTCAGGTGCTGTAAGGATGCAAAAGTCCTTGGTAAAGGACTCTTTGGAGAGGATAATCTCAGGGGAACCTACAGAGTTCCTGTCATCAGGGTTTACTGTGTGGCAGCAAAGGAGCTGACTGCAAGAGTTCTTCTAGCTGGAGCTGTTTAAAAGTCATAGAATAGAATCATAGAATGGTTTAGGTTGGAAGGGACCTCAAGGATCATCTAGTTCCTGAACACCTCCAGGGAGGTTGAGAAGCACAGAATGTGATCTTCTGTGCTCCCCAATCTCCCTGGGCAACCTGCGCCAGTGTCTCTGCACCCTCACTGCAAGGAACTTCTTCTTAACATCCAGTTTCAATCTCTCCTCTGGCACTTTAAACCCATTCCTTCTCATCCTGTCATTGCAAGCCCTTGTCAATAGTCCCTCCCCAGCCTTCCTGTAGCTCCCTTCAGATCCTGAAAGACCACTCCAAGGTCTCCTGGAAGCCTTCTCTTCTCCAGTCTGCAGAGCCCAAACTTGTACATTGCCTCAGTCCATAGCTGATCCATCCCTCGGGAAGGTCAGGGACTAAAGAGAGCCTTGTCTGGCTTTCCTCAGGCCCCAGGAGAAGCCAGGCTGCTGCCAGGCGAGCTCCTGGAGTGCAGAGATGGAATTACAAAGCCATTACAAGGCATGCAGCTCACCTTAGAACAAGTGAATCACAACACAGGGCAACCTAAAGCCCTTCTGCACTGGCACCTTGTTGCTGTAGTGTATTTCTTACAGGTTTGAGTATCTGAAAGCATCATAGTTGTTTCATTTATGTCCTGAAAATGCTACTTTATGAAGCTATTAAAGGCAGAATTGTACCCTGGGATAACTGCAAATGTGGCTACTTAAGATTCATTTTTAGATTCATTAGGAGGCTTCAGAAGCAGAGTTCCTGTAAAATACTTTTTAATAAAACATATGGATTCCTCAAAAGCAGAAATGCACCAGACCACACAACCCCTTTGGATTGGGTGATGTAGGTGGAATTTTAATGTCAGGGGAAAAGGATCAAAAAAAAAAAAAAAAAAAAAAAGGACAAAAAAATAGAAAAAAGGGAAAAAAAATTTTTTTTAAAAAGGCAATGCAATCCCAATTCTCTGAAGAGAGGGCAGCAGCTCTTTGAAAGCTGCAGGACACTTCACTTCCCAGCACATCTATAACTGTTGGTAAAACTTAGCTGTAAAAGGAAGAGAGATTTCCCCTTCTGTGTAGGTGCTGACTGTGGCCAGGGGACTTGCTGGGGTCTCCAATCCCTACCTGGGTAGAGAAAAAGCCTGGCCCTCTTTCAGGAGGAGGCTTTAACTGCTGACAGCTTGGCTTGTTTAGGTTGAACATAAAGCTTTTTGTTTCCTTTTCTGGGGAAAGGGACCTGGGTGGACAGTAGGATGCTCATGAGCCAGCAATGTGCCTTTGTGGCCAAGAAGGCCAATGGCATCCTGGGGTGGATTAGAAGAGCTGCAGTTAGCAGGTCCAAAGAGGGTCTCCTTCCCCTCTGCTCTGCCCTGGTGAGGCTCCATCTGGAGTATTGTGCCTGTTTCTGAGACCCTCCGTTCAAAAAGGACCTCAGGGAACTGCTTGAAAGAGTTCAGCACAGAGCCACAAAGCTGTTGAAGGCAGTGGAACATCTCCTGTGGGGCCAAGCTGAGGGAGCTGGGGCTTGGTGCAGAGCCTGAGGACTGATCTCAGTCATGCTGATAAAGATGTTCAGGGCAGTGTGGGGAGGACAGAGCCAGGCTCTGCTCAGGGATGCCCAATGACAGGACAAGGGGCACTGGGTGCCAGCTGGAGCAGAGGAGGTGCCACAGGAACAGAAGGGAAAACTTTGTCACTGTGAGGGTGCCAGAGCCCTGGAGCAGGCTGCCCAGGGAGGTTGTGGAGCTTCCTTCTCTGGAGACATCCAAAGCCCTCCTGGATGTGTTGCTGTTTAACCTGCCCTGGGTGATCCTGCTCTGGCAGGGTTTGGGATGGATGAGCTTTCAAGGTCCCTTCCAACCCCTAATGTTCAGTGGTTGTATGACTGTGATTCTCACAGAGGAATGCCTGAAATCTTGACAGTTTTCAAGAAGGCCATTTCCTGCCTTCTGTAGTCTCTGAAACGTATCAGAGACAGGCTTGGCTCACTGTGCACAGCTGCATCCTCGCCTTGGGCATCCTCCAAAGGATTGGGACATACCATGGTGGAGAGGAGGTTTAAGCAAAGTAGAAAATAGGGTTAGAGGCAGGGTGATTATGCAGCTATTGGGATGTTATTTATCACTACAGAGAGAAGATGAAGACATGTTTACTGGTTTGCTGACACATTCTTCACCAGGGAGTCATCAGCATGTCTGTGACCAGCAGTGGTCCTTAGACTTAACTTTATCCTCCCTCCATTTTTATTTTTGGCTGTGAAGCATTTAGCCACTCACTCCCAGCTTCATTCTGGCAAGGCTGCAGCAAATTTCACAAGAGCAATATTAAAACAACAACAACAACAAATGGGTAAGTTCTCCATTTCCTTCTCTGAGACACTGCAACTGTGAGGCCTGTCAAGTGAAGGTCAAGCAGCAGCCCAGAATAATAGTCACAGGTTCCCTAAGAGGGACAGTTGTCAGTGGCTGTTCTTTCCAGCAGCAAAAAAAACCCCTAAACCCAACCACATTCTATTTTGAGCCAGGCAGTAGAATGTAGAGAGAGTGAGTGACCTGCCACACAAGCAAAATGTGGGTGAAAAATAGCAAGAAATTATTTAAGAAATCTTTAGTTTTTCTCTGTGCCCTGGAAGACAAAGCACAAGGGAAGGAGAAGTATGTACAGAAGAGAAATCACCACCAACCTCATGTACAGCAGGTAGCTGGAGTTCATCAACCACAACTAAAGCCTGGCATTGGAGCATAGAACTGTTTGGGTTGGAAAAGAGCTCTAAAATCATGGAATCCAACCACTGACCTAACACCACCCTGTCCTTTTTTATGTGCTCATCACAGAATGACAGAATTGTCAGGGTTGGAAGGGACCTCAAGGATCATCCAGTTCCAACCCCCTGCCATGCCCAGGGACACCTCACACTACATCAGGCTGGCCACAGCCTCAGCCAGCCTGGCCTTAAACACCTCCAGGGATCAGGCTTCCACCACCTCCCTGGGCAACCCCTGCCAGGCTCTCACCACCCTCATGCTCAACAACTTCTTCCTAACATCCAGGCTGAATCTTCCCATTTCTAACTTGGTTCCATCCACCCAGTCCTATCACTCCCTGACAGCCCAAAAAAGTCCCTCCTTAGCTTTTCTGTAGCTCTCTGCAGATACTGGCAGGCCACAGTAATGTCTCCTCAAAGCCTTTTCCTCTCCAGACTGAACAACCCCAACTCTCTTAGCCTGTCCTCATAGTAGAGCAACTTGAGCCCTCTGATCATCCTCATCATCCTTCTCTGGACATATTCCAGCACTTCCAGATCTTTTCTGTAACAGGTACTCCAGAACTGGACACAGTACTCCAGGTGGGGTCTCATCAGAGCAATGTAGAGGGGCAGGATCACCTCCCTTGACCTGCTGACCACACTGCTCTGGATGCTGCTCAGGATGCAGTTGGCTTTCTGGCCTGCAAGTGTACACTGGTGGCTCAGCAGGGAAGGCTTCTGTCAGGCTGTGGCAGGTAGGCTGATGAAGATGAGGAGATTGCAGCAAGCACCTGAAAGGAATGTTTTCCAGTCACATTAGAAAGTTAAAATTATGCCAAGATTCAAGGAGGGATTTGGCTCCCTTTTGTTTCTCCTCGTGTTTAATCAGCAAAAAGGAAACCCCACCAGAATCATTTTGCAGGATATCAAAGCCTGCTCGCCTTCCAAAACCAAGCAAACAAACACACACCACCCCCACACTCAAAAGGAGAACTAATTAAGATCAAGTCATATCAATAAACATGCAAATGAAAAATCAAACAAAGGAATTCTATTTATCACATCATAAAGTTGCAAATTGCTGCTGTGGCTCCCCTCGACTGCAGGATTGTAGAATCATACAATGGTTTAGGTTGGAAGGGACCACAAGGATCAACCATCCATCAGTTGCAGGGGGTGCATCAGTTCCAACCCCCCTGCCATGCCCAGGGACACCTCACACTACATCAGGCTGGCCACAGCCTCATCCAGCCTGGCCTTAAACATATACAGGGATGAGGCTTCCACTACCTCCCTGGGCAACCCCTGCCAGGCTCTCACCACCCCCATGCTAAACAACTTCTTCCTGAGATCCAGGCTGAATCTCCCCATTTCTAGCTTGGTTCCATTCCCTCAGTCCTATCACTCCCTGACAGCCTAAAAAGTCCTTCTTCATCGTCCTCCCACCCCAGGGAGGTTGTGGATGCTCCCTTCCTGGATGTGTTCAAGGCCAGATTGGATGAGGCCTTGAGTAGCCTGTACTAGTGGGAGGTGTCCCTGCCTATGGCAGGGGGTTGGAACTAGATGATCCTTGAGGTCCCTTCCAACCTTACCATTCTATGATTCTATGATTCTATGATCTTTCTTGCAGCCCCCTTCAGATACTGAAAGACCATAATAAGGTCACCTGGGAGCCTTCTCCTCTCCAGCCTGCACAGCCCCAACTCTTTCAGTCTCTCCTCACAACAGAGCAGCTCAAGCCCTCTGATGGTCCTCATAGATGGGGACTACAAGGCTGTAGGCTCTGTCTTCAGCAGATCAAGCCCCATGTGTCCATGTTTGATGGTGAGAGCTGGGGGACTGTTGGCTGCAGATACATGACCAGCCTGCCCTGCTCCTCTTGGCTGCTGTGCTCACATTCAGTGGTATTCACAGGCTGCATTTGTCTTGGAGTTCTTTAATGCAGTGCCAGTGGTGTTTATCTCCTGTAAGGCACCACCATTATTCTGTCTTAAATCTGGGTTGTGTCCCTTGGGGCTTTATTTTCTTTTTGCCTCTTTTTTTTTTTTTTTTCCCTTCTTTTTCTTTTTTCTTCTTTTAAATTTTTTTTTTCTTTTTCCTTTCCTTTTTCCCTTTTCCTTTTTTCTTTTTCCTTCTTTTTTTCTTTTGTCTCTTACCTTTTGCCTCCTTTTGCCTTTGGCCTCCTCCTTTTTTCTGGGTGTTTGTTGTTTTTTGTTTTGGGGGGTTTTTTTGGGTTTTTTTTTTTTTTTTGAGGGGTTGACATTTTATTGCAGCTTTTAAAAATCAAATTTAAAAAAAAAAAAGGCAAATAAAAATACTAAGACCTTGCCCCTAACAAAGAAACAAACAACTCATTTTTAAAAAGGCAGGCAGCCATCCCCTCAACCATGATTGCAACAGTCTAGTTGTTGGCTTTTTTTACTTCATCATTTTCAGTTGTTCCTAGAAGGTCTGGTCTGGGTGAGGTGGAGAAGCAGCAGGTAATGGCTTGGGCAGTTTGCTTAGTGGGTCTACCTGAGTCCCCCATATGTCATGTGCTGCCACCTCTCCTCTGTTGGAAGAACCCCAAACCTGTCCACTTGTGTTGCTCTGCTGTGTGTTTTTAATTGTCCTGGAGCAGAACGTGAATTATTGGGATAGAAAACTCCATGTGGTAGGGAGACGTAGTCCAGAGGAGGCCACAAAGATGCTCCAAGGGCTGGAGCAGCTCTGCTATGAGGACAAGCTGAGGGAGCTGGGGGTGTGCAGTCTGGAGAAGAGAAGGCTCCAGGGGGACCTCAGAGCTGCTGCCAGTGCCTGAAGGGATCCTGCAGGAAGGCTGCAGAGGGACTTGTGCTGAGGTTGTCCAGAGACAGGGGGAATGGTTTGGAGCTGAAGCAGAGCAGGGTTAAAGTGGAGCTAAGGAAGTTCTTCAGTAGGAGGGTGGTGAGAGTCTGGCACAGGCTGCCCAGGGAGGCTGTGGCAGGGTGGTGAGACTCTGGAATAGGCTGCCCAGGGCGACTGTGGCTACCTCCTCCCTGGGGATGTTGCAGTCCAGGTTGGATGAGGCCTTGAGCAGCTGAGTCTAGTTGAGAGGTGTCCCTGGGCATGGTGGGGAGGTTGGAGCAGCTGAGCTCTGAGGTCAGTTCCAAGCTGAGCCATTCTGTGCTAAAGAGCCTTTCAGATTTGAAGTGGCTAAGTGTGATTGCTGCCCGTGTTGGCAGCTGAAGGAAGCTGGTTCCATCTCTTTGCTGTTTGGTAGCTCATTATGTGATTTGTGGTGGTGGCATTGATCCAGTGGGTATCAGTGCAAACTGGAGAAGCTGCAGCTAAGGCCACTGCTAATTCACTTGCTTGTTCACTGTGACAACAAAGGAGCAAAGGGCAGAGCCAGCTAGGAAGAAAAGCTTCTTCCCTGACCTCTGAACATGGCCTAGGCACATCCTCACTTATGGGGAACCTCTCCCTGCACTCTATCTACCCAAGAACTGGGTTGTCCTAGGCTTGGTGTTTTGAGTACTATGCATGTAGGCAAAAAAAGAGAGCATTTGAAGCCCATTATAAAGCTTTTATGCACAAATCCTTTTTCCTAAAGAGCATCCCTTCACTGTTCAATGCAAGGAAATGCAGTTAGGTATGTTATCTATTCCCTGGGGGGGGTTTTTTCTCTTCTAGCCTCTCTTCCTTAGTAGTATGCTTATGTGCTAGGAGTTGTTCCCCCCTGTTTTTGGTTTTATGTTGTTTGTCTTTTTTTTTTTTTTGGTCAGAAATCCAGTCTTTAAATCATCTGTTCTGTCCCAAAAAAAAACCCAAACAAACAAAAAAACAACCAAAAAAAACCCCCCAGAAAGTCTGTTTCCAAGTTTCCCATCTTTAAGCGATAATAGAGACTTCATCTTTTAAATTGTTGTCCTGTTGATGCAAACATTTTACCTTTGGTCTCTTGGTTGCAAACCATAAATCATTCCATCTCTAAAATGGGGGACAGTGCTGCCCTGTCCCAGTGATGTCTTTCAGTATCTTAAGTGGGCTACAAGAAAACTGGGAGGGAGTTTTTAGACTGTCAGGGAGTGACAGGGCTGGGTGGATGGAACCAAGCTAGAAATGGGGAGATTCAGCCTGGATGTTAGGAAGAAGTTGTTCAGCATGAGGGTGGTGAGAACCTGGCAGGGGTTGCCCAGGGAGGTGGTGGAAGCCTGATCCCTGGAGGTGTTTAAGGCCAGGCTGGCTGAGGCTGTGGCCAGCCTGATGTAGTGTGAGGTGTCCCTGGGCATGGCAGGGGTGTTGGAACTGGATGCTCCTTGTGGTGCCTTCCAGCCCTGCCTGGTTCTATGATTCTATGATTCTGTGATGCTGGCATCTCCTCCCAAACATACAAGTGCAATATTGAAAGCAGGAATGCTTTGGTTCCTTTTGATTGCAGAGCCTCAAGGGCAGGGCTTAGAAGAGAAAAACCTGCTTCCCTTGAGTTTAGTCAGCTTTGAACACTATCACAGGGCCTTGAGATGATGGCAATGTGCATAAAGAAAGCCAGAGAGCAAACCCACTGGTCAGGCTCAGCAGAGACCACTGCTGCTTGTTGTCCTGCTTGGTTTGGTTTGTTTCATGTCACAGACTCAATTTCAGCACGAGTTCTTCTTGACCCAGATTTCTGAGCAGCCTGAAGTGGAGCCAGGAACTGTAAAAGTGCATAATTATTCTTTTATTTATTTTTAAGCTGTACAGCTCTATTAAGCTTTCAGAGAATCCTTTATACCCAGGCTTTGAAGTAAACTAAGCCAGAGATGAGCCAGAGAAGGAGAAGTGAGCTGACACCGTTTGTTTCTGCCCGCAGCAGCCTGTATACGGTTAAGATCTGCAGCCATCAAGCTAGGAAAATCTCACTCCTTTTTTGGAGTGCAGAAGAGGAGAGGGATCAATACATCCAAAAGCAATACTTTACACCTTTGGTATGTGCTGAAACCTCAGCTGCTGGCAGTGCTGCGAAACAGCTGAGAGCTGGGAGATTATTCCGGTTACTGACATGTAAATGAGCAGACCACACATTAAAGCTGTGTATGCTCCATCTGCCAAACCATTCCTTCCTCCCAACTTGGGACAAATTAGAAGCTCTGGCCCAGAGGTGGAAGATTATTGTTCCTTTCCCAGTTCCCCCAAAGCAATACATTTGAGTCTGATTGAAAACACTGACCTGGAGGTAAAAAACAGTCCCTGGGTTCATCCAGGCCCTGGCTCGGGCAGCGCTGAAACCACAGGCTGCTTTCTGGTCTCAAAACCTTACCCAGCTGCCCTACTGGCCTAGGGGCAAACCAGACCTAGGCAGCTAGGTAGGAGAAAAACCCTGTCCCCCAGAGGCAGCCAGCCTAGTGACTACAGTGCTGCTGTAAACACTGTGTTAGGCTGGCCTAACACAAGGGCTCTTGAAAATGGGCACCTCGAGAGAAGCTCAAACCATTCCTGTCAGCAAATGACAGGAGGCTAAGGTGGCATAACCCAGCTCCCTGAGCTCCAGAGAGTGTCATTGCAACATCCCTTGTATCTCCTCAGCCTCTCAATTTGGCCACTCCCTGAGACTTGGGACACAGTCTCAAGTTGTGCCAGGGGAGGTCTAGGCTGGGTGTTAGGAGGAAGTTCTTACCAAGAGAGAGTGATTGGCATTGGAATGGGCTACCCAGGGAGGTGGTGGAGTCCCCATCCCTGGAGGTGTTCAGGAAAAGCCTAGATGGGGCACTTAGAGCCATGGTCTGGTTGATTGGCTGGGGCTGGGTTATAGGTTGAGCTGGATGAGCTTGGAGGTCTCTTCCAACCTGGCTGATTCTATGATTCTAAGTCACCTTTGCCCAAGCCTCTCCTTGTTCCTTCCCAAACCAACCACTCCATGTATTTCTGCTCTCCTTGGCCACAGCCTACTTCAAGTCTTGAGAGCCTCCATTTTTCATTTGTGCTGCCTCACGTTAGCAGTGCTCTGAACTTGCAAAGGACAAGAGGACAAGATGCCAAAGCACTTCAACCACCTGGATTAATTAGGTCTTACACTAAACGTGGAGCTACAGTGAGGCAGGTGATGATTAAACCAGCAGCCTTATGGAAGCTGAATACCTCCTCCTCTGCTGTATTTCAACACCTCTAACCTTGTGAGTGCCTTGAGGTGGTGTCTACATCTAAAGCACTCTGTTTCTGTGCAGGCAGCAGCAGTAGCAGTGCTCACAATCAGACCAGGTTCCTTCTGTGAGGTAGATGAGTACCACTCTTCATCTTCCAGCTGGCAAAATGGACATGAAGGCAGACAGGATCTTGTGCCTTGTTAGCAAAGGCAGAGTGGAACCCAGGAAACACATTTCCCTCTTGCTTCTCTTACCCCTAGAGAGGACAGCCTCCTTGGATGACATCCAGTCTCTCTTGTGATTTCTCTGCAGACGCTGCAGCAGCAGCAGCCTGGAGACTGATGATGAACCTCCTTGTGTGGAAGAAATCGATTATAATGCTGACAGTTGCTCTGACGGCGAAGAGGACTTCTCAGAGCTAGACCAAGAGATCCAGGAGTGCCTTTCTTGGGCAGAAGGAGAGAGAGAAGAGGAGGGAGCAACCATGGGACAGACGTGCAGCTCCAAGGCTCTCAAGGGACTCTACATTTCTGGGCAACCAGCATCCAGCAGTGCAGCTCTGCCTCTGCATTCGACAGCACTTGGGATGTACAGTGGGTTTGAGAGCAGCCCTGTCTGAACAAGGCTTTGACTTGCAGAGCAGTAAACAAAAGGGTTGCTGCTCGTGTTTGCCTGTTTGCCAGCTTCAGCATCCTTCCCAGATGTGTTGCTCTGGTTCTGGACAGAAAACTGTTTGTGTGAATTGTGTCCATACAGATGTTAAGAGTGGCTCCTTATGCTTTGTGCACAAGGCAGAGCAAGGGGCTGCTGGCCCAGGTGGTGTTGGTAAGATCGTCCATTCCTAGACATAATTCCATCTCACCGCTGTCTCTAGCATGTGGTTTTGTGCAAACTGGCCTGAGGAATGGTATTCTGAGGCTGAGGAGCCTGAGATAATTCTCCTTTTCCTAGTTTAGGTTCTTATTTTGGGAAGCAACCTTTGCCTGGAGGAGTGACAGTTGCTGATGCCTTTGGCCAGAGCTCTCCTTTGACACTCATTTCTCTCTCTCTGATTCCTGTCTGAGCAAAATTTTTGGCTTGGCTGTGCATGCTTCTGAGCTGGTTGAATCAGTGTGGGAAAAACAGTGTGCCAGTGACAATAGAGAGTGGTCCTCTGGACACCTGCTCCAGTTCTCCTTGCTGCAGTGGAATGAACCAGTCCCCCATAATCTCAGTTATGTCACTTCATGCTTGAACTCATAAGCCCAAGTGTAGAATGTGTTTCACAGATGCTGTGAAAGGATATTTTCTTTGTGAGACATCCTTCCAGCTAGGAGAGTACTAATAAAATTGTTCATCCTGGGGAACTGGAGCTACTGTTTAAAGAGATTTGGGTCATTTTAAGGAGGAAAAAACATGTTCTTTTGATGTAGCTGAGGGTCCCCCAGTGTTCTGTCAGTAGATTAGTGATGGTGGCAGTCCCCAAGAGTGAATTTAGCCTAAGCATCAGTCCAGTCACTGGTTGTTCTTTGTTATTTTTACTGTGATACCACTAAGGAAACTGAGCTCATGGAACTGGACCCTGTTATGCCAAGCCAATAATACAGCAGCAGACATTACTGGTAGGTTGTGTATAGGAAATGTTGTACCAGTGAGCCCCATAAAGGAGTCAGGAGAGCTTCTCCTCTGATCTCCCAATGAAAAAACCAGAACTGATTAGACCTCTCCTAAAAGTGGCTGCAAACACAGATTGCTGAGAATCCAGCACAGGCTGAGAACCCAAGTGTGTGCCTGATATCCCTAAAGCATGAAGCCCACTCCACCACATCTCACACCTGAGTGGTGGCCTGGACTTCTCATATGTCTTAGATTCTGCTGCTGCAGATGGAGAACTGCCTTGAACCCAAATTGAATTAATTGCATAAGAAAAGAGGCTACCAACCCTGTCACTCCTTGGTGAGCCTCAAGGAGAAGTATGAATGCACAGTGTGTCTGTAAGGCCTCTGTTACCAGTGAGGTAATTAATTCTGATTAATCTTGATGTGTGACTAAAAGCACCATGTCATCTTCTCAGCTTTGTGCTGTTTGTGGAGAGAATTCCTGATGCAGAATGAGGTTTCCTCTGATGCATTTCTGAGCACCTTTCTCCAAACTGCCAACCTGTATTCTCCATCAGGAACTTGCTCTTTGGAGATGCAGCTCCTCGCTGTCTTGCTGGCTTTTCAGTGTCCAGGTGTCTTCAAGTCTTCAGCAGCATATCAGAGTTCTGTGTGTCCCTAGTTCTGGCTTTATGACAGCGCTCCAAAGCCAGGCAGCTTGGGTCCTTAGAAGCTGAGCTTCTTAGACCACACTTACTCATTAGGTATGGGGTGTGTGTCTGCACAGGTGTCCTGTTCTTCTTGCTTTGGGATGCAGCTCGTTGCACACAGTGCTGAATTTACATAAAAGGCTGGCTCACAGGAGCAGACACCAAAGAGGCAAAGCAGGTGTTCATTGTGGTGGTTTGTCTACCATGGCTTCAAAGCCTGTCAGTAAACCAGGATCTATGTGCAGAGCTAACTTCAAACTCCAACATTTACATACCTAACACAAGGCTCACACCGTGCTGGGTCCAGCCTGCAGCTTACACAGGCTGTGCTCTGATCCCTAGCATCCAGCACATGCTTAGGACCCAGAGTGGAAAATGCTGTTGTGGTGTGCATGTGAGACCTCCAAGACTGTCTCCAGTTCTGATGTACCCAGCTTAAGGAGGACACAGAGGGCTGGAGTATCAAAGGGAGCCTGTCCTCATAACATAAGCTACCCCTCTGGAGTCTTCTCCTTACAGCAGATCTGTGCAGCTGCTGTTCGTGCTTTGAGCCAGACGCATAGGAGCAGTGCCACTGCCTCTCGGATCCCTGAGCTGGGAGCTGCAGGAGGTGGAGAACTGGCAAAGGGAGTGAGTGGGCTCCAGGCGCAGGAGCTGAGCTGGGAGTGTCGGTGCGCATCAGCTGTCCCTGCGAAAAGGCTGCTGTGCCACACCAAAAGGCTGGCCAAGCTTTCTTCTATGGCACCTCCTGTGCCTACAGACCTCTAGAGGTCAGGAGAGGGCCTCGGCTGTGCGCTGCTCTCTCCCTGCCATTAGCATTCTCCCTGAGTCATGGTAATTAAGCAGAGCTAGGCTCCGCACTGAGGAACGGAAGTGCATTGACTTTCATAAAACAGAGTGTAAAACAACTTGAGATTAACTCCAGCCTTGTTTATTCTTGCACACTTGTGACTCCGGTTTGGTATTTCCCCAGTGAATGGAGCTCTTGTTCGGCCGAGCCCAGGCGCGGCACCGCGCTGCAGCCTGCCCGCTGCCGACAGCGAGCTCGGTGCCTTCTCTTGCTGCCACTGCCTGAGCCCACGGAGTTTGGAAACAGCCGATGGAGAAGGAGAGGGATGTCACCCCGGTCCCCATCGCTGCCAGTCTCCTGGAGTCAGCAATGCTGTCAGGCTGAGATGTGTGCCAAATATTTCTGTAATGCCCCAAAGGGACTGTGTCCTAGAGCCACCGGCATAGCCAGAGAATCAGAGCATCACAGAATCACAGAATCAGTCAGGGTTGGAAGGGACCACAAGGAGCAGCCAGTTCCAACCCCCCTGCCATGCCCAGGGACACCTCACACTACATCAGGCTGGTCACAGCCTCATCCAGCCTGGCCTTAAACAGCTCCAGAATGAGGCTTCCACCACCTCCCTGGACAACCCCTGCCAGACTCTCACCACTTTCATGCTAAACAACTTCCTCCTCATCTCCGTTCTGAATCTTCCCACCTCCAGCTTTGCTCCATCTGCCCTAGTCCTGTCACCACCTGTCACCCTAAAAACTCACTGCCCAGCTTTTCTGTAGCCCCCTTAAGATATTGGAAGGCCACAATAAGGTCACCTGGGAGCCTTCTCCTTTCTAGACTGAACAGCCCCAACTCTTTCAGTCTCTCTTCACAGCAGAGCAGCTCCAGCCCTCTGGACACCTTCCAGCACCTCCACATCCCTCTTGTCCCAGGGCCTCCAGAACAGGATGCAGTACTCCAGGTGGGGTCTTAGTAGTGTGGAGCAGAGGGGCAGGATCACTTCTCTCACCCTGCTGCCCACACTGCTCTTGCTGCAGCCCAGGCTCTGGTTGCTCTCTGGGCTGCCAGAGCACATTGACAGCTCAGATTGAGCTTCTCATCTACCAGTACTCCCAAGTCCTTCTCCTCAGAGCTGCTCTCAAGCCAGGCACTGCCCAGCCTGTATTGGTGCTTGGGATAGTCCCCACTGCTAGAGCAGCTCTAGGCTCTTGTCTGACACATTAACTTTCTTATTGGTGGCTTTTGTCTCCCTGACTCTCTTAGTGGCTGTGAATAGCTCTGCTCTCCTTCCCCCTCCATGGATTACATGACATGGGTAGAAGATGCAGCAGGGAGCAGCGCTCACACTGCACCCTCTGTTCAGCCTCTTGCCAGCTCTCAAGCCTGCCTGGCCACAATAGTCCTTTCCTATCAGATGTGATCCAATGGATGCCTTGTCAGTGCCTAGTGAAATACAAGTGTATGTGTGTGTGTGTGTGAGCCTCTGGGCTAAAAAATAAATAATGAAACAATAAAAATAAATCATAATAATAATTAAAAAAAATCAAGTCAGCAAACTAAACGAAGAACAAAATCTAATTAGTTTTATCTGCTGTTTGTTAGGAGGCTGTCAGAGTGCTCTATCCCCTGGTTTTACAGCACTCTGGAAAATAACAGTGATAATAATAATAAACAACTGTGCACTGGGGGTGGTTTGGAAGCAAGCAGGAAGCAGATTAGGCAGAGGAAAAGCCAGCAGCCCCTCTCCTCTGCTGCTTTTCTCCTCCTGCCTGAGAGCAGAGATGCAGGTGATAGCACTATCTCCTCTTTTATCTGTCCTCAGACATGATCCACTGCCCTTGTCCATCACTTAGCCACACAAAGAAGGAGTGGGCGACTCTTTGGCAGCTAATTTGGGACGCTCAGGTTGTACTTCTTGCTCTGTCACAGGTCTTTTGTGTGCTCTTGACCGAGTTGTTCATCTCCCAGCTGATGCGAGGGCTAAACGAGGCTCACAGCGGTGTGAGTGAAGGTAGGTGTCTGTACTAGGAGGAAGAAGGGGAAGATAAAGGGATGTGCCCACACTGATTTCAGCTGGTGCCAGCTAAGAGGGCACCTGGAACAACTCTGTGCACCTTTGTGACCTAAGATAGATTGTCTGGTCCTGCTCTGGCAGGGGGGTTGGACTCGATGATCTCTTGGGTCCCTTCCAACCCCTAACACCCTGTGATCCAGTATGGTGGGAGCTGCCATTGCTACTTTCCATTTCAATGAGCTGCGATGAAGGTTCATTAGGCTGTGTCTCTTCACTCTGTGCTGGATGACTTCAAAAGTCCTTGTGGATTGTTATCAACCTATCCTGTCCCATGGCCTGCTTCTCCCAGCTGGAAATATTTACAGCCGTTTTAGGAGGAGCATGGTTTAACCTTGTGTTTGAAAACTCTTTTGTGTTTTTTCAGGCAGAGGGCTGGACATGAGGTTCCAGCTGGAGATAACATGCAAAGCCTCAGAGAATAAAAAAACCTCTGTACTTGTAGTCACATCAGGAAAAGATGAAGGAGAAGGTTAAAGGAAGAAGAAATACATGAGAAGAGAGGAAGGAGGGGACTCAGCACAGGGAGAGGACAGGCAGGAATAGGAGTAGGGGGCACTTGGAGGAGAGGCAGGCAGAGAAATGGGAGGATTGTTCCTATTTGTGCATCCTCTTCCGTCCCCAGATAATGTGTCAGTATCAGTGCTAGCAAGAAACAAGCCTCTCTGCTGTGGAATAAATCTGCCACTGTATTCCCCACGCCACAAACGGCAGCCAAGTCTGTGTCCTCAGCGCTGCATTGTGTGCCCAGCGCTGCGCTTTCAGAGTGCTTTTCAGGATGGCTAAGCCTGTAGCATTTCTGCCCTTAGGCTTCCTCACCAGGAACTCACATCCTCAGAGAGGTTCTGGAAGATCTGTGCCATGTTATTGTTGAGGCAGCAGTTTGTGGCTGCATCTCTCCTCTTTTCTCTGCTACTTTTATTTCACGTTTTAAAAGTGCAAGGGAGAGCAGTGATGGAGGAGAACAGGAGAGGCTTAGAGACCATCCCTGTACTCAGTACTGCTCAGGCCACACCTTGAGTGCTGTGTCCAGTTCTGGGCCCCTCAGTTCCAGAGAGATGTTGAGGTGATGGAAGGTGTCCAGAGAAGGGCAGCAAGGCTGGGGAGGGGCCTGGAGCACAGCCCTGTGAGGAGAGGCTGAGGGAGCTGGGGGTGTGCAGCCTGCAGAAGAGGAGGCTCAGGGCAGAGCTCATTGCTGTCTGCAGCTACCTGAAGGGAGGTTGTAGCCAGCTGGGGTTGGGCTCTGCTGCCAGGGGCAGAACAAGAGGACACAGCCTCAAGCTGTGCCAGGGCAGGTTCAGGCTGGATGTTAGGCAGAAGTTCTTCACAGCAAGACTGATTGGCATTGGAATGGGCTACCCAGGGAGGTGGTGGAGTGCCCATCCCTGGAGGTGTTTAAGAGGAGGCTGGGTGAGGCACTGAGTGCCATGGGTTAGTTAATTAGAAGGTGTTAAGTTGAACTCAGTGATCTTGAGGGTCTTTTCCAACCTGGTTAATTTTGTGATTCTGGGAGGGTAGAAAGTGTCTTACTGTCAGTCCAGTAAGATCTCTGCAAGGTGGTGAGACAACTGTTTTGGCATCAAGGGGTTTTTTAGTCTTTGATTAAGCTGCCAGCAACTCCTGCAGGAGCCAGGCTAGAGGAGAAGACAAAGCTGCCACTAAAACAAATCACCCATCAGATGCCCTGGCAATAACTCCAGCCCCAGTAAACTACCATAGCCTTTGGCTAACTGAGCTCTGGGCACCGAGGGCTGGCTCCTCACCAGCTGATATAATTGCAATCACAACCCTGTTTCTTGCCCCCTGGCTTCTCAATGCCTGTCTGAAAGCTTTTCCTGAATGTTTTCCAGGGTATGTTCTGGCAGCTCCTGCACAAATCTGCAAGGGTTCCCTGCCTTTGGCTCAGCACCTTCATGAAAAACTCACTTAGCTTTTCCCTGCTTGTTTCCCCACCTATGAAGTGGGGTTGTTAACATTTGGTTTTGGTGGAAAGGGCCACAATGAGGCTTGAACAGAGCTTTGCAACAGAGTTTGATATCCTTAGAGAAGGCAATGTATACATAGGGTGAGAAGAATTGCCCTCAAGTTGTGCCAGGGGAGCTTTAGATTGGATACAAGGCAAAAAATTCTATATGGAAAGAGTGGTCAGGCATTGGAACAGGCTGCCCAGGGAGGTGGTGGAGTCACCATCCCTGGAGGTGTTCAAAAACTGTGTGGCCATGGTGGTGCTGGGTTTGTGCTTGGACTGGATGATCTTAAAGGTCTTTTCCAACTGAAACAATTCTCATAGAATCATAGAATCAGACAGAGTTGGAAGGGACCACAAGGAGCATCCAGTTCCAACCCCTCTGCCATGCCCAGGGACACCTCACACTAGATCAGGCTGGCCACAGCCTCACCCAGCCTGGCCTGAAACACCTCCAGGGATCAGTCTTCCACTGCTTCCTTGGGCAACCCCTGCCAGGCTCTCACCACCCTCATGCTGAACAACTTCCTAACATCCAGGCTGAATCTACCCATTTTTAGCTTTATTCCCCAGTCCTGCCGCTCCCTGACATCCTAAATAGTCCCTCCCCAGCTTTCTTGTAGCCCCTCTTAAGGCACTGCAAGGTCACAATAAGGTCACCTGGGAGCCTTCTCCTCTCTAGACTGAACAGCCCCAAGTCCCTCAGCCTCTCCTCACAGATGAGGTGCTCCAGCCCTGGATTCTGTGGTTCTGTGGTCTACCATCAATGAAATAAAAATGCTGCCCATCACTCTGACCATTGCTAACTCATTTCCAAGGGCAGTTGTGTTTCCTTTGGTCTCCATGGAAGGTGGCACAGGCAGTCCAGGCAAATTGTCAAGCTAAAAGTAAAGCCAGCACTGACAAAAAGCTTAGGACTTTTTAACAGTGCTGTGGTCTTCCATGATCCAGGCAATGTGGTGGTTAGTGAGTTGGGAAAAGTAGGAAATTCAGTAGAGGTGACAGAGAGACACTTGGGGGAACAAAGGAGCAATCTGGTAAACATTTGAAATGTCTCTGCCCGAGTGTCAGGAGAGTCAGGAAGAACATAAAGCCTTAGTACTTTCACCAAGCTGTGAGTTAATCAGCTTCCCAGACACATGGAAAAGGGAAAGTAGGAACAGCAGAAGAAGGATTAATTGGCTGTGAAACATGAGGGAATTGGTAGGTTGGGTCAAGGGAAGAGGAATACAAGGCCAGCAAGCACTGACTTAGAGATTAGGGAAGAGGTGCAGCAGCAAGATCTTAAAAGGCAAGGAGAGGAATAGAAGTGAGGTGCTAAAGGTGTGCAAGGACCTCATTAATGCCTTGAAATGAGGAAATTGTTTTTTAAAAAAAAAAAAAAAAAAAGTTGGAGCAGCAGCAGCAGAACTTAGAGTAGCCTTCCAGTATCTGAAGGGGCTACAGGAAGGCTGGGGAGGGATTATTGACAAGGGCTTGCAATACCAGGACAAGGGGCAATGGGTTTGAAGTGGCAGAGGGGAGATTGAAAGTGGATGTTAGGAGGAAGTTGTTTGCAGTGAGGGTGGTGAGACACTGGCACAGGTTGCCCAGGGAGGTTGTGGCTGCTCCCTCCCTGGAGGTGTTCAAGGCCAGGTTGGAGGAAGCCTTGAGTGAGCTGTGCTAGTGGGAGGTGTCCCTGCCCATGGCAGGGGGTTGGAACTAGATGATCCTTGAGGTCCCTTCCAACCTTACTATTCTGTGATTCTATGACTAGGAGGGAGAACAGAACACTGCCAAAGCCTGCCTGGAGGAAACCAGAGAGGTCTGTTGCAGAATGAGCTAGAAGGGGCTAGGAGCACACGAGGGAAGGATGCAAACCACTATGTGTACATGGGAAAGAAGGGAGTGTGCACTGTGTGCTGCAGAAGGAGAGCACATGCAGAGGATTGGAATCATCTTCTGACTCTTATCACCAAAACAGTTGCTGTTAGATATATATAAACCAAGTCCTTCTGATCAGGGGATGGTAGTAGAACAAAGGAAATTAAACAGCCCTTACGGTGCCTTCAAACTGATGCACCCGAGGGAGTTGTCCCAGAGGTTGTCCAAGGAGAGTTGTCTGGGAACAGTTAGGAGAGGACTTCAAGAGCTTCTCTTATACTGAGAAGGGCAAATAGAGAATTTGTTTGTGAAAGTGGGAAAAAGCAGAGGCAGAAGAGTGAAATCAGCCAGCTAAGGAGCTGAGTGGCTGGAGAGAAAACCTTGACAAATTACGAAACAAACAACTCATTAGCAGCTATAGGATAAGAAGGTGGTACAAGACAATCAGCATGGATTTGTCAAGCTGATCTAATTCCCTTCTTTTATAGGCTAATTGGCTTAGAGGATAAGGCAGGAGTAACATATGTCTTTGCTTCAGGAGAGCTTTCAGGACTTTCTGATACTCTATTTTCACAAGGGACCAAAGAAATGCAGTCTCTGTGAACTCATTGTGAGGTAGGTGCTCACCACCTGAGAAATTATTCATGAAGGACGAGTTTCATCTCCACCAATGTTAGCCTCCTAGAACTCAGGCATCCAGTCTAACTTACTCTGTGCAAAGCAAATGTAGAGAGACAGACACCTCCAGAGGGTAGAAACCTCTACATCCTCTCACAGGATGTGTGGAAAGGATCCTTTGCGGAGATATTTCCTTGCCTTATTAACTTCTGAGTGAAGCAAATCAAGCTAGCTTTAAACCCACCCCAAGAAGACAGACCACAGTTACTCCTGCAGGTATTATTTTGCTTAAGTACTGAGGACACCATGGAAAATCAAGTTTTAAAAGTTATTTTTGATTAGAAAACCCCAAACACTTGTGTCACAATTCAGGTTGCTGTTAGCACACCTCTATTTCTATCACCATGCCTGCCAGCCTCTCCTCTAGCCTCCCCTCTGCTTCAAATCTCCCCCCATCCAGTTCTGTACCACCACCCTTTGCTCTGCCATAGAATCACAGAATGGTTTAGGTTGGAAGGGAGCTCAAAGCTTAGCCAGCTCCAACCTCCCTGTGCCATAGGCAGGGACACCTCCCACTAGCACAGCTCACTCAAGGCCTCCTCCAACCTGGCCTTGAACACCTCCAGGGAGGGAGCAGCCACAACCTCCCTGGGCAACCTGTGCCAGTGTCTCACCACCCTCACTGTAAAGAACTTCCTCCTAACATCCAGTTTCAACCTTCCCCCTGCCTGTTCAAACCCATTCCTCCTCATCCTGTTGTTACAGGACCTTGTCAGTAGTCCCTCCCCAGCCCTCCTGTAGGCCCCCTTCAGACACTGGAATCATAGAATAGAATCATAGAATGTCAGGGGCTGGAAGGGACCTCCAGAGCTCATCTGGTGCAGCCCCCCTGCCAGAGCAGCCTCACCCAGAGCAGATAACACAGGAATGTGTCCAGGTGGCTCTTGAATATCTCCAGAGAGGGAGAATCCACAACCCCCCATGGCAGCCTGTTCCAGTGCTCTGTCACCCTCACAGGGAAAAATTTCTTCCTCAGGTTCATATGAGGAACCTTCTGTGCCTCAGCTTCCAACCATTGCCCCTTGTCCTGTCACTGGCCATCACCCAGCAGAGCCTGACTCAGCCTCCTGGCACTCACCCCTTATATATTTATAAACATGAATGAGGTCACAATTAGTCTCCTCCTCTCCAAGCTAAATGCCCCCAGCTCCCTCATTCTCTTCTCATAAGGATGATGTTCAACTTCCTTAATCATTTGTCCAGAGGAGTTTACAAAGATGCTGCAGCAGCTCTCCCATGAGGGCAGGCTGAGAGAGTTGGGGCTCTGCAGCCTGCAGAAGAGAAGGCTTCCAGGAGACCTTGGAGTCGCCTTCCAATATCTGAAAGGGGCCTACAGGAAGGCTGGGAATGGGCTATTGACAAGGGCTTGTAATGCCAGGACAAGGGGAATGGGTTTGAAGTGTCAGAAACTGGATGTTAGGAAGTTGTTTGCAGTGAGGGTGGTGAGACACTGGCACAGGTTGCCCAGGGAGGTTGTGGCTGCTCCCTCCCTGGAGGTGTTCAAGACCAGGTTGGAGGAGGCCTTGAGTGAGCCGTGCTAGTGGGAGGTGTCCCTGCAGGGGTTTGGAACTAGATGATCCTTGAGGTCCCTTCCAACCTTACCATTCTGTGATTCTACTTTTGTGGCTCTGGAAGGCCACTCCAAGGTCTCCTGGAAGCCTTCTCCAGGTTGCACAGCCCCAGCTCTCTCAGCCTGTTCTCATAGCAGAGCTGCTGCAGCCCTCTGAGCAGCCATCCTCATTTCTCCAGAACCAAGCACACCAAACACTGGTGATCCAGGGTGGGCATCCCAGTTGAAACCAGGGCCAGAGCAGACACTTTGATTGGCAGCTGGCATCCAGGTAGATGCCAAGAGCCCTGGAGCAGGGAGTGCACACTGAAGCCACTCTGCCAGATGGCCTGGCTGCTCGCAGTTGTAAGGGCTGCTTTGTACTCTTTAGCTTTACTGATGCAGAGAGAACATTGTGAACTGTCTGAGCCCTTCTAACCTTGTATCATTGGCACATGAACAGCAGCAGCACACTGTTGAACATAATAACAAGAGGGAAAGAGCTGTGGAATTAAATAAGAGTTGAAATCTCAGGGTTTGCAGCTCAGAGCAAGAGGCTTTAGCTGTGTTGTTTCCAGGAATGGGTTGAGTCATGTTTGAGAATAAAGGGTAAGATTAATTCCTCCGTGACTAGGGCTGAATACATTATTTGCCAATAACTTTATCTATGATTTGGCCAATTTCTGGCTGCTTTTCTTAAATGTGCACCATGTGGGAGCATCAGCTGCGTTCTGGGGGTGTGTGCTGGCCACACAGCTCCAGTCCTTGGCACCAGCAGGGAATTTATTCCCCAAAGACAGTTTTCCAGCGAGATTTACCCCAGAGCAACCGAGTGCAGGATTTGATCTGTCATATTCAGCATGATTCATTTTACACCTCATCAAGTAGGAAGAGAGGAGGTAGAAAAAGAGAGAGAAAGTTGTTTCACTTTACACAACCAGCACCTGCCTTCAAAGTCTGAGCTGGCACAGGCTGGTAAGCGACAGCCCACCAAGGGACACGACAAATGTTGCTTGGCAACTCCGTGCCATGGAGGGGAAGTGCTCAGCAGGCTGAGCATTGCAGAGGGGCTGAAAGTGAGATGGTGGCACATCAGGCTGCTAGCTCCTGTCTGGCCCTCTTAGACATGACATCACAGAACCACAGAATGGCTCAGGTTGGAAGGGAGCTCAGAGCTCAGCTGCTCCAGCCTCCCCACCGTGGGCTGGGACACCTCTCAGCTAGACTCAGGCTGCTCATCCAGCCTGACCCTGATCACCTGCACAGAGGAGGCAGACACAGCCTCCCTGGGCAGCCTGTGCTAGAGTCCCACCACCCTCACACTAAAGAACTTCTTCCTCAGCTCCAGTCTAACCCTGCTCTGCCTCAGCTTCAAACCATTCCCCCTTTACCTGTCTCTAGACACCCTTATGATAAGTCTCTCTGCAGCCTTCCTGCAGGATCCCTTCAGGCACTGGCAGGCAGCTCTGAGGTCCCCCCTGGAGCCTTCCTTTCTCCAGGCTGATCAACTCCAGTTCTCTCAGCCTGTCCTCCCACCAGAGCTTGGGCCATCTCTATGATGTCCTCTGGACTTCCTCCAGCAGCTCTGTGCCCTTCTTCTGCTGGAGACACCAAAAGTGGACCCAGTATTTGCCCCAGGAATTGCTGTAGATGCAGGCAAACCAAGTCTTTTCCATTGAGTGAGGGAGTAATTGTAGGTCATAAACGGTGAAGTGTTTCCTGCCTGCTCCCCAGGAACAAAGAGACTTTGGATCTCTTCATATCCTGAAGGTCATTCAAGTCTTCTCAACACAGGTCAGCTGTGAGCAACCCTTCAATGGCTTAGAGGTGCTGCTTGGTTAAACACCTACAGGGATCCCACAAAAGCTTCTTTGCAGCCTCACAGTTACCTCACCTTCTTGTTGGAAGTATCAAGCCTCAAAGTAATGCTGTTGGAGCCCTGCTAGGCTGAGGGTGCCAGAAAGACCAAGCTTGCAGCAAGAGGCCAGGTGTTAAAACTGGAAAGCAAAGTTTTCAGGCACCAGGTCCCTTCATCAAGGTTTGTCCCTACTGAAGGACTGTAAATGAAATGAATCTGGTCCAGCCACGTGGAACAAACCCCATCTGGCTTGGTTGCCAGCTTATTTTGCCAAGCTCCTAGGTGTTTTCAGCAGCTGGCAGCTCCAGAATACACTTTTCTCTCCCTGTTAGGATTATCAGCCCCAATGCTGGCATGAGGATCAAGAGATACCTTGCAAGCTTCATAGGGACTTGAGCACAAGTGGGACTTGGGGTGTAAAAGAATATTCTGTTTGAAGCTGGGAGTTCTGCTTCCCTCAGTATAGCTCTGGAGAGAATAAAGTGCTCATTTCCCTCTCCATGCAGCATTGGACTGCTCCTCTCTTCCCACTGAGCCCTAGAGTTTTACAGCAAGGGATGTTTGCACAGAGCTGGCTTTTCCTCACTACCTACAGTTACAGCACTCCAAGGGTTTTGTTGTGCCCACACTGCAGTAATGCTGCAGGTGTTACCAAACATGTCTACTTGCCTTAGAAAGTCCTAAACAGCCTCTGCTGACAACACACAGAATCACAGGTTGGAAGGGACCTCAGAGCTCAGCTGCTCCAAGCTCCTCACCATGCCCAGGGACACCTCTCAGCTACACTCAGCTGCTCAAGGTCTCATCCAGCCTGGCCTTGAACACCTGCACAGAGAAGGCAACCACAGCCTCCCTGGGCATCCTATTCCAGAGTCTCACTACCCTCCTCCTGAAGAACTCCTTCCCCAACTGCAGTCTGACCCTGCTCTGCCTCAGCGTTCAAACCATTCCCCCTTGGCCTGTCTCCAGACACCCTCAGCACAAGTCCCTCTGCAGCTTTCCTGCAAGATCCCTTCAGGTGCTGGCAGGCAGCTCTGAGGTCCTCCCAGAGCCTTCTTTTCTCCAGGCTGCACACCCCCAGCTCCCTCAGCCTGTCCTCGTAGCAGAGCTGCTCCAGCCCTGGGATCATCTTTGTAGCCTCCTCTGGCCTCACTGCAGTAGTTCTGTGCACTTCTTCTGCTGGGGACACCAGAAGTGGGGGCAGGATTGGAGGTGAGGTCTGAGCAGAGCCAAGGGGCAGAATCCCCTTTCCTGCCCTGCTGCCCACGCTCCTCTGGCTGCAGCCCAGCACACAGCTGCCTGCTGGCTGCAGGAGGGCACTGCTGCTGTTCCTATCCCTGTGTTGTGCTGCAGAGTTTCTGAGTGGCACACTGTCCTGTGTGGTGTAAGTCAAACAGGCAAAGAGTTTCTGTTGTGCATCAAGAGTCAGATCTGATCTTTCCCAAGCTGTTCTCTACATCTTACCACCTGCAGGAATGGAAGGGTTGCTTAAATTTTTTTTTCCTCTATGTTTTAGTTCTCCTACCTAAGTTTAATGCCTCCTCATTTACCTGGCTCCCTAAACACAGCCCTTGGCAGCCTGAGAAGTCTAACCCAGGTGCAGCTGCTTGTGGCCTTCATGAGGTTTTGCCCTTATGGATCTTTCTGCAGAACCATTCAGGCTGTTGCTGCCTCTGCCACTGCTCTGGAGTAGTCATGACAAATTTCAGCTTCTGAGTGCAGCTAAAGCCACCATTTTTGTCTTTGCTTTGTGTAAATAGAGAATGCTTCATAAATTGCCCTCCTGTCTTTGCCTCTTGTTGGAGGCTTAGCCTTTGTGAACCCTTCTCCTTTTTTCACTGTCTCTTCTCTTGCACTCATTGAAGCAATTACATCTTGTTTCCTGCCTGCAGCTCCTGCATCTTGTGACACACTCAGCCTTCTTCTCCTCTTCCACACTCAGGTTTTT
>VWZE01001183.1:108831-119637 GCA_013396675.1 Eubucco bourcierii | reverse complement strand
TTTCAATTTGTCCCCTTCCTTTGAAAATACACACTGGGAAACGCCACCCCAGCAGAGACCTCAGTACTCAGGTCCCAGCTGAAGTCTCTCTCAACCTTCTTTTGAGAACCACTCACTCCACTAGACACACACAGGCATCTGGTCTGGCTTCAGCAGTGAAGCAAAGGATTCTTCACTGCATGGAGGGGAAGAATTAGAGACTTATGCTTTTGAGGAGGTCATGCTGAGCCTCTCTAGCCCTTCACATACACATGTAGATGGAATCATAGAATGGTTTCAGCTGGAAGCGACCTCAAAGATGATCTAGTGCCACCCTCCATCATAGGCAGGGACACCTCCCATAGAGGTAGGTAGGGGGATAGAGAACTAGAGAGAGTTAGGGAGGTAGATAGGTAGGTGATAGGGAGATGGAGAGATAGGGAGATGGACAGATAGGGAGATAGAGAGACAGGGAGACAGATACAGTCCTACCATCAACACTCGGATCTACCCAGGTAGGTGCCACTCTTTGCCCCAGCACCCTGTGGTTGCCAACCTGCTCCCTTCTGGTGCTGCTTCAGCTGGCCTTTGATTTCAGGTTAACATCTTGCAGGCAGTATTCATAGAGAGGGCAGGCAGGGGAAGGTGGGATTTAGATTTCAGTCATGTTTTCCTGTTCCTTTGGTTTGCTGTAGCTTTCAGTCTTCTCCCCCAGAGGCATTACTCCTGAAGCTCTCGCTCTTGCTTTCCTTTCACTGACATTCACAGGCAGTGAAGAAAGAAGGTGGCCAAGGAGACCTTTGTTTCTGTTTGCCAGGCAGACATGCCAACGCCTCTGGGGGTAGGGGACCATGATCAAGTCTGCTTCTGCATGGCAGAGTTACAATACCTTTAAAAAACAAAACAAAAAACCCCAATAATTGCCTTTGATTAAAATGTGAAGGTCCCATCTTCTTTTTGTTGTTGTCATTAATGTGGGCTGCAGGCTAGGGGCCTTTGAAGTGTTTCTTTCTGGCTCATCTCCCTGTTCTTTCTTTTTCCCCTCATTTTCCCCCTTTAAAAAGAAGAAAAAAAAATCAAATCAAATCAAATTTAATTCTCTCAATTATCTGCCCTTTCCAGCTCACAGTGAGATTTGTTAATTTTCACAGGCTTGCAAAATCCTGCCTGGCACACTCTAGCTACCTGGCAGGCTCTAAATGGGCAGCCAGTGGCAGGAGAAAGCAAAGAGGCAGCACATCTCTCTCATTAGCTGCCCTGACCCCTGCTTAGATGCTGCAGAGGGCAAGAGGAGAGAAGGGAACAGTTACTCACCTCGCCCCCTCTGCAGAAACACCACTCAGCAAGGCATGAATGAATACACTGCTGTGCTTAATTAAGGATATCCAGAACTATTTTCTTTGTCATCTCAAGCCCATATAGGCTGATGGACTCCTTTACATCACCTAACCTTGAGGGCTGTGTTTTGGCTGCCCACGCGAAAGTGGAATAAGGACACCAAATAGGACACCAAGCTGCACCTTCATGGCCCCTCAGGTGTTATCATCACTGCTGGCTGCTAGCTTGGGTTAGTCCAGGAAATAAATAGGAAGTTTTGACAGTGATTTCTCTTTGCTCTGCTCAGAGCTGTGGCCTGGGCAATGGAAGTGCCTGGGGTGTTCATCTCTTGGGTGCAGAGGGCTTGGGTAAAGGTGTAAAATGGCTCAGTGATGTTACATGTCAGTTGGAGACCCAGGAGAAAACTCAGCTCCCTTCAATCAATGACCAGGGCACACTGGGGCATACTCAGCACTTTGCTGCAGGCTGTCCTTCATAAATGCCATGCAGAGGCCAGACTGCTCATTATATGTGAGGAACCATCTGCCTTGACCTTTGTAATCTTTAACTTCTAGCTTGTTCCCCATAAAACCAGATGTGAATGCCTGCCAGCAGCTTCTCTCCCTCTCCTGAAAGCCTGAGGTTTCTGTCTGCTCTTTTAAAGAGGAAGAAGTTCTTCCAAATGTGGGCAACCTCTTGCTCCAGTTAGAGGTATAAACCTGAACCTTGCACTGCTGGGCCAGCTGAACTGCTCAGGGAAGGCAAAAACAAACCAAATAAAAACAAATTTGGCAAATAAAGGTGATGGATTAATAGCAACTTCATTCAGGTTTTGGATTTTGGAGTTCTTGGAGTGTCTCCTGCCTGTAAGTGTCAAGGGCTATTTCCCACTTGGCTGCGTTGATTTATGATCATTTAATATTGTCCCTTGCTGGAGACAGTCTTCAGCATGGGGCTATAAAGACAGTGGAGTGTTAAAATCACTTATTCCTGTCTTATTCAGGGACTCTCTGTATAGCACTGCCATTCTCTTCCACACCTCCCCTTTTCCTCTCAAGCACAAGCATGATTCTTCCTTTGTAGGCAGATGCTGTCTTATAAGCATCATTTTGAAAGTCTCCTCTTTTTGTTCCTCAGGCTGGAAATTCCTCTTGCTTTATTTCCCTTTTATTTTTTTCCATAGAAGAAAACTACTAATTGGGGGAGCTGATTTTAAAGTGATTGAATGAATCCTCCAGCCTTAGATCTTCTCATGCCTCAAGCAAGAACACATCAGAGAGCTCCAGAAGTGTCCAGTGATGCATCTCTAGACTCCCTTTTGTAGCATGTTTGCCTTAGAACTGAAAGGTGAGCTCCCTCATGTGTAAATCTGCATTGCAATGCTGTAGTTGTTGCTGTGTAGTCACAGCAGACAGCCTCAGATTCCTGCTAATGGAAATGTCAGAGCCCAACTGGGTCTGGATTCTGGGACGCAGATATAAGCAGAGCAGCTTGGGACAGTGAGGTGAGGGCAGCTCATGGAGTCCAGGAGGGGACTCCTTGCACACAGGGGTCTCTGCTGCCTTGGGCAGAGCAGCTCCAGCTTCAGGCATGTCATGAGATTGCTGTGGTTTAATAAGCCACTGTGGTGACTTATTCTTGGTCATGCCAAAGGGGGGACTGGATAGGTGAAACTGAAACCTCTTCTGCTAACATAGAATCAGAGAATGGGTTGGGTTGGAAGGGACCTTAAACATCATCTAGCTCATGCCCCTGTGCTATGGGCACAGACACCTTGCACTAGACTGGGTTGCTCCAAATCCCACCCAGGCTGGTCTTGAACACCTTCAGGGAGGAGGCATCTGTGACTTCCCAGGGCAGCCTGTTCCAGTGTCTCACCACTCTCACTGTAAAGAATTTATTCCTCATTTCCAGCCTTAATCTCCCCTCCTCAAGCTCCAATCCCTTCCTTTTCGTCCTGTGACTGCAAGCCCAAAAGTCTCTTCCTGGCTTTCTTGTAGACCCCCTTCAGGTAGTGTGAGGTGTCCCTGCCCATGGCAGAGGGGTTTGAACTAGATAATCCTTGAGATCCCTTCCAGCCCTGACAGTTTTATGATTCTGCTGGAAGGCTGCTCTAAGGTCTCCTCAGAACCTTCTCTTCTCTAGGCTCAACAGCCCCAACTCTCTCAGCCTGTCCCCATAAGTGTTCCAGCTACATCTGGTAACTTCTATAGCTGTGGTAATTTAGTTATGTGTCCCTAGCTTCAAATTGACACAGATCAGATGAGACATGGACTGGAGGAATCTGCCTGGATGCATTTTAATCCCGGACAGCCTCCTGTTCCAACCCCCATGTTTGAGCACTGAGATGGGTGCTGCGTTCCTCAGCAGCCCCTGGGGTGAACTGTGCAAGCAAAGATGTTAAAAATCTGCCCAGCCTCACTGAAGCCCTTTGGGACTTCTGGGTTTTAGATCATCAGACCTCTCTCTTTTTCTCCCAGAAGTGAGAGGATGATGAACGTGACCCTTTGGTTGCTACGGGAACACAGCATGAGGTTTGTGTCGGCTGCGCTGCTTCACTGCTGGCTCTGGAGCTGAGTGTGAGCAGCACTCATGGCATCCCTCCAGCCCTTGCCCTCAGGGTCTCCTCAGGGTGTCTGGGTCTGGGAATGAGGGATCACAGAGTCACAGAATGTCAGGGGCTGGAAGGGACCTCCAAAACTCAGCCAGTCTAACCCCCCCTGCCAGAGCAGGATCTCCTAGACCAGATCACACAGGAACACATCCAGGAGGGTTTGAATATCTCCAGAGAGGGAGACTCCACAGCCTCCCTGGGCAGCCTGTTCCAGGGCTCTGTCACCCTCACAGGGAAAAAATTCCTCCTCCTGTTGACATGAAACTTCCTCTGCCTCAACTTCTCTCCAGTGCCCCTTGTCCTGTCGCTGGGCATCACCCAGCAGAGCCTGGCTCCAGCCTCCTGGCACTCACCCTGCACAACTTTATAACCATTGCTCCATTGCTGAGGTCACCTCTCAATCTCCTCCTCTCCCAGCAGCACAACCCCAGCTACCTCAGGCTCTCCTAACAGAGCTGTTCCATTGCCTTCAGCATCTTTGTGGCTCTGTGCTGGACTCTCTCCAGCAGTTCTATGTCCCTCTTGAACTGAGGGGCCCAGAACTGGACACAGCACTCCAGATGTGGCCTCAGCAGGGCAGGAAAATGTCCTTGACCTATTAACCACAGCCCTTCTAACCCACCCCAGTATGACATTGCCCCTCCTGGGCACCAGAGCACATTGCTGGCTCATCTCACCCTCCCATCCACCAGGACTCCCAAATCTTTTTCCCCCAACAGCTCAGTCCCCAACCTATCCTGCTCCCTGGGGTTGTCCTTTCCCAGGTGCCAGACTCTACACTTGCCCTTGTTGAATTTCATGGAATTTCTCCCTGCCCAACCAGCCTGTCCCCTCCAGCCTGTCCAAGTCTGGCTGAATGGCAACACAGCCTTCTGCTGTGGCAGCCACTCCCCATTCGTGTTACAAGAGGATGGTCTAAAGGGACCACTCACTGTAAGTCATTCCTGCTACAGAATCCCCCTGAAGATCCTAAGAAGGGTGTCCACAAGAAGCCCCAACAAGACTGCCTGTCCTGAGGGGAGTAGCTGAAAAGTTTTAGTGTGGAGGGAAAAAATGGAGCACTGGGGCACCTGGGGCTGCTGCAGCATCACAGGGAGAGTGGGAGGGATCTTAGCATTTCTACCACTCTGCTTCTTCCTGCAGGTGTTCAGACATTCCACACCTTCCCAGCCCTTTAGACATGTTCCTGTTCTGTGGCTGGCATCTATGCTCTCCCCTCTCCCATCCACCCTTAGGGCCTTCCTGAGCCTCAGCTTGAACATAATCAAGAAGCACTTTCATGCTGTCACAGAAACCATTTGGAGCTTTCAGGAAGACAGTTTTGGAGGGTGTCTCTCCTTATTTTCTGCTAGTTTTTCTCCTTTCACAGGTCCTCCCTGAAATCCTCCCCTAATATCATTCTATTAGGGGAAGAAATATATTTGTAAAGCCCCTACAGGAGTGGGTGTTACTGAAGCAAAGGGAGGGGGTGAGGCTGCAGTCCTGTTTGGGAGGCAGGTGGAAGCCATTGTCTGTCTGTCACATTGGTGTGAGGAGTTAAATGAGCATCAGAAAGTCTGGGAGCTCCCTAGGAGGTGATAAAAGGAGGCTCAATTAAGGACAGCTGAGATGATTTTAGGGAAGGAAAGGGAGTGGTGAAGATGGAGGTTGTGGTGCAGTCAGTGTGGGTACTCATAGAGGCTACAAGAAAGAGTGAAAAATGCCACCCAGGGAATCTGTCCAGGTGGTTATAAACCATGATAAAAGAGGATTTAGAAGAACAGCTTGCCACATGGTAAGTGTTGGTCTCCAAAACCTGTCAGAACTTTAGCAGAGGGTAGTAAAGAGCAGCAGAAATAGATTAGGAATGTGAAGCTTACTGCTAGAAAAGCTTGTGGCTGTCTGCTGTAAATCTTTGCCTCTTCACCACTTCAGCCACCTCCTGCATTCCCTAAGCAGGCTTAGTGATCATGCATGGCCAGAGAGTTTCAATTTGAGCTCCAAATAATAATGATAAACTCCATCAAGTGATTCCATTTGGAGGCTGGGGATAATAGGGCCTTATGTAGGGTGCAGGAGACTTTGGGCCAGACAGGCTGAAGAGCAATTTCTCACCTGCAGCTTGTTCTGGGGTGATGACTGCACCTGCTCCACTAACTGCACCTGGAGAGCAGTGAGGGGAGAACTTCTCTGGCTGAAGCTGTGGAGTGAGGGCTTGCTAGAGAAAGGAAATGTAACTTTGCACACTGGGTTGTAGCCAGGATGCTGAACTTAATCAATGGGGAAAAAAGCTTCAACAGCACTCTTACTCCTTCCAGCCTTGCTGGGGTGCTGGCACCTGTGGTGTTTGGTGAGGACTCTTCCCTCATGCCTGCATTGCCGAGTCCCAGGGCTCTCCCTGACCGTGCCTCAGCTGAGGATTGCACAGCAGCTGCTGCTTCTCCTGAGGAGTCAGACCCCAGCCTGCCTCTGCAGCAGACTCCAGGCCTGTTCCACCCAGTGCTGCACCCAGCCCAAGGTAAGTCCTTGTCTTTTATCCAGTGTAAGGAAAGCAAAGAGCTGCTGAATGGCTGCACTGAGGCTTCTCATCCTCCTGTTAGCAGGAGGAGCATGTGTTCAGGAAGGGAGAGAGGGGTCTCTCTGTTGTCACCTTTCTCCATGCATGGCTTGGGATGTCTCATGCTTGTTTCCACATGTGAAGGTCATCACAGCTGCTCTGTCCTGCAAACAAGGAGCATTGGGACTTGGTTCTTTTGGATGATGGGAATCTTTGTTGGGCAGCCAGCTTGGCTGGGTGGCAGGACCTTATGATGGCTCTCCTCTGTGGTTTCTGGTGGGGGTTTGTTGTTTGGGAGGACCTTATGATGGCTCTCCTCTGTGATTTCTGGTGGGTTTGTTGTTTGGGAGGACCTTATGATAGCTCTCCTCTGTGGTTTCTGGTGGGTTTGTTGTTTGGGAGGACCTTATGATAGCTCTCCTCTGTGGTTTCTGGTGGGTTTGTTGTTTGGCAGGACCTTATGATGGCTCTCCTCTGTGGTTTCTGGTGGGGGTTTGATATTAAGAACACCTTAGAGGTTTTAACTTGCTGGAAGCAGTGGATTCCTTTGGGTTTGCAGGCAGTATCAGAAAACCTGGGAAACTTCCCCTTCAGCACCTCAGCCCCTCAAAGAGGCAGTTCTCCCTCCCTCTATGTGCTCTACCAAGCTGCATGGAGGGGAAGCCCATGTCCTGAGGCCTCTAGTGCTGCCCTTCCAAGTGTGGAGGACCATGCTTAGCCATGTGTCAGCTTTCTGCAGGGACACAGGGAACTGCCCTTTGCCTTACAGTAATATTGTTTGCTTGGGCTGATGCACCACACAAGCTGCCTTGACCTCTGGCTGCCCCATTTGTGCCCCTGCTTCAGTGGGTAGTTGCAAATACACAGCCAGCAGCTTGAAGTCTCATAGTGCTTAAGGATATTATAGAATAGAATCACAGAATAGGTTGGAAGGGACCTCAAAGATCATCCAGTTCTAACCCCCTACCATAAGCAGGGACACTTCCCACTAGTACAGGTCACTCAAGGCCACTTCCAGCCTGATCCTGGACACCTCCAGGGAGGTTGTGGAGCATAGAGTCACAGAATGTGGTCACAGAAGATCACATTGGGTGCTTCTGTGCTCCACAACCTCCCTGGGCAACCTGTGCCAGTGTCTCACCACCCTCACTGCAAACAACTTCCTCCTAACATCCACTTTCAGTCTTCCCTCTGCCAGTTCAAATCCATTCTTCCTCATCCTGTCATTACAAGACCATACCAGTAATCCCTCCCCAGCCCTCCTGTAGCCCCCTTCAGATCCTGGAGGCCACTCCAAGCTCTCCTGGAAGCCTTCTCCTCTCCAGTCTATAGAGCCCCAACTCTCTCAGCCTGTCCTCACAGCAGAGCTGCTGCAGCCCTCTCAGCATCTTCGTGGCCTTCTCTGGACTGGCTCCAACACTTCCATGTCCTTCCTGTGCTGGAGGCTCCAGAACTGCACACAGGAGTCCAGGTGGGGTGTGAGGAGAGCAGAGCCAAGGGGCACAATCCCCTCCCTTGCCCTGCTGCCCACACTGCTCTTGCTGCAGCCCAGCACACAGTTGCTGTCTGGGTTGCACTCACACTGCAGCCTCAGGTTGAGCTTTTCATCAACCCAGACCCCCAGGGCCTTTTCCTGGGGATCTTCTCTTTTTTGGCTTCCTCCTACAAAAGCACAATGGTAGCAGAATTAACTCTGCTTGCCAAACAGTTAAGCATCTCTTAGTTTACAGAGTTTCATGTCAAGGGCATGGGACATGATCCATCCAGTCCTCTGATGGGGACTGAGAGTACTCTGCAACCACAGGCTGAGGCTGTGGCTTCCCATCAAACATTGAATCAAATCCACTATGAAGAGAAGGTCCTTGATAGGCTTGCTGTATCCAGACTTGTGGGGGTTCCTTTTGCCTGCTTGGCACAAGATTGCACAAGGGAGAGGTTTAACACTGGAGAGGAATCTCCTAGGACTTGAAGCATTTCATTGCATTATCTTGGACCCATGCCACTTTTTCAGGCAAGAGAGCTGAGTGCTGTGGGCAGGGGCCTGGGCAAGGCAGCTCCATAGAGATAAAAGCAGAGGTCTGCCCCCGATGTCTTGGCAGGAGGAAACAGCATTCATTTGTGCCTCTAAAGCAATTGAGCTCCGTGTCCTGGCTGAAGCCCAGCTGAACTAGGTCTAGAATATAACCTTCAATTCCATTCTCTCCCAGGTGAGCTCTTGATGGTCCTTCCACCTGTTCCCAGCTGGGTGTTCTGGCATGGAGCAGGAGAGGACTTGAGATGATGCACTGGGGGGAGTGTGTGTGCTGCTGACTTGGGTGCTCCATGGCTGAAAGTGGGCAGAAAGTGGGGGGTTTGCTGTCCTGAGTGAGGGACTGGCTCCATCTAGCTCCATCCTGACTTTTCAAGGTGCTAAAGGGAGCATTGGTGTGCTTAGCATCAGACACAGAATCATAGAACGCCAGGGGCTGGAAGGGACCTCCAGGGATCGTCTGGTCCAGCCCCCCAGCCAGAGCAGCATCACCCCCACAAAGATGAGGGANAACTCTCTCAGCCTGTCCTCACAGCAGAGCTGCTGCAGCCCTCTCAGCATCTTCGTGGCCTTCTCTGGACTGGCTCCAACACTTCCATGTCCTTCCTGTGCTGGAGGCTCCAGAACTGCACACAGGAGTCCAGGTGGGGTGTGAGGAGAGCAGAGCCAAGGGGCACAATCCCCTCCCTTGCCCTGCTGCCCACACTGCTCTTGCTGCAGCCCAGCACACAGTTGCTGTCTGGGTTGCACTCACACTGCAGCCTCAGGTTGAGCTTTTCATCAACCCAGACCCCCAGGGCCTTTTCCTGGGGATCTTCTCTTTTTTGGCTTCCTCCTACAAAAGCACAATGGTAGCAGAATTAACTCTGCTTGCCAAACAGTTAAGCATCTCTTAGTTTACAGAGTTTCATGTCAAGGGCATGGGACATGATCCATCCAGTCCTCTGATGGGGACTGAGAGTACTCTGCAACCACAGGCTGAGGCTGTGGCTTCCCATCAAACATTGAATCAAATCCACTATGAAGAGAAGGTCCTTGATAGGCTTGCTGTATCCAGACTTGTGGGGGTTCCTTTTGCCTGCTTGGCACAAGATTGCACAAGGGAGAGGTTTAACACTGGAGAGGAATCTCCTAGGACTTGAAGCATTTCATTGCATTATCTTGGACCCATGCCACTTTTTCAGGCAAGAGAGCTGAGTGCTGTGGGCAGGGGCCTGGGCAAGGCAGCTCCATAGAGATAAAAGCAGAGGTCTGCCCCCGATGTCTTGGCAGGAGGAAACAGCATTCATTTGTGCCTCTAAAGCAATTGAGCTCCGTGTCCTGGCTGAAGCCCAGCTGAACTAGGTCTAGAATATAACCTTCAATTCCATTCTCTCCCAGGTGAGCTCTTGATGGTCCTTCCACCTGTTCCCAGCTGGGTGTTCTGGCATGGAGCAGGAGAGGACTTGAGATGATGCACTGGGGGGAGTGTGTGTGCTGCTGACTTGGGTGCTCCATGGCTGAAAGTGGGCAGAAAGTGGGGGGTTTGCTGTCCTGAGTGAGGGACTGGCTCCATCTAGCTCCATCCTGACTTTTCAAGGTGCTAAAGGGAGCATTGGTGTGCTTAGCATCAGACACAGAATCATAGAACGCCAGGGGCTGGAAGGGACCTCCAGGGATCGTCTGGTCCAGCCCCCCAGCCAGAGCAGCATCACCCCCACAAAGATGAGGGATGAAGCACGTTCCCCCCTGGCTCTTTTCACCCTTGTTAAAGTGGGGGCTGCTTCACCTGGGCTAAGATGGAGGAGTAGGATGCTTTTGTCTCCCCTCTTGACCTTTCAGGCTTTTCACCATCATCTTTTTGCATTCTCAACAGACCCAAAGCTTTCTGCTTTGCAGGAACCATCTGGCTGCAGTGTTTGTGGGCAGATAAAGCCTTGCAGCTCTACCAAGTTCAGGGTCATTAAATGGTTCCAAACAAACCTTTCTCTTGTGATTTCAATTGGAGACAACAACTACCTTTGCTTCCTGTCTGAAGCTGTCTAATTGACAGTGTTGGTGAGACACCTGTTGTCCACTGAGGCTCCTGTTGCTCTCCCAGCATCAAGGCACAGCTCTTTCCTTTAGTTCTCCACTCATCAAAGCACTCACACAGCCCTCCCATATGTCTCATATACTGAATTTCCTACCTCTGAGGAAACCTCCATGTCCCCAGTGTGGGGGACTTCTGTTCCTGAAGCCTTCAGTTGAATTTTTTGCTTTGTGAAGTTGTTTAGGTTTGAAGTTTTTTGGTGTGAGGGTTTTTGTTTTTTCCTCCTTCTCTCTCTCTTTTCTTTTTTTCCTTCTCTCTCT
>VWZE01001183.1:90527-108809 GCA_013396675.1 Eubucco bourcierii | reverse complement strand
TTTTTTCCTTCTCTCTCTTTTTTTTCTTTCTCTTTTTTTTTTTTTTATTCCATCCCTTTGCTCCTAATCCCACCACCTGGTAAGGCTCACACTGCACAATCTCTCTACCTCCTCAGTGTATGAACCTTTCAAATATTTGTAGACATTTATCACTTCCCTCCCCCCCACACACCCCATGCTTAGTAACCTCTCTTCCAAGCTGGACATATTTAGTTGTTCTAATCTTTCCTTGGGAGTGAGTCCCTCCAGCACTCATAATTCACTTCTCTATGCTCTTTGAATCTGTTCCAGTTTGTCAGCACTTAAAAAAAAAAAAAAATTAAAAAAATCCTATTTGGGGTCTTTTAATGTGAAACATTGGAATTATGGAGAATTTTCCTGTAAAGAAAATTTGGTTGTTGTGTGGTTTTTTTTGGTTTTTGGTTTTTTTTCCTACTTTTGGCTCCAAACTACTGGGATTAGATTAGAATCTGGGAATTCCTGCTACACTGGCACAGAGTGCCCAGGGAGGTTGTGGAGCACAGAATCACAGAGTGATGGGAAGCCACAGCCTCAGCCTGTGATTGCAGAGCACTCTCAGTCCCCATCAGGACTGCAAGGATCAAGTCCCATGCCTGTGACATGGAACTCTGTAAACTAAGTGATGCTCATCTGGCAAGCAGAGTTAATTCTGCTACCATTGTGCTTTTGTAGGGGGAAGCTAAAAGAGAGAAGACCCCAAAGAAAAGGACCTGGGGGTCTGGGGTGATGAAAAGCTCCATGTGAGCCTGCAGTGTGAGTGCACCTCCCTGGAGGTGTCCAGGATCAGACTGGATGAGGCCTTGAGTGACCTGTACTAGTGGGAGGTGTCCCTGCCTATGGCAGGGGGTTGGAACTGACTGAGCTTTGAGGTCCTTTCCAACCTGAACCATTCTCTGAGTTCTAGGTGAATGTCTGGGACAGAGAAGAGTTGTTCCCTATTCTCTTTTTGTGAGTTGCTCCCTCTTTCACCCCTGAAGTCTGTAAGGAAAGGTATCTGCTAATGTATTCTCCCCTATTTGTTTCTTCAGTTCTTCTCTTAAAACAGGCTCCAGAGTTTCATTGGCTCAGCTTCTCATTCCCTGTCTCTATCTTGGGGTAAAGGCTTTGCCCATGAGCATTTTTTTTTCTTTTTTAGTTTCCTAGTGTGCTGTGGGGGTGCAAGTGCCTCAGAGACCATGGCTACATCCTATTGAGTGCTGAATCTTTGTTCTTCTCAGATACTGGTAGGCATGTTGCCAAAGGACCAGTGGAGAGCAGCCAGCTTCTTTTTATCTTAGGAAGATTTTTCCCTTCTGGACATTTGTTTCTGCTGTGTCCAAGCTGTATAAAAAGGAATATAATTTAAAATAGGGTCCTATTTCTAGGAGCCCCAGATGGTTATTTGAAAGGGGGGAAAAGAAAATCAAGTCCAGCTCCACAAATTCTTTAGCTAGAACCTTGTTCATTAAAGCTGTATCCCAGAGGGATAGCCTAGAGATGCTGTTCAGTCTCCACCTCTCCTACTGAACCCTGTGATGGTTTTTGAGGCATTCCTGGTATCTCACATTGATGGCAATTTGTGCTGTCTGAGAGGCCATGATGTGAGTGGAATTGAAAGGAATGGTGGGGAGCAGCAAATGATCCTTCCTTCATTAGCTACAGCAAGGTCTGAAGCTTCCCTGTCTGCATCAAGGGCTTTTAAAATATTCCCCATCACCATCTAGTGACCTGCAAGGGAGCAGCAGTTTGTCTAGCCAAGAGGTGCTGTCAAATTTACCAGCCTGAGATGGGGATCAGCATCAAAATGCTTCCTAAACCAGAACAGAGCCAGTTACAAACCAGCACTGTCTGGCCTACCTTGAAGACATGGTGCAATCCAGATTTCAACTGCAAATGTAAGAACAATGTGCTTGGCACCTGAGAGGAGTGGAAAGGTTCTCTCTTCCTTCCTTATATACCACATTCATCTACCTCTAGCTCTGGAACTGAGTGTGAGCAGCACTCATGGCATCCTTCCAGCCCTTCCCTGGAGTCTCTCTCAGGGTGTCTGTGTCTAGGAGTGGGGGATCACAGAGTCACAGAATGTCAGGTGCTGGAAGGGACCTCCAAAGCTCATCCAGACCAACCCCCCTGCCAGAACAGGATCTCCTGGACCAGATCACACCTGAACACATCCAGGATATCTTCAGAGAGGGAGACTCCACAACCCCCCTGGGCAGCCTGTTCCAGGGCTCTGTCACCCTCACANGGGCAGCCTCTTTCAGGGTTCTGTCACCCTCACAGGGAAAACATTGTCCTCATGTTTACATGAAACTTCCTATGCCTCAACTCCCACCCATTTTCCCTTGACCTGGCACTGGGCATCACCCAGCAGGTTTGTGTCCCTCTTGCACTTGTGTGGGGGTGGAGGGACAGAACTGGACACAGTACTCCAGATGTGGCCTCAGCAGGGTAGAGTAGAGGGGCAGGAGAACCTCTCTCAACCTACTAAGCACAACCCTTCTAACCCACCCCAGAATGGCATTGGCCCTGCTGCCCACCAGAGCACATTGCTGGCTCCTGGGCACCCTCCCATCCAACAGGACCCCCAAATCCTTTCCCCCTTTGCTGCCTTCCAGTGCTGTTGCTGTGCAGACTGGCTGGGAAGGGAAGCAGCAGGGCCTTGGGCCAGCCTGTCCCCTCACACTCCTTATGGGGCTTGATTCTTGAAACAACTCCATGTGATCTGCTTTAGCCCTTTCAAACTGTCAGCATCGTGACTCCGGCAGCAGGCCGTGCTGGTCATCTGCCGTCTTTGCTGTTGCCACCAGGCTCATCTTTCCCAGGGGAATCAGCAGCCTTAGCTGGCTTTGGGTTGTCACATTTGTCTCCTGCCATCCACATTGTGAAAGTGTGCATGGGGGAGGTGTTGTTTAGCTTGAAGAAGCTGCAGTTGCTGAAGAACCATTTGAGTGACAAAGTGTTTTACAAGCAAAGTGTGCAAGGGAATCTCTTTTGTTTGCTGCCGAAACACAAAACAATGATTTTTATTGCAGAGTCTCAGGAGACAGAGGAGATGTGGCTCAGCACAGCATGACTTGAAGTATTTGGTTGAGTAGAGGTGGGATGAGTACCATATTTAAAGCAAAGCATCCATTCAGAGGCTCTGAGCAGAGGTTTATCCTGTACAAATATTTGACAAACAGCCTCTCGTTTAAGTACAAATAAAAGTATTGAAGCTTGCCCCACTTCTAGCTATTGACACCAGAATATTGTTCCTAAACAAGGATCCATGAAGTTTAATGGCTCTTTCTCCTCATCATGAGTTCCATCCTTAGCTTGCCTGCTCCATGGACTGCTAGAAAAACAAAAGTCTGGGGGAATTTTCTTTACCCAACCCTCCTTGGAATGTTTTCTGAACTTCTGATCTTTGGTGTTTGTTGGTTCTTAGGCCTTGCTGTTTGAACTCAGCTCTGTATCAGTTCAAGTTCTCTGAACTTCAATAACTCATACAAGGGCAGATCAGGTTTTTCCCTTCTCCTGTTCCCAAGGTGTTCCTCAGAAGAGATGTTCAACCCTGGCCTCATTTCCATGCATGGTAATGGAGAGATAACAAAACGCATGGGCGCCTTCTCTAATTAGTCTCCTGTTCCTCAAGGTCTTTTGCTGTTGCCTGCTACTCTCTCTTGCAGTGTAGCTTCTTGGGCTTTGTTGGTATTTCCCTAAACACCCTTAATGGTTCTCCCCTCTTCCAAATGATCTCTTTTGGGCACAAAGTGAGATGTGACCAACACAAAGCAATGCAATATTCATCGTTAATTGGTCATGATCTTCCCTAGACTTGTTGCTGTCAGGGGTTTAATTTTAATTCACTCTCTATTTAGGGAAACTTGGTTAATTTTATTTAGTCCCCTAACTTTTCTGGGTTTATTATTAATTTAAAATGCACATGTATATTTAGTGTAGCTTCCCTGAGTTTGTTTCCTTGCAGATGGTTTATCTGACTTTAATTAAAAGAGGATGAGCGTGGATGATAGAAGATGGGAATGAGCTGTGCCCAGGCCAACCTCGTAAAATTCAGCAAGGCCAAATGTGAGACCTTGCACCTGGGTAGGCACAATCCCAAGCACAGCCCCAGGCTGGGTGGGGAATGACTGAGAGCAGCCCTGAGGAAAAGGACCTGGGGGTCTGGGGTGATGAAAAGCTCAGCCTGAGGCTGCAGTGTGAGTGCAGCCCAGACAGCAACTGTGTGCTGGGCTGCAGCAAGAGCAGTGTGGGCAGCAGGGCAAGGGAGGGGATTGTGCCCCTTGGCTCTGCTCTCCTCAGACCCCACCTGCAGTCCTGTGTGCAGTTCTGGAGCCCCCAGCACAGGAAGGACATGGAAGTGTTGGAGCCAGTCCAGAGGAGGGCACCAAGGTACTGAGAGGGCTGCAGCAGCTCTGCTGTGAGGACAGGCTGAGAGAGTTGGGGCTGTGCAGCCTGCAGAAGAGAAGGCTTCCAGGAGACCTTGGAATGGCCTTCTAGGATCTGAAATGGGCTTCAGGAAGGCTGGGGAGGGACTATTGACAAGGTCTTACAATGACAGGATGAGGAAGAATGGGTTTGAAGTGTCAGAGGGGAGATTGAAAATGGATGTTAGGAAGAAGTCGTTTGCAGTGAGGGTGGTGAGACACTGGCACAGGTTGCCCAGGAGGTTGTGGCTCTTCCCTCCCTGGAGGTGTTCAGGACCAGATTGGAGGAGGCCTTGAGTGAGCTGTGCTAGTGGGAGGTGTCCCTGCCTATGGCAGGGGGTTGGAACTGAATGATCCTTGAGGTCCCTTCCAACCTTACCATTCTGTGATTCTGTAACAAGAGAAAGGTTGTGCCACAGTTCCTAACATCAGGAAATGCAGAGGACAGACTTTTTTCCCCCTCTTTAAATGCAGTATGTGATTCCTCTGCTTTCCAGTAAGCATTAATGACAGGTAAAGAAGAAAAAGGACCAGTGTCTGCAGATGGCGGAATGCTGAGGCTCCTCTCCTCACTGTGAATCAGTATCTCCTAGGAGGCTGTCTCAGACCAGAGTTGTTCAGGGGAAGGCTTCTAATGTGGAATTGTGTCAAATGGTGAGGAGTGGTACAAAGAGATAATCAGAGTCCTCTAGCACTAATTACCTGTGCTCTATAGAAATCCCTAGCTCCATTCAGATCCTTTTTAAAGGAAAGCCTCAGAGGAAACAAACGAAGTCTAGTTCTGCAAGTGCCAATTGAGATGGTAGAGAACAGGGAAGTCATGGATTAAAGCAATCAGTTTTCTGAGGCCTGCCAGACTATTTGACTTGATTCTTCCCACCCTCTCTTCTTCTTTCTGCATTCATGCATTGAAATGTAACGAGGAACCTCTGCATTTCTCATTCCTCCTTTATTCTGAAATCTCCAGGCTCTCTGCAAATATTAACTGGCAAAATTCACAGCCCCCTATCCATCTATCTAATCTCAAAGCATTTAAGATTTCCCATCAGCATCCTCTGGGTGGTGATGAACAGAGTTGTTATATCAAAATAGTTTTCAGCCAAAGGAAATCATTCCATCTGTTAGCAAATGATTGAAGGACTTCTGCCTTACCATTGATAGCAATTCAGGACAACAGCTGTCAGAGGAGGGAAAAAAAAAAAAGAAGGGTAATTGCTATTTGCCCAATGTCCAAGGATGGGATTTAGAATCAAGGTTGGTAGTGTTTTGCAATTCAAGTTTGCAAATAATTGCCTTTGTTATTTCTTCTTGCGACTGTGGGGGAAGAGAATGAGGAAATGGTGGGGGCAAAGCAGTGAGATCCTGAAAAAGAACATTCTGGAACAGTAAATCTGAAGAACATTTCCCTACCCAGCAGGAGGGAAGGACAAAAGCAATTTGAATCAGCATTAACCTTTACATCAGAAATATCGCTCGGTGCATGTTTGTGCTTGAGGATTCTCTGTCGCCGTTGCCGAGTGTCCTACCCAGCTGCATTAGAGTTACACATACAGAGTGCTCAATTTGAGTGAGCACAGAGAAGAGGCAGAGTTTGCCACTTTGATTCACACCACCAATCATTTCAAGTCAGAGTACTCCAAGAGTACAGGACTCTGCTCTTCACAGTCAGGGTGGCACAGCCCGTGCCTGTATTTATGGAGAAGTCTTAGTGCTCTGTGGAAAACCTTTCAGTCATCAGAGACATTGAGGTACTTGAGTGTGTCCAGAGAAGGGCAACGAGGCTGGTGAGAGGCCTCCAGCATAAGCCCTATGAGGAGAGGCTGAGGGAACTGGGACTGTTTAGCCTGGAGAAGAGGAGGCTCAGGGGGGACCTTATTGCTGTCTACAACTACCTGAAGGGTGGTTGTGGCCAGGAGGAGGTTACCTTCTTCTCTCAGGCAACCAGTGACAGAACAAGAGGACACAGTCTCAGGCTACACCAGGGCAAGTTTAGGCTGGAGGTGAGGAGAAAGTTCTTGCCTGAGAGAGTCATTGCCTGCTGGAATGGGCTGCCCAGGGAGGTGGTGGAGTCACCGTCCCTGGAGGCGTTCAAGGCACGTTTGGACATGGCACTTAGTGCCATGGTCTAATCTTGAGGGCTGTGGTGATGGGTTGGACTTGATGATCTCTGAGGTCTCTTCCAACCCTTGCGATACTGTGATACTGTGACTCCTGCACGGATCTGTCAGTGGGTTTGCTGCTGTGCAACAGTGTGGAAAGCAGCATGGGAGGTTAGCAGCCCAGTTTCTTGTACTCATTGTTTGCCCCTTACTGTAGACTGAGTCAAAAAAAGAAATGTCCCCATTTTAGATCTGCTCAGGTGGCCAAGAAGGCTAATGGCAGCCTGACTGGGATTAAAAATGCTGTGGCCAGCAGGAGCAGGGAGGTGATTGTGCCCTTAGACTCGGCTCTGGTGAGGCCACACCTTGAGTGTTGTGTTCAGTATTGGGTACTGCAATACAGGAGAGATGTGGAGGTGCTGGAGCAGGTCCAGAGGAGGGCAACGAAGCTGGGGAAGGGCCTGGAGAATAAATCTGATGAGGAGAGACTGAGGGAGCTGGGGATGGTTAGTGTGAGGAAGAGGAGGGTGAGGGCAGACCTCATTGCTGTCTGCAGCTACCTGAAGGGAGGTTGTAGCCAGGTGGGGTTGGGCTCTGCTGCCAGGCACCCAGGGACAGAAGGAGGGGACACAGCCTCGAGCTGTGCCAGGGGAGGTCTGGGCTGGATGTTAGGAGGAAGTTGTTGTCAGAGAGAGTGATTGGCATTGGCATGGGCTGCCCAGGGAGGTGGTGGAGTGCCCATCCCTGGAGGTGTTGAAGCAAAGCCTGGCTGGGGCACTCAGTGCCATGGTCTGGTTGATTGGTTGGGGCTGGGTGCTAGGTTGGGTTGGTTGAGCTTGGAGCTCTCTTCCAACCTGACTGATTCTACAATTCTATGATCTGCCAAGGGTCATGAGGTCAATGAGGAATCAGCCCAGCAGGACCCAGGCAAAGCATTCAGAATGATTGAGAGTTCATTGAGTAGATATGCACAATAATTTCCATTTCAAATCTCAGGGAAGCAGCTGTGTAATTTCTGCCTGCAGATTCACCACTGTGATGTTCATTATCTGATTATCACCATCTACAACCTTCCTAGTGCTAATGCACATTGTCTTCCTGGCTCTTGAATTAGTGAGATGTGTCTGACACTGAATTTGCAAGTAATTGCTACAGCCCCCTTCAATGAAGCATCTCTCAGGACAGTCATGAAAATGAAATGTTCCTTCTCAAGCCATTATTTGCTTACTCCATCCTTATCTTGTTAAATAATTATCAAGGAAAAACGAGTAATTTGAAATGTGCATGTGGTGTGTAGGAAATGGAAGGATCAGAGATGACAGAGTTCTCAGCAGATGAATGCTAGCAAAGTCTTGCCTTCCCTTCTCTCTTCAGAAATGAAAATCCCATCCCCCAGGTTGCTGCTAGGACCTAACCAGAGTCAGCTAACCAGCTTTGCAAGGGAGCCCATTCAGTGCTGCTTTCAGGGTTTTCTCTTGAGTCATGGAATCACAGAATGGTAAAGCTGGAAGGAACCTCAAAGATCATAGAATGGTAAAGTTGGAAGAGACCTCAAGGATCATCCAGTTCCAACCCCCTGCCATAGGCAGGGACACCTCCCACTAGCACAGGTCACTCAAGGCCTCCTCCAACCTGGCCTTGAACGCCTCCAGGGAGGGAGCAGCCACAACCTCCCTGGGCAACCTGTGCCAGTGTCTCGCCACCTTCACTGCAATCAACTTCCTCCTAACATCCACTTTCAATCTCCCCTCTGCTCCCTGAAACCCATTGCCCCTTGTCCTGGCATTCCAAGCCCTTGTCAATAGTCCCTCCCCAACCTTCCTGTAGCCCGCTTCAGATCCTGGAAAGCCACTCCAAGCTCTCCTGGAAGCCTTCTCTTCTGCAGGCTGCAGAGCCCCAACTCTCTCAGCCTGTCCAAGCACAGCTGCTGCAGCCCTCTCAGCATCTTGGTGGCCTCCTCTGGACTGACTCCAACACTTCCACGTCCTTCTTGTACTGGGAGCTCCAGAACTGCACCCAGGACTGCAGGTGGGGTCTGAGGAGAGCAGAGCCAAGGGGCACAATCCCCTCCCTTGCCCTGCTGCCCACACGGCTCTTGCTGCAGCCCAGCACACAGTTTGTGTCAGGGCTGCATGTGCACACTGCAGCCTCAGCTTGAGCTTTTCATCAACCCAGACCCCCAGGTCCTTTTCCTCATAGAGGATTCCAATTCCAACAGAACAAGGTCCATTCCAATTCCTACAGAATAAGGGGTTAAGTGATCACAGGCTGTTAGTGCCTGGAAGTGACCTTTGGAGATTGAGTCCAACCCTCCTGCCAGAGCAGTACCAGACAATCTAGCGTAGGTTGCACAGGAACGCATCCAGACAGGGCTGGGAAGTCGCCAGAGAAGGAGACTCCACAACCTTTATGGGCAACCTGTGCCAGTGCTCTGTGATTCTTGCAGTGAAGAAATTCTTCCTAATGTTGAGATGGACCTTTCTGTACTGTAGTTCCCATCCATTGCTCCTTGTTCTGCCACAGGGCATGAGTGAGCAGAGGCTGTCCCTGTCCCTTCCTGACCCCAAGCCCTCAGATATTTATAGACGTTTACTACATTTCCTTCTCAGCCTTCTTCTCTCCAGGCTAAGCAGCTCCAGGTTCCTCAGCCTCTTCTCACCAGGCAGTGTTCTAGTCCCTGCAGCATCCTTGCAGCCTTCCCTCAGTAGATCCCTGTCCCTTTTGAACTGGGGAGCCCAGAACTGGATGCAGTACTCCAGGTGGGGCCCCTCTGGAAGCGACTGAAGGAATTGGAGTTGTGTTACACCAGTAAGCGTTGTTCAGGGGCAAATATCAGCATTTGCAAGTCCAAACCCTACCTTCCCAATATTTAAAGTCTCTTGTACTCTCTGAAGCTTGATCTGGCTCCAGTTCTCAGTGTTTACAATGCACTATAAATATGTATAGCAGTGTGACTGTAGTGAAGTTACTCGAGATTTACACAGCCATAAAGCAGTCTTTTGTCCTTTCACTGAAGGATTTTATAGGGTGGGGATCAAAACCTAAAAAAAAAAATCTTTATTTCATAGTGACTAAACTAGACAAACCAGCAATCCTTCTGCTGCAGTCAGACTTTTGCACGAGGTTAGTATGAAATATATTAATTGTCTGCTTAAAATAAATGCCCTTTGTGGTTTGGTTCATTATGAGTAGTTTACTCCAGCTCTCGCCTCCTTCTCCTTCCTCAGCTCAATGGCACTTTGATGGCTCAGTCTTCACTTTAATAGTCATAGCTTGGAGAAATTGAATAGGACTGAAGAAGAAATAGAGGTCTCTGTTACTCCTGTAATCTCTGCTTGGGGACAGCTATGCCTGATGTTGAACATGTGCCTTTTAAAGTAGGTCTTCTTTATTCTCTGGCAAATCTACTTTCTTCTTCAGGAAGAAAAACTTCTTTGCAGGAGCCAAAACAAATCCTCTGTCTCAGTATCTTGTGGGTGCTTGTTTGTGAAGGGTAGAAAACAGATTTCCAGCTGTCACTCCTGTGTTTGTTTGGTTTGCCTTCAACCAAACCCTCCCTCAGTTGGTTTTATGGCTGTCTAGAAGTGTTTGTTTGTAATGCAGAAGTTATTCTGGCTGCTCGCGTTCTGAGTGTGTACAAAGGTAAAGGTTGTTGGCATCTGCAGAAGCAGCTGTGAGATGGAAATCCATCAACCTGGTGGCATGGGAGACACTCAGTAACATTCAACAAGGGAAGATGTCACCTTCCCTCTGCTTCTGTTCCTTTCTTCTTGTTCCTTGGGACGGAGAAAAAAAACCATGGAAAGTGTGAATGGGAATCACAGAATGACAGAAACATGCAGGTTGGCAAAGCCCCTCAGGATCACCAAGTCCAACCTAGAACTCTGCTCTGCAAGATGCACCTTAAAACATAGTCTAAGCACCTCATGCAAACCACCCTTGGACACATCCAGAGTGGGGTGACTGAATGTTGAAGGGAAGCAAACAGTGATAGGCAACACTTAAATTTGGTCTTTCCCTGTCACAAGGCAAGGAGTGGGAAGACACAGTTAAATGCTCCCTGACCAACAGAAAAATAGTATGAAAATGGTAATTGGACTCAGGAACACTGTCCTGGAAGCTCAGGAACACTGTCCTGGAAGCAGGCTCCTCCTGCAAACTCAGGTGTTGCATTGCCCCACTCAGTAACAATCTAAACCTCCCCAGGCTCAGCTTGAGGCCATTCTCCCTTGTTCTGTCTCCAATTCCCTGTGAGCAGCCTCTCCACAATGTCCCTGCAGGTAGCTGCAGACAGCAATGAGCTCTACCCTCAACCTCCTCTTCCTCACACTAACCATCCTCAGCTCCCTCAGTCTCTTCTCATCAGATTTATTCTCCAGGCCCTTCCCCAGCTTTGTTTCCCTCCTCTGGACCTGCTCCAGCACCTCCACGTCTCTCCTGTATTGCAGTGCCCAAAACTAAACACAACACTCAAGGTGTGGCCTCACCAGAGCCGAGTCCAAGGGCACAATCACCTCCCTGCCTCTGCTGGCCACAGCATTTTTAATCCCAGACAGGCTGCCGTTGGCCTTCTTGGCCGCCCGGGCACGCCGCCGGCTCCCACTCGGCTCCTGTGTATTCCAGCCCCCAGGTCCCTTTCTGCCAGTAGCTCTCCAACCACACTGCCCCAAGCCTGTAGCATTGCTTGGGGCTGTAGTGAGCCAAGTCCAGGCATTTGACCTCGTTGAAACTCATCCCACTGGTGTTGTCCCATTGATCTAAGCCTATCCAAGTCCCCCTGAAAAGCCTCTCTATTCAAATCAACACTGCTCCTAACTTGGTGTCATCTGCAGACTTACTGCTGACACTCTCTAAGCTTGATCTTCATTCTGACTGGCCCTATTTCTTACAGGAACAAGAAAAAAAAGCTCCCCCCCCCCTTAATTCACTGCTAACTGTTTCTTTAATGTGTTTGCCTTCTCTTTTGCTTTTGTGTTTTTCACACTTACTCATGCTGTGAGAGTTGTTGCTCTGTGGCTGTGCTGTCATAGAATTCAGAGCAAAATATTTATTCATGTCTTGCAGCTGATGGTATCACAGAATGGGTTAGGTTGGAAGGGACCTCAAAGTTGATCTGGTTTCAACACCCTGCCATAGGCAGGGACACCTCTCACTAGAAGAGGTCACTTAAGGCTTCATACAACCTGGTCCTGAACACCTCCAGGGAGGTTATGAAGCACAGAAGACCTGCAGGGAGGTTGTAGAACACAGAAGCACCCAACGTGATCTTTGATCACGTTGGGTGCTTCTGTGTTCCACAACCTCCCTGGGCAACCTGTGCCAGTGTCTCACCACCCTCACTGCGAACAGCTTCCTCCTAACACCCAGTCTAAATCTCCCTTCTGCCACTTCAAACCCATTCCCCTTGTCCTGTCATTGCAAGCCCTTGTCAATAGTCCCTTCCCAGCCTTCCTGTAGGCCCCTTCAGACACTGGAAAGCTACTCTAAGGTCTCCTGGAAGCCTTCTCTTCTGCAGGCTGCACAGCCCCAACTCTCTCTGCCTGTCCTCACAGCAGAGCTGCTGCAACCCTCTCAGCATCTTGGTGGCCTCCTCTGCACTGGCTCCAACACTTCCATGTCCTTCCTGTGCTGGGGGCTCCAGAACTGTACACAGTGTTCCAGATGGGGTCTGATTAACAGGTCCTAAAAAAGCCAGGCTCATTGTGTTGCTTTCCATTCAGCTAAGAGGGCCAGTTGCAAGCAAGTATTACAATTACAAAATGTATAGCCCTATCTTGAGGCAGTTTGCTACCAGTTGTAATACCTGATGGACCCTCCACGTGTTGGGGAGCATCATCCAGCCTTGAGCACAACAAACAGCTTTTATTAAGCTTTATTTTGGTCTTTTATTAAGAGCTTTAATCTAGCTGGTGCATGGCATAAGGAAGGTGGAGCAGGGAAAGGGAGGAGAGGAAAGGCTTCCTCCATGCTTGATAGACTGTGCACTTCAGAAAATGGATTGAGCATCTGGGTACAATCTCTGTGGCAATATAAAAACCTTTGGCTTCAAACATTTCAGAAGTGTCCCTTTGTGTCCCTTTTCCATGTGGCTTTATCCAGCATGTGCTTGTGTGCTTGGCACAGCCTTCTGAACATGCTCTCCTACCTTCAAAGCATTATGAGCAAGATCCATCAGGGGGAAACCAACACTTTGCATGGTAGCAGTGTTGATGAATGAAAGACATGACATTGCCACCTTCTTTGCTGCTCTTACTTGCCCTTTATTTTTATTTTTACTTTTTTTTTTAATTGCAATTTAACTATCAAGCAGAATTATTTCATACTGAATTTTGGTGTTTGTAGAGTAGGATTCTGGGCTATCTATTAGCTGTTTGAAGACCAACCTTGGAAGGGGTGGGCTGTTGCTCTGAGTCACAAGGAGCAGGTGTCTGTGCTAACAGCTCTGCCATCAGCTTTGACTGCTTTGTGCAGTGTTGTGGTTGCTGGAGTTAGTTGCAGGTCAGGGGTGCATGGTAGTGGATTGCCCTGCCTTAGCAGCTTGTATGAACCACAGAACAGTTGTTACTGAGGATTCTGAGCCCATGCTGTATACATTTCAAAGGGTTTCTGTGAGGCAGCTCTGCTCTGGCCTTACAGACTGAATACTCATTAATGGCCAAAGCATTTAAATGCTCCTGGAACACATTTTCAGGTTAAGTGTTGCTCAAAAGAAAACTGTGGAACGTGTCCAACAGAAATCCAGCTAAGGTGACCCCACAGGGAGAGTCATAGCACAGTAAGTGGAAACTTCATAGAGTGGTTCAGGTTGGAAGGGACCTCAAAGCTTAGCCAGTTCCAACTCCCCAGCCATAGGCAGGGACACCTCCCACTAGAACAGGTCGCTTAAGGCCTCATCCAACCTGGTCCTGAACACCTGCAGGGAGGTTGTGGAGCACAGAAGCACAGAATGGGATCTTTGATCACAACCTCCCTGGGCAGCCTGTGCCAGTGTCTCACCAACCTCACTGCAAAGAACTACTTCCTAACATCCACTTTCAATCTCCCCTCTGCCACTTCAAACCCATTCCTCCTCCTCCTCCTGTCACTGCAAGACCATGCTAATAGTCCCTCCCCAGCCCTCCTGGAGCCCCTTTCAGATCCTGCAAGGCCACTCCAAGGTCTCCTGGAAGCCTTCTCTTCTCCAGGCTGCAGAGCCCCAACTCTCTCAGCCTGTCCTCACAGCAGAGCTGCTGCAGCCCTCTCAGCATCTTGGTGGCCTCCTCTGGACTGGCTCCAGCAGTTCCATGTCCTTCCTGTGCTGGGGGCTCCAGAACTGCACACAGGACTCCAGATCCTGGAGAGCAGAGCCAAGGGGCAGAATTCCCTCCCTTGCCCTGCTGCCCACACTGCTCTTACTGCAGCCCAGCACATGGTTGCTGTCTGTGCTGCAAGCCCAGGTGCATTCTAATGTCAGATGCATTCTAAGGGCACAGTCCCAAAGCAAAATAAAATAGGAATGCAGGTGAATTAGGTGTCAAACAGGAGAAATGCTTCACCAGTTAAAGAGGCAAAACATTACTGTCACTACCTAAAAATGAGTCAGCTGCATTGTCACAGCAGAGCCCCCAAGCTACTGCAGGCAGTGAACATCTCCTGTGAGGGCAGGCCGAGGGAGCTGGGGCTTGGATCAGAGGAACCTGAGGGCTACCCTCAGTGCTGCTGGTAAAGATGTGCAGTAACAGAGGCAGGCTCTGCTCAGGCATGGCCAGTGATAGGACAAGGGGCACTGGGTACAAGCTGGAGCAGAGGAGGTCCACAGGAACAGAATGAAAAACTTTCTCACTGTGAGAAGCCCTGGAGCAGGCTACCCAGAGTGGTTGTGGAGTCTCCTTTGCTTCAGAACCCGCCTGGATGAGGTCCTGTGTGACCTGCTCTAGGTGGTCCTGCTTTGGCAGGGGGGTTGGACTGGATGATTTTTGGAGGTCCCTTCCAACCCCTAACGTTCTGTAGTTCTTTGTGTGTGACTGCTGGAGCATGCTGCCTGTACATCTGTTGCATGTCTGCTGTAGTGCTTTAGTTTTTCTTGGCTTGTCCTCTTCCTTTTCTTTCTTTTTTTTGACTTTTTGATGTGTGTGTAGAGGATGTTCCCAAAAGGAGAAATGGTAAATATACCCTAGTTTGAGTAAATGCAAACAGATTCTTTGTTTAAGGTTTGCCAGCTCAAATGGAATATTGCAAGCACTGCTTTCAACTGGGTGGCCACAGCAGGAGGTAATGGTTCTTTGGACCAATTGCCCTAATGAAGGATGATGAGTTTTCAGGGGAGTAAGATCTGGTGTGGGCATTGGGGTCTCTGCCAGCACATTCTTATTACAGGATCAGGACCCTTGACAATAGATGGTTCACATTCTTGGAACTAATGTCTGTAATGGGAAGAGCAGGAGTAGAGATAATATATTACCTTGACCACAGAAGGGTATTAAAAGATTAATTGAATAATGGACCAAATTCATCTCTGATGTAAAGCCTGCTGATCTGACCAGGGTGATTCTGCCTTCATGTGAATAAAGCACATGAGCAAAATCGTCTTCAGAATCCTCATTTTGCTGCTGTTATTAATAGTTGTCTTGCAAAACCAGAGTGCAGCTTGAAAGTCTGGTTTGTTTCAGAGAGAAGTCTGATGTCTTAGTTGGAAGCTTCCCCAAACTTTTGTCTAAAATGCTGCTTGGCAGCCCCAGGGGAGTGAACTTCCTTGCAAGATTTCAGTGCTGCTGCTCTGTTTGGGGCAAGGCAGAAACAGTGCAAGAAGCAAACTTTTCTAAGGGTTTTTTCTCTGTAGCTGCTTTCAGCTGAGAGGTAATACAGAAAACCTAAACTGTGTTTTCTACAACAGTCATGTAAATATGTTCCAAGCACCATCTTTGCTCTTACTGAATGTACTTCTCACTCCTCTTTGATTACCCACAGAAGAGTATTTCTTTTCTTTATACACTTCCTCCTAAAGCCAGTTTCTTTTAGTGTTCACCTAGTCAAATGGAACCAAGCTAGAAATGGGGAGATTGAACCTGAATATTAGGAAGAAGTTGTTCAGCATGAGGGTGGTGAGAGCCTGGCAGGGATTGCCTAGGAAGGTGGTGGAAGCCTCACACCTGGTGCGTGGTGTCTAAGGCCAGGCTGGATGAGGCTGTGGCCAACCTGAGCTAGTGTGAGGTGTCCCTGGGCATGCAGGGAGGTTGGAACTGGCTGATCTTTGTGGTGCCTTCCAACCCTGACTGGTTCTGTGGTTCTCTCTGTCTATGCCAGTGGCTGTAGGACACAGTCCCTTTTGACCATTGCAGAAATATTTGGCACACATCTGAACCTGACAGCTTTGCTGGCTCTAGAAGACTGGCAGTGACTGATTCTAAATCATGATGGATTTGCTGCCTCTTTGCCATAGGCTTACATGAGGAATAATCAGCTGATATTCAGTGACTGCTAGGGATATGGGAGCAGGCAAATGTTAGGCTTTGGGATCCATGAAGCTGTATTTTGGAGCTGGAGAGCAGTTTAAGCAGGATGTACCTTGCTACTTTTTCCGGCGAGCTGCTGCTTTTCCTCTGAGGTTGTCATCATCCAAGCCCTGCTGACACATTTTTAAGTGCAGAGGCTGGAGGTGTTAATGCACTGCAATCTGTACTGCTGGCAAAAGGGGGAGAGAAGGCAGAAATCACAGGGTCTTGTTGCAGGGGATGGATGATGACTGCTGAAGGGCCAGAGAAAGTTTTGCTTGGAAGACTTTTGGAGCAGAGGCTAGTAAGGATTAGGAAAGTGACTATTGCTGACACTGTCTCCCTGTGGTTTCATGTAACACTTAGAGGAGAAAGTGCTGAGACATTAGTTTTGGGTTTTTTTTTCATCTGTTGCCTAAACATCTTCTGAAACCTTCTTTTCTCCAGAGCTCCAGTGTCTATCACTGGCTCCTCTTTAATTGGATAGGCAAAACAAAGGCTGGCCAGCATGCTGTGTGTGAGGCTGGTGAGTCAGGGAAGCAGCCACACAAGGGCTGACAGGGAGCACAGGCATGCTCTGGAGGTGACAAAGGGTTTTAATGCAATTTGTCCAGAAGCCTTCTGCTAAACCCAAGCTGACAAGGTCACATCTGTTTGCACTGTCTCCATCTCTTCCTTGACCTAGAGCTGGCCATCAAGTTTGCAGGAGAAATGAGAGGAGAAGCTGGGGCAGGGGAAAGGAGAAGAGTTCTGTGACTGGAAACAGCAAACACCAGCAAAGGGAAAGTAAATTCTCTTTCCCCAGCTATGTCTAATCACTAGAGATCTGTAATGGAGACTTTATCAGCTGTCAGTTCAGAGCTGCAGTTAAATGGTCTTGAAGTCTCCATGGGATGTTGAAGGGAAGCAAATAGTAATAGGCAACACTTAGCTTTGATCTTTCCCTGTCACAAGGCAAGGGGTGGGAAGATGCAGTTAAATGCTCCCTGCCACACAAAGAAATAGTATGAAAATGGTAATTTGACTCGGGAACACTGTCCTGGAAGCAGGCTCCTCCTGCACACTCAGGTGTTGCATTGCCTCACTCATCTTAGTAACAGCCACACTTTACCTCCTGTATTTTGCTGTACAGGAATGTCTAATTCACACACAGAATCACAGGAACATCATCCAGGCTGGCAAAGCCCCTCAGGATCACTGAGTCCTACCTAGAACCTTGCTCAAAAACATTCACCTTAATCCATATTCCTAAGCACCACCCTGAAACACAGCCAGGCTGGGGGACTCCAACACCTCCCTGGCAAGCTCATTCCAGTCCCTGACCAGTCTCTCCCTGAAAAACCTTTTCTCAATGTCCAATCTAAACCTCCCCAGGCTCAGCTTGAGGCCATTGCCCCTTGTTCTCTCTCCAATTCCCTGTGGGAAGAGCCCAGCAGCAGCCTCTCCACCATGTCCCTGCAGGTAGCTGTAGCCAGCAATGTGGTTAGCAATACCTTTCTAAAGAGAGCTGGACTGAAACTTGATATGCAAATATCTGTATTAGAGCAATGTTTTCTAGGTAGTTTTTACAGGCTTTCCTGATCACTGAGGGTTTCCAGTGCCTCTTTGCACCTTTCATTCCCTAAAGCAGCATTATGGGCTGATGGCCTCGCAATGTGGGCAAGAGCCTTCAGCAGTCAGGAAATTGGAAGAAACTGCTGTATTATTTAAGAGGAAAAAAAGATTGCTCTGGCATAACTATAGGAAGGGAGACTTCAGTATGAACAAGTTGCAAGCTGACAGAGGGCTGGGATCCCTGGAGCATTCAAGTTTTAGCTTTGAAGGCCTTGTTGAAACCTGTGATGTGAGCCTTGCTTAAAACAGCTCAGTTAAAGGCCTTTCCTTGAGTCCTGCCCCTAGTAACAAAGCTGGAGTTGGGATGTGAGAGCGTAGCTGTGCTGGGTCTCTTGCTCTGTCATTGTCTGGATGAAACCCAAGGGCATGGTGGGGCCTGCTGTTGGTTTGAATGACTGTGCAGCAACAGCCTCTCTTTGATGACTTGAGCAGGAATGCTTCAAGTGCAAGGTCAGTAAGATATTTTGCCCAGTCCTAGAATCACAGAATGGTTTAGGTTGGAAGGGACCTCGAAGCTCAGCCAGTTCCAACCCCCCTGTGCCATAGACAGGGACACCTTCCACTTGAACAGGTCACTTAAGACCTCATCCAGCCTGGTCCTGGACACCTCTGGGGAGGTTGTGGAGCACAGAATCACGGAACACAATCCAAGGTCATGTTGGGTGCTTC
>VWZE01001183.1:57216-89345 GCA_013396675.1 Eubucco bourcierii | reverse complement strand
ATGTGTGTGAACCCTGAGCATGCTGCAGCCATTGAGTGTGTGTCCTGCCCCTGGCACAAGCAGGATATCTGTGCAGGACCTCGATGTGTGTGAACCCTGAGCATGCTGCAGCCATTGAGTGTGTGTCCTGCCCCTGGCACAAGCAGGATTTCTGTGCAGGACCTCAATGTGTGTGAACCCTGAGCATGCTGCAGCCATTGAGTGTGTGTCCTGCCCCTGGCACGAGCAGGATATCTGTGCAGGACCTCGATGTGTGTGAACCCTGAGCATGCTGCAGCCATTGAGTGTGTGTCCTGCCCCTGGCACGAGCAGGATATCTGTGCAGGACCTCGATGTGTGTGAACCCTGAGCATGCTGCAGCCATTGAGTGTGTGTCCTGCCCCTGGCACGAGCAGGATATCTGTGCAGGACCTCGATGTGTGTGAACCCTGAGCATGCTGCAGCCATTGAGTGTGTGTCCTGCCCCTGGCACGAGCAGGATATCTGTGCAGGACCTCGATGTGTGTGAACCCTGAGCATGCTGCAGCCATTGAGTGTGTGTCCTGCCCCTGGCACGAGCAGGATATCTGTGCAGGACCTCGATGTGTGTGAACCCTGAGCATGCTGCAGCCATTGAGTGTGTGTCCTGCCCCTGGCACGAGCAGGATATCTGTGCAGGACCTCGATGTGTGTGAACCCTGAGCATGCTGCAGCCATTGAGTGTGTGTCCTGCCCCTGGCACGAGCAGGATATCTGTGCAGGACCTCGATGTGTGTGAACCCTGAGCATGCTGCAGCCATTGAGTGTGTGTCCTGCCCCTGGCACGAGCAGGATATCTGTGCAGGACCTCGATGTGTGTGAACCCTGAGCATGCTGCAGCCATTGAGTGTGTGTCCTGCCCCTGGCACGAGCAGGATATCTGTGCAGGACCTCGATGTGTGTGAACCCTGAGCATGCTGCAGCCATTGAGTGTGTGTCCTGCCCCTGGCACGAGCAGGATATCTGTGCAGGACCTCGATGTGTGTGAACCCTGAGCATGCTGCAGCCATTGAGTGTGTGTCCTGCCCCTGGCACGAGCAGGATATCTGTGCAGGACCTCGATGTGTGTGAACCCTGAGCATGCTGCAGCCATTGAGTGTGTGTCCTGCCCCTGGCACGAGCAGGATATCTGTGCAGGACCTCGATGTGTGTGAACCCTGAGCATGCTGCAGCCATTGAGTGTGTGTCCTGCCCCTGGCACGAGCAGGATATCTGTGCAGGACCTCGATGTGTGTGAACCCTGAGCATGCTGCAGCCATTGAGTGTGTGTCCTGCCCCTGGCACGAGCAGGATATCTGTGCAGGACCTCGATGTGTGTGAACCCTGAGCATGCTGCAGCCATTGAGTGTGTGTCCTGCCCCTGGCACGAGCAGGATATCTGTGCAGGACCTCGATGTGTGTGAACCCTGAGCATGCTGCAGCCATTGAGTGTGTGTCCTGCCCCTGGCACGAGCAGGATATCTGTGCAGGACCTCGATGTGTGTGAACCCTGAGCATGCTGCAGCCATTGAGTGTGTGTCCTGCCCCTGGCACGAGCAGGATATCTGTGCAGGACCTCGATGTGTGTGAACCCTGAGCATGCTGCAGCCATTGAGTGTGTGTCCTGCCCCTGGCACAAGCAGGATATCTGTGCATGTGTCTGCCACGTGGGAGAGAGCTCTCTGGAGCGCTCAAATGGGAGCACGCAGGAGTGAGCCGCCTGCATCAGCACCACATTAAAACGATTTAAGCCATTATGCATGATCCATGAGCCCCTGGGCATCTTGTCCTCATTTCAGATTTCCTGCTTACCTTTGACAAGGACTTCTCCTAGCACACGAGCTCCTTAGGTCCCATTTTGTCAGTTTGTGGAGTGTCTATTTGCAGAACCCACGGCGCTAACGATTTCTCTCAATATTTTGCTGCTCCTTTTGGTGCCTAAGGTCAGTCTTCCAAGGAACTTCCTCTGTGCCTGCTGCATGTATATGTAAGCATTTAACAACTTGACTCAATTCCTAGCTATTTTGGGCTCAGCAGGTCAGGAAGCTGCCCTGGAAGACCAAATTCCTCTAACTTACTCAGACATATGTAGCTTGCTCGCCGTGCTTGGCTCAGCAGCTGTTGCTCGCCGGGTTAGCTGGAGGCTGAAGGCAGGCAGGGCTGCAGAGGCGCATTGACCTGGGCAGAAAGGAGGTGAAAGCCAGTGTCTGCTGCTTGCTGGCAGGGGTGCAGTGACAGCAGGGTCTTGTGTGCTGATTGTCCAGTCTCAGAGAGGGAGACGGCAAAAGATATGGCCAGGGTAGGCCATGATGTGTGACTGCATCCAGTTGTGGTGTCCCCAGCAGGAGGAGGACACAGGACTGTTGGAGTGAGTCCAGAGGAGGCCACAAAGATGCTCCAAGGGCTGGAGCAGCTCTGCTGTGAGCACAGGCTGAGGGAGCTGGGGGGGTGCAGGCTGGAGGACACAGAACTGTTGGAGTGAGTCCAGAGGAGGCCACAAAGATGCTCCAAGGGCTGGAGCAGCTCTGCTGTGAGCACAGGCTGAGGGAGCTGGGGATGTGCAGCCTGCAGAGGAGAAGGCTCCAGGGGGACCTCAGAGCTACTACCAGTGCCTGAAGGGATCCTGCAGGAAGGCTGCAGAGGGACTTGTGCTGAGAGTGTCTAGAGACAGGCCAAGGGGCAATGGTTTGAAGCTGAGGCAGAAGTTCTTCAATGTGAGGGTGGTGAGAGTCTGGCACAGGCTGCCCAGGGAGGCTGTGGCTGCCTCTTCTGTGGGAGTGTTGAAGGCCAGGCTGGATGAGGCCTTGAGCAGCTGAGTCTAGTTGAGAGGTGTCCCTGGGCATAGTGGGGAGGTTGGAGGAGATGATCTCTGAGGTCCCTTCCAACCTAAGCCATTTCCTGGTTCTGTGATTCTCTGATACTGCTCCTGTGGTGTACAGTGCATATGAAAGGTGAAGCTCCTGAGATTTTCTTCCTTCTGGAAGAGGAGAACTTCCCCAGCACACAGTAGCAGAAAATTATTCCCTTGCATTATTTCTTTGGCTTTCTAAGCAAGTCCTTGCCAGAAGGGTGCTGTCTATGGCTGAACATTGCATTCCCAGCTTGTTCTCCCTTCCCATCTCCTGCCAGTGCAAGCAGTGGGTGAATTACAAGTTCAGTATTTAATTGCCACAGAAGCTGTGCTCTCATTCCTGCATATGCCCCACACTTCCACACTGACCTCTGTCAACTCTCTGAGCTTCTCTGGAGCCTGTATTTAGGCTGCTAAGTTTTATCAAGTTACAAAGCCTCTGTTTTAATGTGAACATGCCTGGGTCTTAAAATTAAGAGAAGCTCATCTCAGAGAGGGCCTTCAGGCACAGCTGCAGCATCCATCAATAATAGATATGTATTTTTACAAGCAATCTGGCCATTAAAGGTTTATTGCATGCCAACAATGTATCAATGACTGTAACTAACTGTTTATAGGGCAGTGAAAAGCCCCAGGATATTTCAGAGTTGGCTTTGAGCCTTTAGTTTGCCTCCTACCAAAAAAAAAAAAAAAAAAAAAAAAAAAAAACAAACAACCAAACCCATTCTGAGCAGCCTGAACCAATTTTATTTTTACCTACTGCCTGAGCATCAGGAGGTGGTAGTGTTGCAGAGGAGCTGCTGATACCTCCATGCTAGCAATAGCTTATGGTATAGAGTGGTGTTATTAATTCCTTGTTGCATTCATGAGGGTTTAACAGCACAGCAGTGCCAGTGCAGGATGCTGTAAAAGCTCTCCAGGGCTCTGTGAAGGAACAGGGGTAGGCAGCAGCGTTAGTGTTGGTAGGGAGGATAAAACAATTGCTCTTCCTTGGGTGTCCCAAGGGGACTCCAGCAGGGACACAGGCAGCCAGGAACAAATTTTAACCAGGGGGGTTTAAACACTCAGCCTGTTCCCGAGTCCACACACACTAACCCAGTTAGGAAGTCTCATATGATCAGTGCAAGGAGTGTGCAGATGGTGACAGTAGTAGTACAGGAGAGCTGTGGAAATTAAAAAACCCAGATGAAATAACTGCTATCAACATGATTCCAGTGGTGATAATGGGAAACAGGAGAAGAGATTACCATAAAGAAACAGTGACATGAAATCGTTTGGGGAGGGGAGTGACTGCAACAGAAGCAGCACTAATTTAGAGCACTAATTATCAAGCAGGTTTCACACCATCCAAAAAGCAACCTGGAAGCCATTAGCAACACAGCCTGTGGCTTTGCTCAAGTGAGGGGATTAGTGGTGCTGGCTCCACCAAGGCAACACTGGTAATGAATCTCCAATCCTTAACTGGTAATGATCTCTCTGGCAGAGACCTCAGGACCATGTTGCCATCCCTTCTTTGACCATCATCTTCTTCAGTTCTGAAGCTGCCCTGGAGAGAAGAATTGAGGTCCCCTCTGCAGCTCCCTATGTAGCTTTTCCCTGTCTGTGGCTAAATGAGGAAATGTTTTATGGATGGTTATGATGGATCCAAGACCTCTTGTCATGGCAATGAGGTAATGCTGCCTTGCAGTTGTGCATGAAGCAACGTTTTGGAGCGCAGAACAATCTTTCCTGGATACAGACTGGGCACAAATGCCCTGTCCCCCTTGTAGAGCATTTCCCAGATTGTAATGTTCCTCTTCATCTCCCAGTATTGTAGGAAGCAGAATACTGACCTTGGTTTAGCCTGTCCCTGGCCTGCAAGGCACTGGTTGATGTCCATAGGAGGGTCTGTAGAGTGAAGGTGGCTGCTGCTGTGGCCTGCCTCTCCCTCCCCGTGGGCTGAAATGAGCCCTCTGGGCTGTCTGTCTCACACTTCCCCCAGCATTAAATTCACTCAAAAGAAAACTTTGCTAAACATACCATGTGTGGGTGCCACTCATGCTAAACAGAGACTCTGATTGCATCTGCTTTGAATTACATTTGCTTCTGATTACCTGAACAGCCCTTGTTTGTGCTGGCTTCCTCAGTCTCTTATTGGCAGGCTTCTCTGAGTTACAAGAGTTTCCTCTCCAGCTTAATCTGTGTTTAAATTTCACAAATACACAAATTCTCAGAGATCTGGTTGCTTACTGCTCTTGTTGCTGCTATCAAAGTGTGCTGCTCTTCCCTTTTAATGTACTCCTACCCCTTTTGGTTATCTACTGTCTGCAGTTCTTAACCCAAGCTGGCTTGTGTGGTTCAAAACAGGCTCGTGGGAGCAAAACTGAGTCAGTGAACAGTTTAATCCACAACAAACCTGCCTGTTGCATATTTTTATATTTTTATTTTCTTTTTTTGGAGGGGTGGGGGAGGATTTAGAGGAATGATGTTTTGGTTGGAAAAAGAAAGGACTGTGTTGTTTGTAGCTGTGATAATCTAAGGAGCTAGATAAGACCTTTATTAGACGAACGGCTACAGCTGAAGAACAGAGACTCTGGTGTCAGACTGGAGAACTAAGTATAATTTAAGGAATCATCAGAGCTTTGTTAGAGAGATGAGTAATACAATCTCTGTGGGAAAATGCAGTTGGCAGAGTAAAGACTGTTAGCAGAGGAAGAGAAAGGTGAAGAGGTAATTATCTCCTAGGAGAATGCCAGAGACACACTCGGCTCAGGCAGGCCTGGGAAGGGAGAGAGAGTATCACGCACTGTAAAACCAACATGACAAAACTGGTATGTTGGAGGTTCTGGGAGGTAGAAAAAGCTGATGTCTCCAAGGAAAATATCACCAAAAGAGAGAGGAAAGCTACAACTCATGCAAGGGGGAAAAAAAAAAAATAAAAAGCACACAGGGAAAAGGTGCTCAGCAGGGCTTTTCCCTACAGAGGATGCTGTCTGCTGAAGGATACTGCCTCCTTAAAGAGACACATAAACCCTCTGACAAGAAGGGCTTGGACTGATGAGGCAAACCTCCTGTAGCTGTCAACTTCTTTGCTTCTCTGCAACCTCTGTGGAAATGCATCAAGCAATTGCAAGCCACAGTGGAAAGAGATCTTGTCCTGGTTTTAAAAAGCCATTCCTCTTGATCCCAAAATTAAATCAGTCAGGAAAAGGCCAGAAAGCTATTTAGACACCCCCAGACTGTCCTCAGCTCAGCAGTGCTGCTTAACGACATTTTAAGCACTTCCAGGTCCATTATTCTGTGTGGAAGGACAGCTCTGTGCCTCAAATCTCAGTTTAGGACATGAGAACTGGATTTAAGTCTTTCCCTTCCCAGGCTTCCTGTCTGGCTTTTAGATGGGGTTGGTTCTTCTCTCATTTTAGCTGTCAGATCTAAGCTCTGAGGTGGACAGGATGAATCTCTCTCCAGAGAGCCTCATCTCTGGCTGTTGACAGCAGGAGGAGCTTGTAGAAAGAAGCAGCAAGCAGCAGCCCGGGTGTTGGAGCTTTTATTTGGTCAGATAGATGAGAGCAATCCCAGCCTTCATCGATTGTCTGAATTTATTTGTCTTCATTCCTTCTTGCTGCTCAGAAAGGAAGTGCAATACAGAACTTCCTTATGGTAAAGAAATAAATGCACTGAAGCTTCCAGCCTAGCGAGGTCCTATCCTAAGCTGTGCACCATATGTGAGCTAGGAAGATGGATTTCTATTCTCTTTTATTTGTTTTATTTACTTTGTGGCATGAGTGTTTCACTTTCAGACTGATTTCCCTTTTCAAAGCAATATTCTGAATCCTTTTTTTTTGGTTTTTTTTTTTTCCTGTTCTTGCTGCTAGTCACAAAAAGCACAAAATCTTACACTGAAAATGATGCAGAAATCATCCATTTCTTCCCCCCCCCCTCCATTCCCCCTTCCTCCCTTAATTGTTATGTTCACACTTTAGATGAAGTGTCTGAGTGGAGGGTTTAATTTAGATTTAATAGGATAATTATTGCATGACAAATTAACGCCAAACAATTATTAAGTACATCTCTACTGAGGCTTCTGGAGTTTGTAATAGGATAGCTATCAGCTACCTGGTGGTTCAACTTCAAGAAGTCTGCTCCTAATAATCACAGCATTTATTTAACATGCAATTTAAATACTAATCCAGGTATAGTATTGTCCCTGACATCTAAAAACCAATAGTGCCAATTTTTTTAGCAGGGGGCTTCAGGTGTGGCCCTGAGGGACAGAGGCAGGCAAGCACTGCTGGTGTTAGCACTGCTGCCTGCACTCCAGCTTTGCAAACAGTGATTAAAACCCCAGGCCTTCACTCCTGCCTGCCAGATCATCTACTGGCAGCAGCATTACCCCAGAGGAAAACTTTTGAGGAACCAGGCCCTGGTTTGCTAATGATGGTCTCCATTTGATGAGACAGGCAATTAATTTGGGGTGCTGTAAGGTATTTTTTAAAAGCAAACCACTTGGAGCTGTGAGAAATTGATGCTAAGGGTCAATTTCCATGTGTTTGGGTATTTAAACTTCTCCCTCCCAGCTTCCCCACAGAGGCAGAGCTTGGTGAGATGCTTATGGGTGGCCTGGGTGCTGGCATCCTGGTGCCCTGCTCTGGCAAGCTGTCTCTTGCTGTTGCTGCAGTCAGCTAATAGTAGGCTGGATGAGGCACTTAATGCCATGGGTTAGTTAATTAGAAGGGTTAAGTGTTAGGTTGGACTCAACGATCTCAGAGGTCTTTTCCCACCTGGTTGATTCTGTAGTGTCATCTCCCGTTTGATGATCAGCCAAAGGCTCTTGTCCTTAGCATGGGCACAGACCAGCTAGGAGAGATCCCTCTTCACATGGAGTGAACCAAATGAATCATCCTGGGCAGGTCATGGCTGGTTTGATGTACCTAATACAGGTGTTTATAGCAGGTCCCATGCAGGTTACTGATGACAATATAAAACCACTGCCAGAGGAGATGGGGCTGGTAGAGACTGCAGAAACAGCAGATATTTTCTGCTGCTCTCGTGCTAAAACTGCATTCCATACTTGATCTAAACCGTGCCATGACTTTGTGACCTTCAAAGCTGTAGGTCTGGGGATTGGGATCTTTGTTAATCTATTTTGTTCTGCCTTTTCCCAAAGGATTGGGTAAAGGGCAGGAGGATAGTTGTGTTTGTAGGCGTGATGCTGATTTTTGTGGCTGGAAAGCTTAGCTGCTTATCAGCAGTCTGAATAGTGAAGCTGGATGCCAGCCTGTCATTACATTTTGATTAGTGCTTTCTTTAAAGATGGCTTTAAAAAAAAAACACAAAACAAAAGCCCAGAGCTGCTGTTTGTCTATTTATTTACAAGGGGCTTCCATTTGTAAAGGAATGCATAACATAAACCCTACCATGAGCCGGGGAAGGGAGCTTGCAGCAAGGCACCCAGGATGAATATGAGTGCAAGACGTCAGACCAAGAGTCCCTTTGCCTCCCACAGGGTAAATAAACCTATTGCTCTGTGTCTTTGCTTGTGTGTATGTGGAAGAGGTTTGCAAGGAACTGAAACAGAAGGTTGCCCCAGGGTTTTGCCCCCTCCTTTGCCTGCCTGCTGCCTCCAGCCACTCCCCCAGCTTCATTTAAAAATGGCAAGGCAGGCTCTCCTCTCCCTGTCCCCGACTGTGGCTTGCTCCACCTTGGAAGGCATCCAGCCTCTGATGTGGTGCTTGGTGCTGAGCAGGTATTTAGAAGGAGCACCCTGCTGAAACCCAAACTCTTCCTTTTGGGGTGGGGGCAGCATTTGCCTTTTCCAGGGCTGCTTGGCATAGCTGTAAGACATGAACTAGATTTGAACTTAGTTCTTTGCAGATTAATCTGTCCCTATAAAGATTCCTCTTCAGATCCCATTATTCATGAGAGAAGATTGTTTCTCCCCTCCTCCTTCCTCCCCACCCCTTTCCCTGGCTTCAAATCTCATTGCTGTGCTATCTAGTTTAATTTAACCCACAGCAATTAATGTCCTTGACTGGCAGTGTTTAAACAGCAAACAATTTCATCCTGTAAATGGTAGTTTGCTGCCTGGAATACGAACAGATCTTTAACAATTACATCAGCCTATATTTCCTTCTGGCAGTTGTAAATAAAACACTTGCTGCATTTTGTTGCTACATGGAGCAAAAGCTACCTGTGACATAAACATAATTAATGCAATCATTTAAGGAATTGCCAAAATTGAGTTCTCTGATGCTTGGCTTGATGTTGCTGTGCCTGGTTTTGCTTCTTCAGCAGAGTGTAGTGCAGTGGTGGAGTTCAGCTGCTCACTTCTCATTGCCAAGGCGTGGGTCGTGTTGGTTCTTCTGGGCTAGGAAAGGTTCAGGGTGGATGTTAGGAAGAAGTTCTTCCCACCAAGAGTGATTGGCATTGGAATGGGCTGCCCAGGGAGTTGGTGGAGTCCCCACTCTTGCAGGTGTTTAAGAGGAGGCTGCATGAGGCACTTAGTGCTGTGGGTTAGGTGATAGGTTGGACTCGATCTTGAAGGTCTTTTCCAACCTGGTTGACTCTGTGATTCTGTAATTCACCATGAGGGTGGAGAGACACTGGAACAGGTTGCCCAGGGAGGTGGTAGAAGCCCCATTTCTGGAAGTTGTTAAGGCCAGGCTAGATGGGGCACTGAGCAACCTGATCTAGTGTGAGGTGTGCCTGCCCATGGCAGGGGGGTTGGAGCTAAATGATCCTTGAGGTCTCTTCCAGCCCTGACAGTTCTGTGATTCGATGTTAAGACAAAACTGAGCTGCTGAGAAGGACATGTATGCATCTGTCTAGTTGAGGCTGTCCCTGCAGAGGGAGTTGGACTAGATGACTTTTGGTCATCACAATGACACAGAGGGCTGCAGCAGCTCTGCTATGAGGACAGGCTGAGAGAGTTGGGGCTCTGTAGCCTGGAGAAGAGAAGGCTTCCAGGAGACCTTGGAGTGGCCTTCCAGGATCTGAGGGGGGCTACGGGAAGGCTGGGGTGGGACTATTGACAAAGACTTGTAATACCAGGACAAGGGCAATGGGTTTGAAGTGTCAGAGGGGAGATTGAAAGTGGATGTCAGGAGGAAGTTGTTTGCAGTGAGGGTGGTGAGACACTGGCACAGGTTGCCCAGGGAGCAAATGTGATCATATTCTGTGCTCCAAAACCTCCCTGGAGGTGTTCAGGACCAGGTTGGATGAGGCCTTGAGTGACCTGTACTAGTGGGAGGTGTCCCTGCCTATGGCACAGGGGCATTGGAACTAGCTGAGCTTTGAGGTCCCTTCCAACCTAAACCATTCTGATCCCTTCCACCCCAGGCCATTCTATGATGCTATGCAAAAAGGACTACAGAACCTCCCTACCTCGAGCATCCTCAGCACATGAAAACTGTCCAGAGACTGTTTGTCTTGCTGCTTTAGCCCCTGCCCTGAGGGGTTAAAGGAGGAGAAAGGTTAGTCTTAACTCTCAGTCTTTGCTTTCTTAGCAGAGGTCCTTAGTGCAGAGGTTAAGAGTGTTGCTGCCTGCTGCTCATGGAGTTTGGTTTGGGTGCTTAGCTGAGGCTGTGCCCACTGCCATGCCTTGGATCCCAGCAGAGACCTTGCTGTAACAACCTTCAGATGTAATCAGCTGCAGAATGCTTTCAACTAGCATTTCTGTGTCTCTTACTGCACCAGCAGCTCCCAAGCTTTTTTCCTTCAAGACCTTCTAGGAATTAATCTTTAACAGCTTCTACAACCTTGTTTTCAGTTGCTCAGCTTCCAGCTAAAGCAAAGATGGAGAAAAGGCTCCAGCTGATTCAGCTGTCTGAGGGATCTGAGAGGCTTTCATAGAAGGTGGTGATTTGAGGGAAAACTGCCAGAAGAATCGGTAGTGTTTCCTGCTGCCTCACACGGATTCTGAGTCCTGAGGTGGTAAATGCAGTTAAGGAACACTAATTATCAGCCCCAAGCAAGTAAGAGCCTATTTAGCATGGGACTCTGCTTTCCTCTGAGAAATGCCAGTGCCTTCAGAACCTTGACTTCAGGAGAAAAGCCAAGGCTGAAGCTTCAAGCTCAGAGGCAGGAGATTTTAGGATTTGGAATCTCCGCTCTCCGGACGAACAGTTAAGGGTTTGAAAATTGTAGGTTCATTTATTATTGATTGTCTTGCTCATTTGATATTTCACCTGCTGATAAGTGCAGCAGAGCTTCCCATGGGGCTTTCCTCACAGCAGCAGATGATACCCACTTTGCTGGAGAGAGATAGGAAGTCAGATGAGTAATCTTTCATAGTCTGTCTTTCAGGATGGTGAAGCTGTGGCTGAAATCTCAGGGTCTCCTCCTCCATAGCAAAAGGTCCATTTTCTATCCTTCAACAGCACCTTTTAACTCCTGCTTGAGGCAAAGTAGACAGCAGAAGAGAATGGTTTAACACATCTTAAAATCTTTAGCCTATTTTTTAACTAGCATGCAGCCCAGAAAGCAAATCATAGCTTGGGCTGCAGCAAGAGGAGTGTGGCCAGCAGGGCAAGAGAGGGGATTGTGCCCCTTTGCTCTGCTGACATCCCCCCCTCCAATACTGCCTCCAGTTCTGCTGTTCCAAACATCATAAGGAGGACACAGAGCTGCTGGAGTGAGTCCAGGAGAGGCCACAATGATGATCCAAGGGCTGGGATTATTTTGTTGTTGTTCTTTGTGAGGTGGTTCTTTTTTTTTTGTTGTTGTTGGTTGGATTAGTTTGGTTTTAATCCAATAAGGACCAAACACATTGCATTCGATTTTTAGGAACTGGTTTAAAGTTGTATTTGTAGCACACAGCTTTGGGCAACACAGCATTATTTGAACAGTCCAGGAAGCTCCTGTGCTGCTGCTGCTTTCCTTGTTCACATCCTAGAGGATCCAAGCCTGGCTTAATGCTTTGCTTGATTGAGCAGTCACAAGGAGGGAAGGGTTGGTGATAAAACTCTCAAAGGCAGATGTTGCTACTAAGAGGATATTAAAAAAAAGCATGCACAGGACTAAAGATGGGGTTTGGGTGAGTGAATCTTCAGTGCTTAGCCCAATTTTCATTTGATTACAGATAATTAACACTGCAGAAGAGTGACAATACAGCAGAAAACAGTCAACAGAATTATTGCTTTTTTATAGGGGCAGGCAAATTGAAAAATAAAATGGGGGGAAAAAACAAAACAACCTTAAGGCACCAGTTTGGGTCCTGATGAATAGGTTGGTGAGGAAAAGGTGTTTGTTTTTCCAGCACCTCTGCCTAGATTGGGTTGTACACTTCAATTCTAGTGAGTCCATGATAGATCTGTGTGTCTACAGGCTCACAGGATGTTAGGAGTTGGAAGGGACTCAAAGAGATCATCCAGTCCAACCCCCCTGCCACAGCAGGACCACACAATCCAGCTCAGGGCACACAGCAACACATCCAGACAGGCCTGGAAAGGCTCCAGAGAAGGAGACTCCATAACCTCTCTGGGCAACCTGTGGNCCTGACCCCCAGCCCTCAGAGATTTAGACACATTTCTTAGATCCCCTCTCAGTCTTCTTTTCTGCAGACTAAGCAGCCCCAGGTCCCTCAGCTTCTCCTCCCCAGGCACTGCTCCAATCCCCTCAGCAGCCTCGTAGCTCTCTGTTGGACTGTCTTCAGCAGATCCCTGTCCCTCTTCAAGTGGGGAGCCCAAGACTGAAGGCACTACTCAAGATGAGGTCTCAGCAGGGCAGAGTAGAGGTGGAGGAGAACCTCCCTGGGTCTTCTGGACACAGTTTTAATGCAGTGAAGCATCCTGTGTTAGGGTTTTCTGAGTGTGGCTGGGGTTTGGACCATGTGTGTTTCCCTGGAGGGGGCTGAGAGCTGAGGTTCCCCTGCCCCAACTGCTGCAGTTCTTGCAGTGCCTGCTGCTTAGCTTCTCACAGCACAGCCTGGCTTTGCAGCAATGTCCTTCCACCACCGTGCCACAGCAGCAAGCCACAGTTTTGCCCATTCTGAAAGCTGCTGAACTCTGAAACCTGGCAGCATGTACCTGGTCACGGCGCCAGGAGCTCAACAGCTTAATGTCTCTCCACGCCACTGAACACCATCATTCCTGTCCTCATTATGACCTGGTCATTGTAGAGAGAAAGGAAGCACAGTCAGACACAGTTCAGTTATAATCCTCTAACTGCTGCTCAGATGAGCTGTCCTTGCACTGTGTGGTGTTGCCAGATTATGGTGGGCAGGCAAAAACTGGGGAAAATTACCAATCTCTTTGTGTCCTACAGAAAAATACTGCACGGTTGAACGCCCCTGTGGGGTAACTCAGCTCACTCAAAATGGATCAGGCACATCATCATTTTTGGGAAGTGGACAGGCCAGTCTTTTGTAAGGTTTAGAAGCTCCAGCAGGTTGCAGGGGGTGGCACAGGGTGGGCAGCTGCTGCTTGTGCTGTCTTGGAGCGTGCTAGCCCAGGCAAGATGCAGTACAGCATCATGGCTGTCAGGGAGAGTCTGCTGGACATTGGTGCACCTGAGACCTGAGGGTAACCTCCATAGCAGTGCTGATGTTGACAGGCTCTTACAGTCTCCTGAGTGAGCAGAAGTAAACCCCTGCTAAGAAAAGTGGAGCAGGGCATGATTTTTACACCCAAGAAAATCACATCTTATGCCTCCTTTGCCACCATGAGCATCTCTACCCTCCATAAAGTGCTTTCTCTCTCCCAAGTACCCTTAGCCCACATGAGAGTTGATAAATGTGTTTAATGATCCTAAATTTCCCTGACAGCTAAAATGCAAGGACCTGAATAATTTATGCCCCTCCACCCTCTGTTAAGAGACAACCATCAGCCAGTGTGCAGCTCCTTCAAACGCTTCCCCAGCTTTGGGTGTCAGGGAGCATGGGAAGAGAGGAAGAGGGTTGAGCCAGCAAACTTGGAATCTCTTCTAATGGAAGCTGACATGAGCTGAAATAAGTCATGAGCTCCAGCACCTGTGTGGATGCATTAGTCCTGTGTATGCCTAAGGTGTTCTGCACAGACCCCAGACTCCTGCTAAAGCACTTCCAGCCCACGTTTCTTTACTGGAACAATGAAAACCTCTGTTGTACCTTGCAAATTACTCCCTAGCATGATCTTAAATATTAATCTGCTTCAGGTTATTAATCATCTGGAAGGCAAGAAATCTATTTGGGCCAGGCAGCAGAATGGGGGCTCTCTTCTGTCATCTGTGACAGAGGTGGGATAACACACCTGGGAGCAGTGGCAGCCAGCCTCAGGCGCTTGTCTTGCACCGCGTCTCCTTTGCACCCCTCTGCCTGCAGCTAGAGCACTTCTGAAGGTGCTGAGCATGTTCCCTGAGATGGAATAGCCAGGGGCAGAACCAGGGCCAGAATCAACAGGTAAGGGCACATTTCAGGTTGTGCTTCTAGGCTACAGGGAAAAGCCCTGAGCAAGCTGAGCCTCTCAACTTCCCCTTCCCGCTGCTGCGGCGCGCTGCAAGCCGCATCGGACATGCAATAGGCTCAGGTTGGATGCTGCACACTGCATCCCTGCAACTCTGAGAGATTAAAAATGGAGCAAGCCATAAATATTTGAAATCCCCTGGAGCTGGCATGTGTACTGTCTTTAAGCAGACCTTTTTGATCTGGTGTCTGTTTTTTCTGTAACAGCAACATGCCTCTCGCACAGTTGTGGGTTTTTTTTTTTTCCTCCTCCCTCCCTCATTTCCCTTCTTTGGCAGCAGAAAGTTTCACATTGCTCTGGCACAGCAGCAGCAGAGCATCACAGGCAGGAGCTGAGACATCAGCCTTTCCCAAGCAGCCTTTCCCAACCCTCTCACCTCCTCTTCCTACTTCCCCTCCTGTCTGGATTTTGCTCAAATGTGTAGTGATCTGATGGCACAAAGGACTGTGTAGTAGTGGGGTCAGGCCTTGCATCCCAGCAGGAACAGAGTCACAGAAACATCGTCCAGGCTGGCAGAGCCCCTCAGCATCACCAAACCCAACGCAGAGCCCTGCTCTACAAGATTCACCTTAAAACATAGCCCCAAGCACCACATCCAAACCATCCTTAAACACAGCCAGCATGGGGTTCTCCACCACCTCCCTGGGCAGCTCATTCCACTCCCTGACCACTCTCTCCATGAAAAACATTTTCCCAGTATCCAATCTAAACCTCCCCAGCCTCAGCCTGAGGCCATTCCCCCTTGTTCTGTCTCCAGTTCCCTGTGAGCAGAGCCCAGCAGCAGCCTCTCCACAATGTCCCTTCAGGTAGCTGTAGACAGCAATGAGGTCTCCCTTCAGCCTCATCTCCCTCACACTAACCATCCCCAGCTCCCTCAGTCTCTCCTCATCAGAGTTATTCTCCAGACCCTTCCCCAGCTTCGTTGCCCTCCTCTGGACCTGCTCCAGCACCTCCACATCTCTCCTGTATTGCAGTGCCCAAAACTGAACACAACACTCAAGGTGTGGCCTCACCAGAGCTGAGTCCAAGGACACAATCACCTCCCTGCTCCTGCTGGCCACAGCATTTTTAATCCCATCTGGTTTGCTGTTTGCCTTCTTGACCACCTGGGCAGGTCTAAAATGGGGACAGTTCTGTTTGTTAAGCCCTGGGGAGATGCAGGACAGCATGCAATGTCTGCAGGGCAAGAGAAGGACCAGATTCTGGTCTGTTGATCTGCTCTGAACTAGAAACTGCATCTGCTGGGCTCCTCTACCTGGTCTACTCCAATGTCCTAATGAAGGATGTAGGAAACTCTGTCCTTGGACAGTGTTTTATGTGGGGGATTCTGGTGAGTTTGGAGTGGAAGAGGCAGTGCTTCAATCTGTCAGTCATCAGACTGGTGGAGACTGGCAGAACCCAGAGAAAGTGTTAGCCAAAGCATTGCCTGAGCTTCAGTCGTGCTTGAAGAGCCTGGGAAGACTGGCAAAGGCTTCACTGCAGGGTGGGCAGACTCTTGGTTGGCTTTTGTGTGACTAGCACTGGGAATGAGATCAGGCTTCTCTTATGTTCTCTGCATCTGTTCTAATAAGAACTCTCCTGTCTGTCAAAGAGAAGAGCCAGGAACAGCACCAAAAGAAATTCCTGCTTGCATCCAAATGACTGTTGCTGGGGTCAAGGAAGAGCACATTCCTGCCCTTGGCTTGTAACAAGAGGGAAGGNCCTAACATCCAGTCTAAATCTCCCCTCTGCCAGTTCAAACCCATTTCTCCTTGTCTTGGCATTGCAAGACCTTGTCAGTAGTCCCTCCCCAGCCTTCCTGTAGGCTCCCTTCAGATATTGGAAGGCTACTCCAAGCTCTCCTGGAAACCTTCTCCTCTCCAGGCTGCAGAGCCCCAACTCTCTCAGCCTGTCCTCACAGCAGAGCTGCTGCAGCCCTCTCAGCATCTTGGTGGCCTCCTCTGGACCCGCTCCAAGACTTCCGTGTCCTTCCTGTGCTGGGGGCTCCAAAACCGTACACAGGACTCCAGAATTCTGCAGAGTTTTTTAAATCAGAGTTTTGCAGTTTGCTTTAGCACAGGATTCCTTCAGTCAACCCCTGTGACTGCACCCAAAGTGACCCCAGGGTGCCCCAGCGTTGGTCCCCCTGTGCTGGTTCTGCCTTGAGGATTGAGTTTTGCACGTTTTGCTCTGCAAAATGTCTCTCCGGAGCTGGAGAGTGATTGGCAGCTGTATGATCCTCATTAGCAGGCTCATTAGCCTCTGATAGGGATCACTCTATAGGGGGAGACAGAGGTTCTCCCTGGTAAAACATCCGATGTGATCAAAGACAGGGAGTGGCTCACCCTCTTTTCCTTACACTCAAGATGAAATGCAATTATGTCCTTCCCGAGGCCAGAGAGTAGACAGATAATAGCAAGCACTCCCTTTCCCCTGATGAACTTCATTTCTGAGCAGTTTCTCAGAAGGATTTCCCCACCCACCTTTGCTTCAGTGATGCTGCAGACAGAGCTCTTGAGGGCATAATTCAGGGCAGCTCCTAGCCTGGTGCTTTCTCAGCCTGCTGCTATTTTTAGTCTGGTTCCCTAAGAAGCTGAAGAATTGCTAATCATCTCCTCCCTCACCTTTGGTCTGTCAGTGCCTCAGGCTTCCTCTAATGGTCTTTGAATTAGCTGACCAATTTCAGCCATTCTGGACAGAAGAAATTCTGTTCCTTTGGGTAAAAGAGGTGAGTGAGATTTACATGGCTTCTGCTAGACACGAGCATTGCCTTTCCTGTGTTGGCCTAGGTGGCTGTCACCACATGCACAGGACTGCCACAGGCTTCTCCTTGCTTCCTACAAGTGACATGGAAAAGAAATATAGAATCATAGAATGGTAAGGTTGGAAGGGACCTCAAGGATCATCTAGTTCCAACCCCCTGCCATAGGCAGGGATACCTCCCACTAGCACAGCTCACTCAAGACCTCATCCAACCTGGCCTTGAACACCTTCAGGGAGGTTGTGGAGCACAGAAGATCTGCAGGGAGGTTGTGGAGCACAGAAGCACCCAACATGATCAAAGATCACGTTGGGTGCTTCTGTGCTCCACAACCTCCCTGGGCAACCTGTGCCAGTGTCTCACCACCCTCACTGTAAAGAATTTCCTCCCAACATCCAGTCTAAATCTCCCCTCTAGCACTTCAAACCCATTGCCTCTTGTCCTGGCATTCCAAACCCTTGTCAATATTCCTTCCCCAGCCTTCCTGTACCCCTTTCAGATAGCAGAAGACATCTATTATAAGCTTTTAATGATTATCACACAAATGAAACATAGAAATCCATGCTTAATATAGTAGGGGGGGAAGACTTCAGGGCTGAGCTGGGATTGCATATAGGGACAATCATGATTTGCCTCCTCGAGGCTGGCAGAGGTACAGGATCCTGAGCCACTGGAATACTATTTCCAAGCTCACCTGCTCTGCTGATGGTAGGTGGTAGAAAGATTTTGACTGTTAAAGGTGTCCCAAGGACACTGTTTCAGTGTCACTTTGGGCACCCAAAACACAAGAGGTCCTCCCTGTTTAACTCTCCTTTGGGAGAACCCAGGGAGAAGAAAGGCTTCTCATCACCAGCTAAGTTCCCTCAGAGGCTTAGCTAAATTTCACCTCCTGTAATCCCCAAACTTTCCTTGCAGACACCTACTGAGAAGATCCTCAAACACCTCCTATTTAGCCATGTGCAGCCCTGCACTTGTAACAGAGACAGCTCTCACTTGAGGGGCAGAAAATTGCCTTCACCCACTCACCAATGAGAAATGAATTCCCTTTCTTGTCTCCTTAGAAAGCTGGAGCTCTACCTTCAACTATAACTTCTGTTCAACTTGTATTCTTTTTTAATGTTCTAATAGCTTTGTAATCAAGATTCAGTTTAGATCCAGAGCTTATTTGAAGTTGCAGACCTCTTTGAGAGTCTGGGGTAGTTCAAGGAGACAAGTGCTGCTGCTGCTTTGGCCTTTGTGAAGTGCTTCCAACAGGAGGGCTGTCTGACTCCATCAGACAGAGGGAGTTAATTGGAAACCTGGCTGGCTGCTCTTGGCTATTGTGACAGGCTGACCAGCATGTCATTCAGCCAGGGACTGGTGTTAGGGAGGAGTTGTTCAGCATGAGGGTGGTGAGAGCCTGGCAGGGGTTGCCCAGGGAGGTGGTGGAAACCTCATCCCTGGAGGTGTTTAAGGCCAGGCTGACTGAGGCTGTGGCCAGCCTGATGTAGTGTGAGGTGTCCCTGGGCATGGCAGGGAAGCTGGAACTGGCTGATCCTTGTGGTCCCTTCCAACCCTGACTGATTCTGTGATTCTTCTATGGTTCATAGCATTCTCAGCCTTCATCTGCTGCTTCTTACCTCCTGTTGGTTTGCAGTTCCAAGACAGCAGTGCAAGGAAGATAAAATGTTTATGTCTCTAGGCACTAAGTGTAAGATTCATTTTACCCAGATATATTATGTGTCTGAAAATGACAGTGCTCCTACACTGCCTGTGTGACAGGGCTGGCCAGTATGGATGGGATCATAGAATGGTTTAGGTTGGAAGGGACCTCAAAGCTCAACCAGTTCCAACCCCCCTGTGCCATAGGCAGGGACACCTCCCACTAGAACAGGTCACTCAAGGCCTCATCCAACCTGGTCCTGAACACCTCCAGGGAGGTTGTGGAGCACAAAATCACAGAACGTGAATTAAAGATGCTGTTCTGTGCTTCACAACCTCCCTGGGCAACCTGTGCCAGTGTCTCACCAACCTCACTGCAAACAACTTCCTCCTAACATCCAGGTTCAATCTCCCCTCTGCTCCTTGAAACCCATTGCCCCTTGTCCTGGCATTGCAAGACCTTGTCAATAGTCCCTCCTCAGCCTTCCTGTAGCCCACTTCAGATCCTGGAAGGCCACTCCAAGGTCTCCTGGAAGCCTTCTCTTCTCCAGGCTGCAGAGCCCCAACTCTCTCAGCCTGTCCTCACAGCAGAGCTGCTGCAGCCCTCTCAGCATCTTGGTGCCCTCCTCTAGACCTTCTCCAACACTTCAATGTCCTTCCTGTGCTGGGGGCTCCAGAACTGCACACAGGACTGCAGGTGGGGTCTGAGGAGAGCATAGCAAAGGGGCAGAATCCCCTCCCTTGCCCTGCTGCCCACACTGCTCTTGCTGCAGCCCAGCACACAGTTGCTGTCTGGACTGCACTCCCACTGCAGCCTCATGTTGAGCTTTTCATCACCAACCCGTAGCCTGTCATTCAGCCTGAACCTTCCTCTGCTGCTGCTTACCCCCTGCCGCTTTGGATTCCCAAGACAACAATGCAGGGAAGATAAAACGTTGATGTCTCTGGGCTCCAAGTGCAATCTCCCTTGTGCCCAGGTTTATTAGGTGTCAGGAAAAGACATGGCTCCTACCCTCCCTCTGGCACAGGGCTGGCCACTATGGCTGGGATGCACTGGTGAGAGTCACTGGGAGCAGAGCTGGCAGGAGTACTGTCAGGACAGCAGCTGCTCTCTGTAAGCAGCCAACTGCTCTGACTGGTAGGCTGCATTGCAGTGTGGTGATGTTGTTGAGTAACCACAGGATGTTCCACTGCAACAGCAGCAGCTGCAACTGCTGTGTCCCTGCTGACCAGAAGGTGCTTAAATCAGGGCATTGAAATTCTATATTGTGGTTCATAACAGTGGACTTTATTGATCCTGTCTACACCGAGGGCCTGATCTGGGAAGCATCTGAGCCTGTGCGTTGCTGTGAGTGTGTACTTTCTGTGCTGTGCTAGGAGGATAGGCTGAGGGAGCTGGGGTTGTTCAGTCTGGAAAAGAGAAGGCTCCAGGGGGGGATCTTAGAGCTGCCTGCCAGTGCCTGATTAATACATCACAAGCTCTAGGAACAATATTTCCCCTTTTGCCTTCCCATTTAAATCAAGGGAAGATGTCTGATGCAGGTTTCAACCAAAACATTTATTTTCCAGAGAGATATTTATTTGTGTTGTTCACTCTTAAACAGAAAGAAATAATAGTCCCTGAAACATCCTAAGGAGGGCACAGAGTGAGGCCAGGGGAGGTCACAAAGATGCTCCAAGGGCTGGAGCAGCTCTGCTGTGAGCACAGGCTGAGGGAGCTGGGGGGGTGCAGCCTGCAGAGGAGAAGGCTCCAGGGGGACCTCAGAGCTGCCTGCCAGTGCCTGAAGGGATCCTGCAGGAAGGATGCAGAGGGACTTGTGCTGAGAGTGTCTGTAGACAGGCCAAGGGGGAATGGTTTGAAGCTGAGGGAGAGCAGGGTTAGGCTGGATGTAAGGAAGGAGTTCTTCAGTGTGAGGGTGATGAATGGCCCAGGCTGCCCAGGGATGTTGTGGCTGCCTCTTCCTGTGCGGGTGGTGAAGGCCAGGTTGGATGGGACTTTGAGCAGCTGAGCCTAGCTGAGAGGTGTCCCTGCCCATGGTGGGGAGGTTGGAGTAGATGATTTGTGAGGTGCCTTCCAGCCCTAAGCCATTCTGTGATTCTCTTTGCCTTGTTCCCACCTGAAAGAAGTGTGTTAGTCAGGGCATTGCATTCCACTCAGCCTGCCAGCTGCAGCAGCGTGGTGTTAGAATCATAGAATGGTAAGGTTGGAAGGGACCTCAAGGATCATCCAGTTCCAACCCCCTGCCATAGGTAGGGACACCTCNTCCTGTAGGCCCCCTTCAGATACTGGAAGGCTACTATCAGGTCCCCTCGAAGCCTTCTCTTCTCCAGGCTGCAGAGCCCCAACTCTCTCAGCCTGTCCTCATAGGAGAGCTGCTCCAGCCCTCTGATCATCTTTGTGGCCTCCTCTGGACCTGTTCCAACACTTCCATGTCCTTCCTGTGCTGAGGGTTCCAGAACTGCACACAGTACTCCAGGTGGGGTCTGACGAGAGCAGAGTAAAGGGGCAGAATCCCCTCCCTTGCCCTGCTGGCCACGCTGCTCTTGATGCAGCCTAGGACTCGGTTGCTGTCTGGGCTGCATGTGCACACTGCAGGCTCATGTTGAGCTTTTCATCAACCCAGACCCCCAGGGCCTTTTCCTCAGGGCTGCTCTCCAGCCATTCACCACCCAGCCTGTATTTGTGCTTGGGATTGTGCCTACCCAGGCGCAGGACCTTACACTTGGCCTTGTTGGGTGGCGTGGCAGCAGGGTATCCCGAGGGAAGGGGCTCGGAGCAGTCAGGCTGGCTCTACCGAGAAGCACTGAGGAGAAGCACTGCCTGCACAATCAGCAGCAGCATTTCAGCTTGAGGGAGGTGGGGCTGCAGGAGAAGGCAGCTTCAGCTACCGACGATCACTCCTGATCTGCAGGGACATGCTGATTGTGCTGGAAGCAACTCCCTGACTGTCCTGATTTCAACTAGGTCGTTAGTTGTATCCTGCAAACACCATTTGGTGCCAGATTGATACAACTGAAAATGGGATTGGCAGCATCTCGACCCTCTTCCCCACCTCCCTATGCAGCAGTGTGGGTAATCAGAACCCTCCATTAATTTATTCTCATTTGCAACCCTTTAGGGGGTGGTTGTAGATCATTTTGGAGCAGATGACAAGCCAGGAAGGCTTCCTGCAAGTGTGAGAAAGTAGTCAATCTCCAGCTGCGTGGGATAGCTACGAGGCTGCACGTGGGTTTTGAGTGTAACTTCAGTGGACATTTTAATCAGGCTAAATCTGCCTGGGAACCTTGTGCTGAGACACTCCTGTCGCTGCAGGTTAGGCTCTCTGTCCTTAGCCACAGCTGGGATAGGTGGAAATCACAGTGCCAAGAAAAGCAGCTCAGGAGCAGAGTATGTGACAGTACCTGAGAGGTGAGGAACTGAGCAGGCACTTGTAAACTTGCTGCATTTCTAGCAGCAGGGTCCAACTGAATGAGGCACTGGGCGAGGAGCTTTGTTCTGGCAGTAGCTACAGGAAGGGCTGTGCTGTGGTGATCTCTAGCCCAAAGTGTCACAGCAACCTCTGTATCACTGGCAAGTGCACTCGGCTCTGGTTTTCTCCCTGGCTGCATTTTGAATTGCAGTAGAGGTTAGGGACTGACACAGTAAAGGGGAAAGGGACCTGACTTGCTAGAAGGCAGGGATCCATCCAGAGGGACCTGGACAAGCTGCAGAGGTGTGCCCAGGCCAATCTCATGAAATTTTAACAAGGCCAAGTATGAGGTCCTGCACCTGGGTAGGCACAATCCCAAGCACAAATACAGGCTGGGTGGGGAATGGCTGAGAGCAGCCCTGAGGAAAAGGTCCTGGGGGTCTGGGGTGATGAAAAGCTCAACCTGAGCCTGCAGTGTGAGTGCAGCCCAGACAGCAACTGTGTGCTGGGCTGCAGCAAGAGCAGTGTGGGCAGCAGGGCAAGGGAGGGGATTGTGCCCCTTTGCTCTGCTCTCCCAGGGAGGTTGGGGCTGCTCCCTCCCTGGAGATGTTCAAGACCAGGTTGGATGAGGCCTTGAGTGACCTGTCCTAGTGGGAGGTGTCCCTGCCTATGGCAGGGGGTTGGAACTGGCTGAGCTTTGAGGTCCCTTCCAACCTTCCCATTCTATTATTCTATGACCTGGGGGTCCTAGTGGATGGAAGGATGACCAGGAGCCATCAGTGTGCTCAAGAAAGCCAGTGGCATCCTGGGGTGTATTAAAAGAGCTGTGGTTAATAGATTGAGAGAGGTTCTCTTGCCCCTCTACTCTGCCCTGGGGAGGCAGCATCTGGAATATTGTGTCCAGTTCTGGGCCACTCAGCTTAAGGAGAGGGAACTACTCAAGTGAGTTCAGCACAGAGCTACAAAAACGAGAGAATGGGACATCCTCCTTAGGAGGACAGGCTGAGGAAGCTGGGGCTCTTTAGCTTGGAGAGGAGAAGCCTGAGGGGTGACCTCCTTAATGTTTATCAGTATGTGCAGGGTGAGTGCCAGGAGGCTGGAGCCAGGCTCTGCTGGGTGATGCCCAGTGACAGGACAAGGGACAATGAGTGGAAGCTGAGGCATAGGAGGTTCCATGGAAACACAAAGGAACAAAACAATTCCTTGTGAGGGTGACTGGAACATCCCAGGGGGGTTGTGGAGTCATTTTCTCTGGAGAGATTGAAAACCTGCTGGATGCATTCCTGTGTGATCCACTCTAGGTGATCCTAGATGGGGTTGGGTGATTTATTTTTTTTTTGTTGGGCTCCCTTCTGCTCCCTCACCTCCTGTGGTTGTGTGATTTATGGGGTCTGTGTGTTGTGATGTGCTCACTCCATGTGTAGGCTTTCAAGCTCTGATCTGAAGCTATTGCTTTCCCTGGCTCCTGTTCCACTCCTTGTGACACCTGCTTTGATGTATTAAACCATCACTTGTTGTGTGCCTGCTTTTTAATCCTTTTAATTCCTTTGATTGCTGGGTGTTGAGAGACAAAGGGGATAAATAACTGGAACAAAGACTGAAATGTGTGCTTGGAGTGAGTTTTCCTCTTCCTCCTGAAGTCCAGGCTGGTTGTGCTTTTACTCACAGAATTATTTCTGTTCACTCAGTCATCATTATTTTTGAATGGGGGATGCACAAAAGGTGCACTTAATGTCTTAGGCGAGGTTCAGAAGCTGAGGTGTTCAGGGAAGCAACTAGACTCTTGCTTGCCTTTAAACTTCTTAATTCACTTGGTAATTAAAAAGACCTCTAAAAGCACTCCTCCTCCAAATCAAATCAGGGGGTTTGTCTCCATACTCAGGAAAAAGCTGCTCCCCTTTGTTGAAGGAAAGCAGTCTGGGCAGTTATTTCTTTGAATGCTGGCTAGAGACTCTGTCTCATCCAAGTGTTAGACACATTCAAGAGCCAACATTATTTTAATCAGCCACCTCCACCTCCTCTTCCCCCTCAATCACAACCCCAGCAGGTCCCTGTGATCCTTTGCTGCCTTGCTTTCCCTGAATCTGTTTCTCTCAGCTCCTCCTGCTTCTGAATCCTTCATTGCCTGCCTCAGCAGCTCACCTCTCTCAGCCCCTTGCCATTGATCCCTTCATATCGTCCTGCATCTTTTCCACGTCGGGCATACTAGTTCCTGTGGGGCATCATAAAGCAGAAGCTTGTGAGACACCTGAAACAAGACCACAAAGATATTTGAGATGTTCATGCTGAGGTCATCAGGCTCATTGTACTCCTGATCCTTTGAGCAAGACTCACTGATTTCACTGGGCCTGTTTTGATAACTACCCAGACAGGAAAGAAAAACAGCCTCCAGCCTCCTGTCCTTCCCACTGCTATCCTTATTTCTTTTGTCTGATGGTACTAGGGGAAGGGATCCATCCAGAGTGACCTGAATAGGCAGCAGAGCTGTGCCCAGGCCAATCTCATGAAATTCAACATGGCCAAGTATGAGGTCCTGCACCTGGGTAGGCACAATCCCAAGCACAGCTCCAGGCTGGGTGGGGAATGGCTGAGAGCAGCCCTGAGGAACAGGCCCTGGGGGTCTGGGCTGATGAAAATCTCAACCTGAGGCTGCAGTGGGAGTGCAGCCCAGACAGCAACTGTGTGCTGGGCTGCAGCAAGAGCAGTGTGGGCAGCAGGGCAAGGGAGAGGATTGTGCCCCTTGGCTCTGCTCTCCTCAGACTCCACCTGCAGTCCTGTGTGCAGTTCTGGAGCCCCCAGCACAGGAAGGACATGGAACTGTGGGAGTAAGTGCAGAGGAGGGCACCAAGATGCTGAGAGGGCTGCAGCAGCTCTGCTGTGAGGACAGGCTGAGAGAGTTGGGGCTCTGCAGCCTGGAGAAGAGAAGGCTTCCAAGAGAGCTTCGAGTGGCCTTGCAGGATCTGAGGGGTGCTCCAGAAAGGCTGGGGAGGGACTATTGACAAGGGCTTGCAATGCCAGGACAAGGGGAATGGGTTTGGACTGGCAGAGGGGAGACTGAAACTGGATGTCAGGAGGAGGTTGTTTGCAGTGAGGTTGGTGAGACACTGGCACAGGCTGCCCAGGGAGGTTGTGATCAAAGATCCCATTCTGTGCTTCTGTGCTCCACAACCTCCCTGCAGGTGTTCAGGACCAGGTTGGATGAGGCCTTGAGCGACCTGTTCTAGTGAGAGGTGTCCCTGCCTATGACTGGGAGTTGGAACTGGCTGAGCTTTGAGGTCCCTTCCAACCTAAACCGTTCTTTGATCTCCAACTGGGAAGTGACTTGCACTCAGACGTCTACAGAGACCTTCTGGCTAGCCCATGCTGGAGGAGCATGGTGTAACTGAAGGGAGTTTGTGATGTCCCATGCAGACTGAGGGGCATGGGACCAAACAGAACAGACCCAAACCTCACACCAAGCTGAGTACCATTCCCATTCCAGGGGCCCAGATGATTAGCAGGATTTACTGTTTGCTATTAAAGTTGTCAGAACACTAACACATTACTAATGAGAGATTCATTGCCCCAAAAGTGGCTTGGGCTGCTTTTGCCTTTTCCCCACCCACAAAGCCCCAGCAGGATGTTTTATGCTGCCTGCATCTCTGCCCTAAAAATGGAAAGGATTTTTGTGTGTGTGTGCTGTCAAATGTGTGAACATTTCTGATTTTCTTGCCTGCCCCTGGGGCCTTGGCTTTGTTAACATTTTGGAAATGAAGCAATGCCTTATGAAAAAAAATTTTTCACTTAAAAAAGGCATTCAAGCAATCAGAGCAGAGCAACCAAAGTCCTGTACCTTCAGAGCAACTGCATTACCTTGTTCCTTTTTTTTCCCCCATCCCCATTTCATGGCACTGCTTAACTTGAGGGGGAATAGTCAAGTGGGAACTCCAAAATTCAAATTATTCTGAATATAGCTCTTTGTTCACTTTGGAGAGAGGCATAAAAGACCAGGCTGTGAAATTTTAAGACTGTGTTTTTGTCATGCTTAGGAATGTATTTGTTGCCTCACATCTTAATCTCTCTGTTGCTTTACTTAATGCCTACCTATAAAAGGGATCATTGTATGGCACAGCAGTAAGAGGGAATCTGCTTTCTGAGATGGGGCATTGCAATCCTTTAAGAGGAGCAGCTGTGATTCAAAAGCCCAAGAAGCTCAGGTGTTAGCATGGTCTAGGAGATGCCTCCAGCTTCCATCTCCTCCCAGGAGCAGCAATGACCTCCCACTTCTGTGTGTCACGCTCCTGGATCTTGTTTGCTACAAACCCCAGGCTCAGCAGCATCTTTAAGATGCTGACAGAGCAGAGCATTTCTTTCTTGTGAAACAACATCTGTGAGCTGTGCTGGGCCAGCAGGTGGAGAGAGGTGATTCTGCTTTGGCCTTCAGCTCTAGAGCTGTCCACACAGGAAGGACATGGACCTGATGGAGTGGGTCCTGAGAGGGGTGTGGAAATGATCAGGGGCTTGGAGCAACTCTGCTATGAGGACAGGCTAAGGGAGCTGGAAGTGTTCAACCTGGAGAAGAGAAGACTCCAGGGAGACCTAATAGCAGAGTAGATGACCTTCGGAGGTCCCTTCCAACCCGAACCATTCTATGATTCTGGCTCATCTTTGCTGATTAATCTTCACTAACCTCTTTCCTTCTAACCCCCCTGGCTGATCCTCCTAATTCACCTTGCACATAAGGCAAACCTTGGGGTAAGGTAGAGGGGTGGGGAGAAGGTGGAAGGGTGGTTGAGAGCTCCTCCTGGGGTCTCTGATTTCTGGGAGGGGCATTGTGTTTCTGTATTACCTTTAAGTGGCATATGTCTGTAACTGTTCCTGTCTGTTGTGTCTATCTCTGCTTGTACATTGTGCTGAGCTGTAAATAGAGCTTCAGTTCCTAACTTCCAGCTGGCTGAGTTCTAGTCTGGCTCATTTTACAAAGTGTGGGGGGCAGGGAACTCCCAAACCATCACACCCATCTCTCCAGTCCAGCCTGGTGGAAGCAGTGGGAATCAACATCAGTTTTCTAAGTCCACACACACACACAAACTGATTTTGCAGTTCATTTTAAACTTGAACCAGGATCTTCCTTAGGTAGATGCACAACCCAGAACCCATTCTAGACAAGTTCCATGTCTCTGATTTTTGTGGTGCTTGCTCTTCTCATGCTGGTATTTTGCTTTGAGCCAAAAGGTGCAATTAATGCAAACTATCAGCCTTGTTCCTTCAAGGATGGCAGGAATGCAGAGCTGGGCTTTGGACAGTTCTGTAGGCTAAGGCTTGGTTCTAGGGGTAAATATTTAATGTTTTGGTTTATTTAGTGAAAATTTATTAGGTAAATGACAACATCAGAGGAATAATCACATCTCTGGTATTAGGATGAATTAGTGTGCTCTGTTTAGTAGAGACATAAACATTTTTAATTAATAAAGTGTTCTTCAAAAATGCATTATTTACTCATTTGAATAGTAATGAGCAAACAATTTATCTTATTTAATGAACCATTTTAAACCATTTTTGACAGAGAGAGCAACAGACTTTTTGGCATTTTTTTCCCTCCTCTTCTTGATACTTCAAATGCATACAACTCAAATACGTTGGCTTCAATGTGGATAAAGATGAGGAGGGGAGTGCCAGGAGGATGGGACCAGGCTCTGCTCAGAGATGCCCAAACAGGACAAGGGACAGTGGGGGCAAACTGGAGCATAGAAAGTTCCGTGTGAACAGAAGGAAAAACCTTTGTCACTGTGAGGGTGACAGAGCCCTGGAGCAGGCTGCCCAGAGAGGCTGTGGAGTCTCCTTCTCTGGAGACATTCCAAACCCACCTGGCTGTGTTCCCGTGTGACCTGCTCTAGATGGTCCAGCTCTGGTGGGGGTGGGGGTGGACTGGATGAGCTTTGGAGGTTCCTTCCAACCCCCAACATTCTGTGGTTCTGTGAAACAGAGTAGACTGAAGAACTCTTTCCATAGTTTGAACCATGAAGTCAGATTTATTCCACCTCAGTATCAGCTGCAGTTGCAAGCTCTTGGTGTGTCTGGGGGGATGCATCAGAGCATCCCAGACCAGGCTGCAGTATCAGCTGCAGTTACAAGCTCTTGGTGTGTCTGGGGGGATGCATCAGAGCATCCCAGACCAGGCTGCAGTATCAGCTGCAGTTACAAGCTCTTGGTGTGTCTGGGGGGATGCATCAGAGCATCCCAGACCAGGCTGCAGTATCAGCTGCAGTTACAAGCTCTTGGTGTGTCTGGGGGGATGCATCAGAGCATCCCAGACCAGGCTGCAGTATCAGCTGCAGTTACAAGCTCTTGGTGTGTCTGGGGGGAATGCATCAGAGCATCCCAGACCAAGCTCTATCCAAATGTATTACTGAAGAAATAAGTGCAGTTGTCATTGTGGAAATGTCACCTCTTGGTAACCTTGGTTTATTCAGGGAACAAAATGATCTCCAAGTACAAATCTGGCCTGATAGTCTCTGGAGAAATCCCTCCATGAGATTATTTAAAGGTTATCTGCAATTTGGCTGTGGAATCGAGTCCAAGCTGTTAACATGATTCTGTCATTGTGCAAGCCCAGAAAGTTCAGTGTGGCTTTTGATTCACTGTTGAGCACAAAGGTTTTGGCCTGCTTAGAGCTGTGGCAAAATACTCCTGAGGATTCATGCCAAGATTGAGAAATGTAGTGATCAAGATGAGTATGAGTAAGAAAAGAATAAAAACACAACCTGGAACTGAAATGCGAAGATCAAGCATCAAAATATAATGACTTTATCAAATACTTTTTTCTGACACTAAGGATTTCTTAATTAGTGTATATTAATTCTAGCAGGTGTTCCCTCACACTGAGGAGGAAGAGGTTAGGTTCCTGCAGAATTTGGACTTACTCTTGGACTTTCATGTCTTGTTTTTGATGAACTATGTGGCTGTGAAGTGGAACAAAGCTGAGGCAGTAAGCCGGGGATAGTGTGTTTTTGCTTGATGCTTGCAAAGTAGGCAGCAACCAGCTGGTCCCAGCTGAGTGTTCAGGTGGATGCAAGGCAGCCATGGGGACTGTTTGCCTTGTCTGGACACCTGTGTTGAGGTTTTGTTCAGATCTGTCTCATGTATCTTTCCTTCTCATCCTCTATGTGATGGGCTCGCTCAGCCTGGTCCTGCTGGGGTATGTGGGAAGGCAAAGAACTTCCACCTCAACTCAAGGGGAACTTCTTGCCTGGAAGGGTCCCAGAGCACTGGCACAGGCTGCCCAGAGAGGTTGTGGAGTCTCCTTCTCTGGAGCCTTTCAAGGGCTGTCTGGGTGTGTTCCTATGTGTGCTGGTTTGAGGCTAATTGGAATATTTTGATAGAGAAAATTACACTCTAGGCTGTGAAAGGAAAACAGTGGTGATGTCTGCTTTACTCATAGACTTGCTGAGATTGTTTTGGGAAAAGGAACCAAAACATAGATAAGAGTTTTTTCTCAGTCTGCCTTTGTCTGGGGACCCAGCACAGCGTCTGGGGCGGTCTAGCAGCTTCTGGCTCCTCTGCTGATTAATCTTTACTAACCTCTTTCCTTCTAACCCACCTGGCTGGTCCTCCAAGCTCACCTTGCACATATGGCAAACATTGGGGTAAGGTATAGGGGTAGGGAGAAGGTGGAAGGGTGGTTGGGAGCCCCTCCTGGGGTCTCTGATGTCTGGGAGGGGAGTTGTGTTTCTGTATTCCCTTTAACTTGTCTGTGTCTATAACTGTTCCTGTCTGTTGTGTCTATCTCTGCTTGTACATTGTGCTGAGCTGTAAACAGAGCTTCAGGCCTTAACTTCCAGCTGGCTGAATTCTAATCTGGGTCGTTTCACAAAGAGTGGGGGGCAGGGAACTCCCAAGCCTTCACACTGTGTGACCTGAGCTAGAATGTCTGGTCCTGCTCTGACAGGGGGCTTGGACTCGGATGATCTCTTTGGGTCCCTTCCAACCCCTGACATCCTGTGAGACTGTGATAAAGGGAAAACCTGGGCAGAAAATGAGGTACCTGAGTGTGATGGTTTGGGAGTTCCCTGCCCCCCCACACGTCGTAAAATCCCCCAGACTACAACTCAGCCAGCTGGAAGTTAAGGCCTGAAGCTCTGTTTACAGCTCAGCACAATGTACAAGCAGAGATAGACACAACAGACAGGAACAGTTACAGACATAGACAAGTTAAAGGCAATACAGAAACACCATTCCCCTCCCAGACATCAGAGACCCCAGGAGGGGCTCCCAACCACCCTTCCACCTTCTCCCCACCCCTCTGCCTTACCCCAGGGTCTGCCTTAAGCACAAGGTGAGTTTGGAGGATGGCCCAGAGGGGCTAGAAGCAGAGTGGTTAGTTGGGTTACTCAGCAGAGAGAAGACAACACACTGTCTGCCAGAGAGAGATTGTGAGAGCGAGTCTGTGTCTGTGACTCTATCTTTGTGTTTTATTCTTATACATCTCAGCAAGCCCAGCAGTGAAGTAGACATCACCACTGTTTTTTATTTTCTCAGCCTATAACCTAGTTCTTTTCATAAAAACATTCAAATGAACCTCAAAGCAGCACACTGAGGAAGGCAGAACAGAGCAGACCCAGATGTGTGAGCCTGGGAGATTGTTGCTTCTTCAGAGTGACCACTGAGTGACTGGACCTTTGACACTGAGATTGTAGAAAAGACAGAGGTGTGAAATGGACAAGAGGCAGGAGGTTTAAGGTGCAGCAAAAGAATTCCTGACTGTATAACAGGTCAGAATATACTCACTTAAGGGAGAAGAAAAAAAGTAAAAGGTGAGGTTTTGAAGAGGTGGAAGATGGGTCCAGAGAGGTGTGGCATTCCATCCTTGGGGCTTTGGAGATATGACTGCAAAAGACCTCCAGCAGCCTGATCTTGCTTTGAAATGAGCTCTGCAGGCAGTTGTAGCAGGTGACCTCCAGAGGTCCCTTCCAACCTAAATTATTCTGTAATTCTAAGAAGATGAAGCTTCTTGTTTTATGAATAGGCACTGCATGGTGCAGCAAACAAATAAAACAAAGAGAGCAAAAGATTTGGGGTTTTTTTTTTATCTTTTAGATGAAACATTTAACTTCCCTTGCCAAGATTTGAGTACCAGATTTCCTTAGCAACAAACGAGTGTGTGTTTTAGCAGGGAAGGGTGCTGCCAAAGCACTGTTCCAGCATGCTCTAGGTGCTTGGGCCATCAGCAGGTGCAGGGTGAAAACACAGGTGCCTGAACCCTGAGTTTGGCAGGTTTATGTTTAGGGGAAAAAAAAAAAAATAAGAAAGAGAAAAATTAAAGGAAACCATCTGTAGCCCAAGCTCTGCTGATGCAGTGGTTGGAGCCTAAGCAAGGCAGGAAAATGATCTTTGCAACAGTCACCTGAGCTTTTTCTTTTTGTTTGGATGCTACCAGGGACTAAGAATAATGTGATAGCAAAGGCACTTGTGAACATGGAGCAAATAGCTGTGCCTAAGCACTGCAAAGCACCTGACCAGCATTTCAAATGCACCTTCTTCCCCTTCCTCCTTTGCTCAGCAGTCTCTAGGAAATGAGAAACAATCACTTTCATGTTGGTTTCCCCAGTGGGCAGCCTTGCCTGTAAGCAATTTGTCATTTAGCACAGTTAAATGAGAGATCATGTTTTTGCTGGGTTTTTTTCTTCTTTCCCTGCTACCCGAGCTGTGAGTTTGCTGCTGCAGCAAACCTTCTCCCCTGCCTTTGCTCTTTCTACCTGCCAAACACACGCAGGGACAGTGGCTGTGGCTGGCTGTAAGGGCTGCTGGGAATCCTGCTGTAGTTTACAGCATGAAAGAACCAGGGAAGAGCTGAGCCTTGGGAACAGATCCAACATTGCCTGAGCTCAAGGAAATAATGGAGACAAGGAAAATGACATCAGTAGAGATTGAGGGAGTTGGGGCTGTTCAGTCTGGAGAGGAGAAGGCTCCCCGGGACTTATTGTGGCCTTTCAGTATCTGAAGGGGCCTACAAGAAAGCTGGGGAGGTACTTTTTAGGCTGTCAGGCAGTGATAGGACTGGGGGGAATGGAACCAAGTTAGAAATGGGGAGATTC
>VWZE01001183.1:44159-57177 GCA_013396675.1 Eubucco bourcierii | reverse complement strand
AGGGGGTTGGAACTGGCTGCTCCTTGTGCTCCCTTCCAACCCTGACTGATTCTATGATCCTGTGAGTCTATGATCCTATGATAAGCCTAACAGCCCAGCTGGTAGTCTGGAGTCCTGCACTGCCTATGCCTTCCTCTCCTCTGAAAAAGCTTCTTCCTGCTTTCCATGAGATGGGGGTGAGTTGCGCCAGTTCCTCTCCCTCAGGAAGGGCTGCATGGTACAGTGAGTTGGTTGCACAAGGACTGATTAGAGCAGATTTGAGGGACAGCTTCTTTGAGCTTCTCAGGAGAAGGAAGAAAGCCAAAAGGGAGCAAGTAGATCCCCTAAATGTGGAATAGTCCCTCTGGTGATGGCTGGAGCCAAGAGATAACTACCTAGCTGTTGCTGGTGGCTTTTGTCTGGGATGAAGGCTGAAGCCAACTGATGACTCTTCTCCCTTGACATAGTCCAGGAGAGGTTCTGCGTGTGGGAATAGCAGAGCATACCAGAGACAGTTTGGTGTAGCACAGAGGCCTGAATTAGTCTTGGAAACACACAAACCTGGAGGGTCCTATTTTCCTATGGAGAAAGATTCATAGAATCATAGAATGGTAAGGCTGGAAGGGACCTCAAGGATCATCCAGTTCCAACCCCCTGCCATAGGCAGGGACACCTCCCACTAGTACAGGTTACTCAAGGCCAGCAAGGATTATTGCTGTTGTGGAAGTCTACCTGAAGACAGAGAATATAGTTCCTTAGTAGCTGCTTCAGACAAATCACAAACCTGTTTTACTTATTTTCTCTGTCACCATATGCCTGCAAATGTACAATAAATAAATAAATGGGGAAAGAAAAAACCAAAAGAAACAAACCCCACAACCGTGAGTCAAAGGAAAGCAACAAAAAGGTGGGAACATCTCTCTCCAGAAGGACTAGTGCATGAAAAATGACCCTTGAGTGGGGAGAGAAATGAAGGGAAGCCATGGAAATGAAAACCAGGAGAATGCTACAAAATGCTGTTGCTTCTCAGTAGAGTTTTACCCATCAGCTTTGACATAAGCACCATATTCTGGCTGTAAAACATAATTAGAGCAGTGAATCAGAAAGGAGCTGTCCATCGAGCAGCACAGTGTGTCCTCAGTCAAGGAGAGGGATGTGAAACTCCTGCAAATAAGGCTGAGATCCCCTGCTTCCTCCTTAGGAAACTGAGTGTGACACAATCAACAGCAAGAGACGTTTGCAGCAAACTGCACATTGCACTGCTCTTTGGAGCTGCAACTTTAGCCTGCGTTCAGGCAGACAGGCCACCTCCCCGCAGCCCGCTCCCGCTGGGGCCGCCCTCCCCGCAGCCCGCTCCCGCTCGGGCCGCCCTCCCCGCAGCCCGCTCCCGCTGGGGCCGCCCTCCCCGCAGCCCACTCCCGCTCGGGCCACCATCTACTCCCAGCCCTCCCTGCAGTCAGCAGGGACATCCTCCACTAGATTAGGTTGCCTTGTTGAACCTGACCTTGGATGTTTCCAGGGATGAGACCTGGAACTTGAACCGATGTTCTACTACCCTCATGGCACAGAACTTGTTCCTCCCATCCAGTCTAGATCTTCCCTTCTCTAATTTAAAATTGTTCCCTCTTGTCCTAGTCACACTCCACTTGCCTGGACCTACCAAATTTATTCTGCTGGCTGGGAAGTTGTTGAGACACTGTGAGGTACACATGGTTTATGCCCAACCACTGCCCCTACAACCAATCTGCACACAAATGGCTCAAGTCACTCTCTTCTGCAAGCCAAACCTTCATTTGGTTCTGGTTATTTGTAACAGAGCAGACCTGACCATGAGCTGCCCAGGGAGGAGGTGGAGTCACCCACCCTGGCTGTGTTTGAGGGTGGTTTGGATGTGGTGTTTAGGGTTTTGGTTTAAGGTGAATCCTGTGGAGTAGGGTTCTAGGTTGGACTCGGTGATCCTGAGGAGCTTTGCCAACCTGCATGTCTCTGTGATAAGTTCAAGTGCATTATGCATCCAGCTAGACAGACTGAGCCTTATGATGGCTTTGGACTGCCTGGTGTTGGGTTGATTTTTGGAGGCACAGCAGTGCAGTGGTGCATATCAGATGGACAACCAACCTTGGGCAGGGGGAGTTTCACTGCTTGCACATTTACTGCAGCTAGGACTTCCTTCCCAAGGAGTTTCTGGAATCCAACAACAACAAAAAAATGCTTATGCTGGTTAATGTTTGAAATGAAATAGACCCTCCCCACGCCAGCCTGACCCAGAATCTATGATGAGAAACATCTCTTGCCCAGAGGGCAAGCTCTCAGGGATGTTTGTCCTTGAGGAACCCAACTTCCCTTCCATCTGTGCCCAGGAAAATTAATTCTGTGCTAAATGCAGACCTCATCTCAGAGAGCACAGCTGGTAGCAGTGGCCTCTTCAGATGCATTCAGCTCTCCAAAGGCAGCTGATTCAGGGCTGCACATGCTGGTTGCTGTCTTGCACTGTAAGGATCTGTGCTTTAGCTCAGATGTGAAGCCCATTTGGTTTTCTCCCTGAGGTAGCTGCAGAGTGTGTGGGCAGCACTTAGCCCTGGTGTGCAGCAAGCAGGACTTGTCTATCAACTTGGTGTGGTTTTGGCAGCCCAGAAAGGATCATTATTTGATATACAACAGCCAAGGCTTTGCTGACTGCTGCTAACCCAGTTGGGCTGTGCAGCTGTGCAAAACTTTTGCACACTTCAGCTGTACCTCGTCAGACTCTGTCTTCAGGTTTCTTGGCTGCAAGAACTGGGTTTTCCTCTTGAAAGCAAAAGAAAAATCTCCCTTACATAACTCATAGACAGCCAGTGACATTTGGAAACAAAAGCAGGTATCTGGCATTTGAGGTGCCCAAGGGTAGCAAAGGCTGGGAGGTATATCCAGGACTCAGTGGAGACCTCTGACCTTTTGAAGCCATTAGCTGAATGCCAGGCTACAGGTGTCTGAAGGCATTTTGGCCATGTTTTTTTTTGCCACTGGATCTTTCCCTTTCAACCTCATGAGCCCTCCCAGGAGGTATTGAGGTCCCTGTGTGTGCTGGTTTGAGGCTAATTAGAATATTTTAATAGAGAAAATTACACTCTAGGCTGTGAAAGGAAAACATCCTGATGTCTACTTCACCCATACGCTTGCTGGAGAACTGTTTGGGAACACTAACCAAAACAATTGATAAGTCAGTTGCTCTCTGTCGCTTGCTGAGGCAGGAGCTGCTGGTGGGATCTAGCAGCTTCTGGGCTCTGGCTCCTCTGCTGATTAATCCTCACTAACCACTTTTCTTCTAACCCCCCTGGCTGATCCTCCTAATTTACCTTGCACGTAAGGCAAACCTTGGGGTAAGGTACAGGGGTGGGGAGAAGGTGGAAGGGTGGTTGGGAGCCCCTCCTGGGGTCTCTGATTTCTGGGAGGGGAGTTGTGTTGCTGTATCACCTTTTACTTGTATATTTCTGTAAATATTGTGTCTATAGTGTAAATATCTGCTGTACATTGTGCTGAGCTGTAAATATAGCTTCATCATTTAACTTCCAACCGACTGAGTTCTAGTCTGGGTCATTTTACAAAGTGTGGGGGGGTGGGGAACTCCCAAACCTTCACACTGTGGAAGGACTGCTTGACTTAACTAATTTGCTTCACAGTATAATCAGTAAATATGGCCAGGTCTTTGCTGAGGGCTAAAATATATTGCTGTTACCGATTGAATTATTGAGCTGCCCAGGGAGATGGTGGAGTCCCAGCCTGGCTGTGTTTAAGGGTGGTTTGGATGTGGTGCTCAGGACTATGGTTTAAGGTGAATCTTGTTGAGTAGGGCTATAGCTTGGACTTGGTGATGCTGAGAGGCTTTGTCAACCTGGTTTCTGTGACTCTGTAGGGTCAATATAAGTGGGCAAGCACCAGAGAGAGGCTAAAAAGCCCTCTTCTGGAGCAGACACATCTCAGGGAGATGCCACTGAAGTAGTAGGAATCGCTGTTGGGCCTCACGTGCCCAGGAACACCTCCCAAAGCCTCTGCCTTTGCCTGAACTGAGTTTCTTCTAGAGAATGCATTTCAACAAGTCCTTTCCTGTGCTTTGGTCATGCCTCTCACTTCTGCTACTGATGGCTTTCTTGTCTCCGTGGAGTTAGAGACCATAGAATCAGAGAATGACTTAGATTGGAAGGGACCTCAGAGCTCAGCTCCTCCAACCTCCCCACCATGCCCAGGGACTCCTCTCAGCTAGAGTCAGCTATCCAAGGACTCATCCAACACCTGCACAGAGAAGGCAGCCACAGCCTCCCTGGGCAGCCTGTGCCAGACTCTCACCATCCTCCTACTGAACAACTTCTTCCTCAGCTCCAGTCCGACCCTGCTCTGCCTCAGTTTCAAACCATTCCCCCTTGGCCTGTCTCTAGACACCCTCAGCAGAAGTCTCTCTGCAGCCTTCCTGCAGGCACTGGCACTGGACTCTAAGTTCCCTCTGGAGCCTTCTCCTCTGCAGGCTGCAGCCCCCCCAGTTGCCTCAGCCTGTGCTCACAGCAGAGCTGCTCCAGCCCTTGGAGCATCTTCGTGACCTCCCACATGGTTCAGTCCTTCCCAAGTCCCTTTTACTCTCTGCTCCCACTCTGTAGGTCACCGTGGCTGTCCAGCAGCAGTGCTGCATTGCTGCTGTATTCCCTTCACAGGTTCATTTCATGGCCTCACACTCCTGGGTTGTTACCAGCCAGTCGTTAGAGCACATAATGAAGAGTTGCTCTTTGTGCCCTTCTCTTTCAATCTAACAAATGCAGGAAGATTGTCCTAGCCAAGTGGAACATCACTGAGGGAATGAATTGCAGAAAGGAATGCATTTGTAGGTTTTAGCATCAATTGTATCATTTTCAGTGTAATGGCATCCCTGCTATTAACTTAGCACGAGGAGAGGGACCTGCTGGGAATCATTTTCCCACTTTTATTTTAATCAAGAAATCAGTAAATTAATAGCAGCTCGATGGAAGCAGCACAACCCTCCCCTCCCTGCCCTCCCCCATTTTTTTTCCCCCTGGTGAATGTTTATTCCAGTTTTTAAACAAGTTCTCATCATTCATTTCTTATGTTTTCCACAAATTCTGGGTTTTACTGCCAGGCAGGTTCAACTAGAGATGAAAGCAGTACTGCTTGAATGCCAGCTCATGAAATTCTGCTGCAGCAGTCAGAAATGTTCTGATCCATTTTATGCTGGGAAGTAAAGAAACCTCAGCTGTCTTACCCAAACAGACCAAGCTGAAGGGAAGAGATGTAATAAAGCAAAAATAAATCCAGCCAAAAAAGACAGGGGAGGTTCAGTCTTCAGCTTGTTTTCCAAAATACAACCCCAAACCTTCAATCAACAGCAAGCCTTAAAGCACTTTCAAAGAATTCCTTCTTCTTTCCTTTCATTTTCCCTACCACAGTGATTACAGGGGGTACCTCCCATGCACTGAGTTGTGTGGTTCAAGCAGTTTTTCCACCCTGTGCTAACTGAGAGTTTGGATACTCAAAGACACCAGATCTTTATGCAAGCAGAAGCCAGGAAGGAGTAAGATGGCAGAGCAGCTTTTCCAAGGCTCTGCAATAGAGCCAGGACCAATGTGTGGTCCTCTTGAGTGTCAATGGAGAGTAAGAGTTACTGGCCCAGTCACAATACAGCTCTGATAACCTTGTCCTGCTTGCTGCTCACTACCTTCAGTCAGCTTCAGTCAGGATGCTTTCTGGTTGGCTCTGCTTGCTCTGACTCCTGCCTCCATCCCGGGCTCACAGAATGGCTCAGGTTGGAAGGGAGCTCAGAGTTCAGCTGCTCCGACCTCCCCACCATACCCACAGACACCTTTCAGCTAGGTTCAGCTGCTCAAGGTCTCATCCAGCCTGGCCTTGACCATCTCTAGGCAGGAGGCAGCCACAGCCTCCCTGGGCAGCCTGTGCCAGGCTCTCACCACCCTCCTACTGAACAACTTCTTCCTCAGCTCCACTCTAACTCTCCTCTGCCTCAACTCCAAACCATTCCCCCTTGGCCTGTCTCAGACACCCTCAGCAAAGGTCTCTCTGCAGCCTTCCTGCAGGCTCCCTTCAGGTACTGGCAGGCAGCTCTGAGGTCCCCCTGGAGCCTTCTCCTCTGCAGGCTGCAACCCCCAGCTCCCTCAGCCTGTGCTCACAGCAAAGCTGCTCCAGCCCTTGGAGCATCTTTGTGACCTCCCCTGGCCTCACTCTGTGCCCTCCTTAGGATGTTTCAGGGATTATTATTTCTTTCTGTTTAAGAGTGAACAACACAAATAAATATCTCTCTGGAAAATAAATGTTTTGGTTGAAACCTGCATCAGACATCTTCCCTTGATTTAAATGGGAAGGCAAAAGGGGAAATACTGTTCCTAGAGCTTGTGATGTATTAATCAATATTTATATGGTTTACACTGCTGAAGATCAAGTCAGCACTACCTAATAAATTCCTTCACCCAGGCAGAAGTGCTAAGCTCTTGACTTGGATGAGGCAGTTTGTGAGGCAGAGCAGCAGCTGAGTCCCTTCTCCAGCCAGGCAGTGAGCACTCAGTGTGCCGTGTTTTAGAATCATAGAATGGGAAGGTTGGAAGGGACCTCAAGGACCAGCTAGTTCCAACCCCCTGCCATAGGCAGGGACACCTCCCACTAGCACAGGTCACTCAAGGCCTCCTCCAACCTGACCTTGAACACCTCCAGGGAGGGAGCAGCCACAACCTCCCTGGGCAACCTGTGCCAGTGTCTCACCACCCTCACTGCAAACAACTTCCTCCTAACATCCACTTTCAATCTCCCCTCTGACACTTCAAACCCATTGTCCCTTGTCCTGGCGTTCCCAGTCCTTGTCAATAGTCCCTCCCCAGCCTTCCTGTAGCCCCCTTCAGATCCTGGAAGGCCACTGTAAAGTCTCCTGGAAGCCTTCTCTTCTGCAGGCTGCACAGCCCCAACTCTCTCAGCCTGTCCTCACAGCAGAGCTGCTGCAGCCCTCTCAGTATCTTGGTGCCCTCCTCTGGACTGTCTCCAACACTTCCATGTCCTTCCTGTGCTGGGGGCTCCAGAACTGCACACAGGACTGCAGGTGGGGTCTGACAAGAGCAGAGCCAAGGGGCAGAATCCCCTCCCTTGCCCTGCTGCCCACACTTCTCTTGCTGCAGCCCAGCAAACAGTTGCTGTCTGGGCTGCACTCACACTGCAGCCTCATGTTGAGTTTTCCTCACCCCAGACCCCCAGGTCCTGTTCCTCAGGGCTGCTCTCAGCCATTCCTCACCCAACCTGGAGCTGTGCTTGGGATTGCACCCACCCAGGTTCAGGACCTCACATTTGGTCTTGGTGAATTTCATGAATTTCTTTATAATGATGCAAACTCAGGGCACTCCATAGACAAGCTGTGTGCTGCTGGAGGGAGAGGAAGGAAAGACAACTCTGTGTGTGTGTGGGGGTAGGTCTGGCAGAGCCATGCTGGAGGAGCAAGGCTCTCACACAGGCAGAGCTTTTAAAAAGGCCAGAAGAGGTTTCAGATCTTTTGATTTCAGAATTGAAATTGGGAAGATTGGGAGTGGGTTCTCAGCATGAGCTTCACAGTTTGCCATCAATCTCTGCCTTTGCCTGTGAGAACAGGGAGAGAATCTTGACAATTCCCAATGCACCTGATCAGATTATTTCATCACCTAAATGAGGAGCGACAAGTGGAAGGTAGGACAGCAAAGCCTCATCTCTCTTGGCTGTGGCTCATTTGCCTTTTTTTTCAGAGCTCTGGAAATGATGAGGAGGATATCCTGGACTTGAAGAGCTTCTGGTGTATCCCAGTGGGCAGGGAATTCACCTGGGGGACAGAAAACATCTGGTTTATTCCCACTTGCTCTTCCTCTACTGGATGACTTCATGTGTTGTGCAGTTGGGCTGGTTTTTGTCTCCATCTTTGAGGATCCTTTACATGATATTAGAAGAAAAATAGAGCACAGATGTCATTGTGACTAGCCTGGTCTTTGTCATCTTGCTCAGGGAGAACAAATCCAGTGCAGTGAACTCTGGAGCAAGCTTCCAAGTATGCCTGTGGCTTCCCATGGCTCTACCAAAGTACCAGCAGCCCTGGAGGTATCTGGGTTTGCTCTTCTCTCTGCCTCTTTGTTTTCTTTGTTATCTCCTCTACCTTGTCCTTTTCATCTTTTATTGTAGAGTCATAGAATGGTTTAGGTTGGAAGAGACCTCAAAGCTCAGCCAGTTCCAACCCCCCTGTGCCATAGGCAGGGACACCTCCCACTAGCACAGGTCACTCAAGGCTTCATCCAACCTGGTCCTGAACTCCTCCAGGGAGGTTGTGGAGCACAGAATTCACAGAATGTAATCTTTGACCTCCCTGGACAACCTGTACCAGTGCCTCACCACCCTGTTCCTAACATCCAGTTGCAATCTCCCCTCTGCCACTTCAAACCCATTCATCCTCATTCTCTCATTACAAGACCTTGGCAATAGTCCCTCCCCAGCCGTCCTGTAGGTCTCCTTCAGATCCTGGAAGACCACTCCAAGGTCTCCTGGAAGCCTTCTCCAGGCTGCAGAGCCCCAACTCTCTCAGCCTGTCCTCACAGCAGAGCTGCTGCAGCCCTCTCAGCATCTTGGTGGCCTCCTCTGGACTGCCTCCAACAGTTCCACCTCCTCCTTTCCTCCTTATTTCTCCTCCCTCGCCACTGTCTTTGTGTTGCTGTGTTTACCAGGATTTAACCAGCTAAGAACATCTCTGCCCTAACACCACAAATCAACAATGAAGAGAAAGGGAGCTGAAAGAAGGAACTTCAGCATCCAACAGGGTTATGATTTCCCCCAGATTCTGAGCAGTTAAGGCCACCAAGACTTGCCCTGCCCTTTTCCAGCACTGAGCTCTCATTATTTACTAACTCTCTCCCTCTTTTCTCTTTTGTTTCCTCATCTGCTTGATCTTGTTTTGTTTATAAGGAAAAAAACCAAACCAAACCCCAAACACCCAACTGTATCTCTAAAAATAAAAGACAAGCTCAGGCTTTTCCCAATACTTTTTTTTCCTTCCCCTGTAAATATCATCTTTAAATCCATCTATAAGATTGTCTGGAGAGGTCACCTCATGCAGCTGAAGCTGTTGCTAGAGAATTAGGGAATAATAGATCTTGTAAAGTGAAAGCTTTACATAATTTTCTACACAACAAAGATTCTTGGCTGAGATTTCTTCTCTTCTTTTTTTTTTTTCTTCCCCTTATATATAGCCAATAAAAAAAAAAAAAGAATGATTTTTAACTCTGATTGCTTGCCACTAGATCTTGTCACTGCTTACTAAACTCTTTGTAACAACAACAAAAAGGCCTCTGAACTTCATTTAAGAATTTTTAGTGTTTTGCTTGCTTTGGATGTGTTATTATCTTTGATCTTTCCTGCACATTTATTCCATCAAAATTAGCATAACTACTCCTTACCAGGGGGAAAAAAAAATATTTATCCCTTCCTCCTAATTCTGTTACTGTAGGAGTGAAAGGCAGAGCTCTGTTGTCATCTTCCACCTTGCAGGGCTTTGAAAGCAGAGGATTGTCCCATGAAATGACTCAAGCCATTGAATCTCTTTCCATCTCAGCATTTTTAGAGGTAAACTCATGTCTCAGTATCACAAAATTGTCAGGTTTGGAAGGGAACCTCAAGTATCTTCCACTTCCAACCCCTCCTGCCATGGGAAGGGACAATTTCCACTAGATCAGGTTGTCCAGAACCACATTCAGCCTGACCTGAAAATATTCCAGGGATGAGGCTTCCATCACCTCCCTGGACAACCTGTGCCAGCGTATCACCACCCTCGTGCTGAAGATCTTCTTCCAAACATCTAATCTAACTCTCCCCTCCTCTAGCTTGGATCCATTCCCCCAAGTCCTATCACTACCTGGCACCCTAAAGAAGTCCTTCCCTGCTTTCATCTAGCCTACTTCAGACACTGGAAGGCCACAATAAGGTCCCCTTGGAGCCTTTTCTTCTCCAGTCTGATCACTCCCTACTCTCTCAGCCTGTCTTCATAGAAGAGGAGCTCCAGCTCTCTGATCCTCCTCATGACCCTTCTCTGGACACGAGGAAACAAAAGAGAACATCTTGCTTAGATGATGTGAAAATTGTGTTACAAAAGTCTTTAGCATCCTTCCTTAGGCACAACTCTGATTTCTTTTCTCCCTTTCCTCATTCATGCCTTCCNACAACCTCCCTGCAGGTCTTCTGTGCTCCACAACCTCCCTGCAGGTCTTCTGTGCTCCACAACCTCCCTGCAGGTCTTCTGTGCTCCACAACCTCCCTGCAGGTCTTCTGTGCTCCACAACCTCCCTGCAGGTCTTCTGTGCTCCACAACCTCCCTGCAGGTCTTCTGTGCTCCACAACCTCCCTGCAGGTCTTCTGTGCTCCACAACCTCCCTGCAGGTCTTCTGTGCTCCACAACCTCCCTGCAGGTCTTCTGTGCTCCACAACCTCCCTGCAGGTCTTCTGTGCTCCACAACCTCCCTGCAGGTCTTCTGTGCTCCACAACCTCCCTGCAGGTCTTCTGTGCTCCACAACCTCCCTGCAGGTCTTCTGTGCTCCACAACCTCCCTGCAGGTCTTCTGTGCTCCACAACCTCCCTGCAGGTGTTCAAGGCCAGGTTGGAGGAGGCCTTGAGTGACCTGTTCTAGTGGGAGGTGTCCCTGCCTATGGCAGGGGGTTGGAACTGGATGATCCTTGAGGTCCCTTCCAACCTTCCCATTCTATGACTCTATGATTTATTAACCAACTAAGGAAAACTGGGGCTGTGCACAAACCAAACCCAAACTGAAAAAAAAAACAAAAACAAACAAAAAAAAAATACCCAAACCAAAACCCCAAACCAAACCCAACCCTCATGCCCAAAATGCCTTTAGAAATACTTTGAACCAAGAAATGAACCCAAACCAATCCTTTTCCTGGGAAAAACCTCTTTTTGGATTTTGGTTTTGTTTTTTTTTTTTTTTTCAAGAAGCAATAAATGATGTTTCTTGAGACTGCTTCTCAACCCTAAAGCTGAGTGCTGAGCATACAAAACCTTGGGGGAAGGAGAGGCTTTAGGTCTGCTGCTTTCTGCACCAGACTCCTTGAAACATAAGAACTTTGAATGAAATCCAGAATTGGTCCTCAAGTGCAACTTAAATTCTTTGCTTGGCTGGGTGATAAGCCAGGTACCTTAACCAAGCTTTCCTCTTTTGACCCTGTTTGGTAAGCTCTGCCTTTGTCTTGAAGGCAGAGGTCTTGTGCTCATCTGGGGTGAGAAACTGCAAGGATTTATCACATCTGTGGCTGTAGCCCGCAGCTTTCTGAGGTGTACTTTTGCTATGGCAACTGAAAGAGTGAGTTTCAGTGAGGGCTGTTGTGCAGGTTGTGTGCTACTGATCTCTGTGTCACAGTAACCTGCCTGCTGTGGTGAAGAATGTTCCATGTGCTTTGTTGTGAGCTAGGGTGGAACCCACCTCCAAAATTCATAGAGTCATAGAATGGCTCAGGCTGGAAGGGAGCTCAGAGCTCAGCTGCTCCAACCTCCCCACCATGCCCAGGGACACCTCTCAGCTACACTCAGCTGCTCAAGGTCTCATCCAGCCTGGCCTGCAACACCCCCAGGCAGGAGGCAGCCACAGCCTCCCTGGGCAGCCTGTGCCAGACTCTCACCACCCTCCTACTGAACAACTTCTTCCTCAGCTCCAGTCTGATCCTGCTCTGCCTCAGATCCAAACCATTCCCTCTTGGCCTGTCTCAGACCCCCTCAGCCAAAGTCCCTCTGCAGCCTTCCTGCAGGATTCCTTCAGGCACTGGCAGCAGCTCTGAGGTCCCCCTGGAGCCTTCTCCTCTGCAGGCTGCATCCCCCCAGCTCCCTCAGCCTGTGCTCACAGCAGAGGTGCTCCAGCCCTTAAATCATCTTTGTGGCCTCCTCTGGCCTCACTCCAGCAGCTCTGTGTCCTCCTTCTGCTGGGGATACCAGGGCTGGAGGCAGTATCCAAGGTGAAATCTCAGCAGAGCACAGGGACAGAATCCCTCTCTTGACCCCACTTCTCGCTTCTAAAAAGCTTCTCATTCTCTAAAGCTTCTCACTTGTAAAATCTGGGTGATAAACCAAGGAAGGCAGCCCTGCTTTCAGCTCTGGAGAACACTCATTGTCTAGAAGTGCTCTTAGAAAGCTCAGGTACCCTCTCCAGTCTGAGGAGAGACCCTGGGGGCCACCCGCCCATGTTCCTGTGCTGGCTGTGCACATGCTCCACTTGTTTTGCTTGCCAGGGGCAAATGGCTTGAGTCCATGCAGCAAATCCAATACTCTGGGCAGTGTGCAGTAGCAAGGGACCCTTTGACATCTGTGCAGCGAGCCATGGGCTCCTTGCATGTGCTCTCCAGAGCTCCCCAGCCCAGGCTGCTCCCTGCTGTAGCGAGCTTCAGCAGCACGTAGCAGACTTTCAATCTCAGTCTCTCAGAAACAGACTCATCTTCAAAATCTATAATGCAATTCACAGAGTCAATTTTTCATCTAGTGTTCCATGTCTAGGGTGAGCCAAGTTTTTAGGAGTTGCAGTCTGCAGGGTTTTTGCCTGTTTTGTTTGATTTTGGGTGGTTGTTGTTGGTTTGGGTTTTGGTTTTGGTTTTTTTTTTTTTTCTTTTTCTCTCTCAGATGATTAATGTGAGTCATTGACTGACTTTTCTGCTCCTCTGCTGATTTGATTGGCTTTGCAAGGCCAAAATGAAGCCAGTCCCTTGTGGAAGTATTCGAAGGTCTTTGCTAAATCAATTAACTTTAAACTTAAATTCTTTGTGGGAGGAACTTAGTGCAAACTGGCTGGGGACAGGGGCAGGGGGAAGGAATTCCGCTCCCTTAAGCTTTGGTTTGCAGAGTCCAGGAGAGATGCAAGCTTCATTTCTCAGCCCAACAAAGGCTGTTCAGCTGAGCAGAGTCCAGGAGAGATGCAAGCTTCATTTCTTGGCCCAGCAAAGGCTGTTCAGCTGAGCAGAGTCCAAGAGAGATATGCAAGCTTCATTTCTCAGCCCAGCA
>VWZE01001183.1:25619-39159 GCA_013396675.1 Eubucco bourcierii | reverse complement strand
GGGAGTTGTTGCCAGAGAGAGAGATTGGCATTGGAATGGGCTGCCCAGGGAGGTGATGGAGTTGCCATCCCTGGAATGTGTTGAAGCAAAGCCTGGCTGGGGCACTTAGTGCCATGGTCTAGTTGGTTGGCTGGGGCTGGGTGCTAGGTTGGGCTGGGTGAGCTTGGAGCTCTTTTCCAACCTGGCTGGTTCTATGATTCTATGACTTGCAGTAGTTTGAATAGCATCTGCCTCAAATCTGTGTGCAGGCTCAGATTCCTCTCAATGTTTAATGTCTAACTGGGGCAGGCAACCCCAAGTACACAAAACAGGGCACGAGGTACTGCTGTGTTCTCACTGTGGTGTCTGATAAGGGAGTGGGAATTGCACTGGGAAGCAGTGGTAAAGTTCCAAATGCTCTTCCTTCCCAGCTCTTGTAAATCCACACCATTGTCTGAATGAAGTACCCAGCTGAAGTGCTTATCTCTTCTGGACTAACTTAGAGCTACGAGCATCTCTAGGAGGTAGCAAAGTAAATCTTTCCACTGACAACACAGGAGGTTACAGTCAGGGGCTGGAGTAATTTGGTTGACTTGGATAAATCTGGGCTAATCTTGACTAGCCACCTGCCCTTGGCAGCATCTTTTCCTTTCCAGAATGCCATGAACCCCTTCCCAATGATCCTGTGCTCCTGCTTTTGAGTGAAGGAGAGATCAAAAAATAGGTGGGGAAGAAATAAACCTTGACAGCTGAAAGCTTTTATTGTAGAGGCTTGAAAGCAGTCAAATAAGCCTGACTTTGTTCCCCTGGGCTGGAAATGTTGTGAGCTGGTATTTGGCACAATGCTGTCTGCTTGGTGAATAAATCCCTGATTGCTTTGAGGGGTAAGGGGGAAGGCTCTAGTCAAAATGAAGCATTATGGAACAGGTAGATCTCAGGATGAGTGCTTAAAACCTCCATGTAACATCTTGACATTTCTTCTTAGCTCTCAGAAGAGCTGGATTTAATGATGCATTTATCTGTGGTGTGCTTGACCTCATGTCTCCTCTCCCTAACATACCCCACCCCCCCCCCAAAAAAAAAAAAAAATCAATGGCAAGATTCTCATCAACTCTAATAAGTTTGTGGAAAAGGATAATTTACCAAGACCCCTTGTTGTATGTGTTTGCACCGTGGTGCCAATTGATTATCTGTGCCAATTATTAGCTATGAATCAATAATCTGTGCTTGCTTCAACTTCCTTCTCTCGGAGGCTTTCAGATGATGGCATCAGCAGCCTCCTCTGCCCCTTATTCTTCTGTTGCTACATTTCCTTCCTAAATTATCCTGTGGGTGATTTTTTTTTCCCCTCCCTCCCCTTCTACTTGATGAAAAGTAAAGCAAAAACACAGAGTGGTTGNTCTATGATCCTCAAATACACAGTCACACTGTTTGGACTGAGCAGTGGTTTGGACCTGTCCATGGAGGGAGGAAGACCAGAGTAAAGAGGTAGAATCTCCTCTCTTGCCACGCTGGCCACACTCCTCTTGATGCAGCCTCAATTTACCTTCTGGGCTGCAAAGAGTTTTATGGGTTTTTTTCTATGATTCCAAGCAACTTCAACTCAAATTTGGGGGCTCAAGAGCACCTTGGATGAGTTGTGCATAGATTAGAAGCAGCTTTTCTACACAGCCATGCACTTCTGAAATAAGCAATTTAAAAACAAAACCTTAAAAAAAAAAAAAGAAAAATTTAAAAAAAAAACACCAAACAAAAAAAACCACTCAGGGTGTTACACAACTCTGGGAATTATCAAAGTTACCAATGCCCAGCTGGGCTCTGCTGAAAGCTTAGCAATTAGCTTGTGCTGCAAGAAGTGGAATGCAGACTCCTTAGTAGCTCTCTGCTCTTTGGTCCATCAGAAGGATGTCATTGACCATGACAGTCACCAAAAATCAAACCCTTTTTGAGAGCTGGCAGGCTTAGCTCTTGAGCTGTGTGCTTAGCAGAGGGGAAACTTGGTAGAAGTGGTGCCTGGTTAATTAAATCTCACTTTCTTCCCTTTATACAGTAATTACATCAATTATGTCAGACCCTAATGTGTCTGGTTTGTGGTGTTTTGGTTGTTTTTTTGTGTTGTTTTTTTTTGAGGGGGTATTTCTGAGAGCTGAACTCCTTGAGACTGACTGTACAAGGAAGAGGCACGAAGTGGAAGAGTTGGCTTGGTTTCAGGGTGCTCCATGGCTGCCAATTGCCATGAAAGCTTCTCTAGTGGGTTTGCAGCGTGCAGAGGATGCACACTCCAGCAGGAATCAGAGGGCTGGGGCACAGACTGGGCTTGTTAATGGCCTTGCACTTCCAGGCTGAGGAAGGCAAACGTAGAACTGGCTTCTGCAAATCTTTTAACCTCTAAAGAACCTCTGGGACCTAGTAGCAGACTCTGTCTTGTGCAGGTGTCCTACAAAGCCATGGTTTAGGGAGGAGATGATAATAATAACGAATGATGCTAATAATAAGCTTTGGCTGTGCTGCTGCTGGGAGGCAGCAAAGCAGGCTCAAGCCATAGAAGAATTACTGAACCTCTATTAGGGTAACATGCAGTAATCTCAGTGCTCCTAAGGTCGTTATGGCAAGTGTGGAAAGAGGGCTTTTGTGTGTTCCCACCCTACATAGGAACTCCACCTTTTGCTGAAATGGAAAGAAAATACTGCTTGACTAAGGGGTGAGGACACTGCCAACTCTGCTAGGCTGAACAGCACTTCTAAACAGAAAAAACCAACATTTCTCACACTGCTCCAGTTTCCTGTGGTCTTGCTTTGGAGCTTTCTCTAGCAGACCCACCAGACAAAGTTTCTCCTTCCTCACTACTGCCCTGCTCACTTAACTAAATGCTCTTCTCCAAATGTTGAGAGGATGGTCAAGTAGTAAGGTCCTGCACCTAGGTCAGTGCAATCCCAAGCACAGCTCCAGGCTCAATGGAGAATGGCTGAGAGCAGCTCTGAGGAACAGGCCCTGGGGGTCTGGGGTGATGAAAAGCTCAGGATGAGGCTGCAGTGTGAGTGCAGCCCAGACAGCAACTGTGTGCTGGGCTGCAGCAAGAGCAGTGTGGGCAGCAGGGCAAGGGAGGGGATTGTGCCCCTTTACTCTGCTCTCCTCAGACCCCACCTGCAGTCCTGGGTGCAGTTCTGGAGCCCCCAGAACAAGAGTGACATGGAACTGTTGGAGTGGGGTCAGAGGAGGCCATGAAGATGCTGAGAGGGCTGCAGCAGCTCTGCTGCTCGGACAGGCTGAGAGAGTTGGGGCTCTGCAGCCTGGAGAGGAGAAAGCTTTCAGGAGACCTTGGAGTGGCCTTCCAGGATCTGAAGGGGGACTACAGGAAGGCTGGAGAGAGACTATTGACAAGGGCGTGGAATGACAGGAGGAGGAGGAATGGGTTTGAAGTGTCAGAGGGGAGATTGAAACTGGATGTTAGGAGGAAGTTGTTTGCAGTGAGGTTGGTGAGACACTGGCACAGGTTGCCCAGGGAGGTTGTGGAGCACCGAATCACAGAATGTGACCTTTGATTATTCTGTGCTTTCGTGCTCCACAACCTCCCTAGAGGTGTTCAAGGCCAGGTTGGAGGAGGCCTTGAGTGATCTGTGCTAGTGGGAGGTGTCCCTGCCTATGGCAGGGGTTTGGAACTGGATGATCCTTGAGGTCCTTTCCAACCTTACCGTTCTGTGACTTTCTAAATATTTCTTGCTAGCTTGAAAATAGGAGCTACTGTGGCAGACTTCAGCTCCTGCTGCAGCTTAGAAACACAGGCTATACCTCTGAGAGGTCCTGGGTACCAACAGTGACGTGACCACTTGGAGCCATGAGGGATGATGGTGATTCCAGACCAGCAGAGAGAGCTCTTGATATACACTCACAGCCAAGGACATTGCGAAAGCACATCACAACCATTGCCATGGCAACTAGATTTGATGGACTTCAGGGCAGTAGGAAACCAAAGAATAAGTTGACTTAGGGCAAGGGAAGAAAAAAAAAAAGGAGTTATAAATATTGTGCAAGTGCATGTGGACCATTTATCTGTGCTGGAGGTGTGTGGGGAAGTATTCACACATGTGAGGGTAGCAAGGTGGAGCTTGACTTAAGCCACTGCCTTGGTATTCATCTCAGTCAGGACCCAGCTGCCAAACATATGGGGCTTTATTTTCCTTGCTGGCTGCTGATTCACTGCTTCTATCACTTTAGGAAGACAAGCAATTAAAATCCCTTAAAAAGAGAGGGGGAAAAAAAAGACTGCAGGGCAGGAGTTTCCCAGCTCACAGCACAGCCTGGGAGTCTTCTGGGAGTGTCGGACCTTGGGAAGCCAACAGGACTGCACCGCATAGCGAAGAGCTTTGGAGGCTACAGATCAGGCATGCACTTGCTGAAAACAACCCCCAAATCAAAATCTCTCTGTGAATCTGTGTCAAAAATCTACATCCTAGCAGTGCATATCCGTGCCAAGTGACTGGGTCAGGTGCTGAGCGAGGATTGTATTAATTTATTTTCCTGTAAACATTACATTCAAGAGGGAGAAGCAGTGCCACATGGCAAACAAGCCTGGATTAAACACAGCTTCTCTTCCGTTCCTGAAAACAGCTCTGGGTGTGCTGGTGGTTTAAGGCTAATTGGAGAGGGCTTGTGGTGGTCCCACCACGGGCAGGGCAGTGATTCTGTTGCTTCTGCTGAGTGGAGCCGAATGCTTCCAGCTTTCGGGTTGTGCTCCAAGGGACGGGGCGCTTGGCCGGGATTAGTGGTTGTAGTGTGAGCATCAGGGAGCAAAGGCAAACAGGGAAGCTTTTATAGCTCAAAGAAAGTGAGTTTCTCACAGGCAGTTTTTGAAAAACAGCTGCTCAAGATGGAGCATGGCCCAGGCAAGCTTTGTTCTTGCCTTGTCTTCTCCATCTCAAGATCAGCCTAAAGCCCAGAGCTGCGGCACGAACACGTGTGCTGCTGCGAGCCAAACCTGGCTGCACACACCGACTTAGAGGCTTAGAGCTATCCTCAGGTGTGCAGCAGGAGGTGGTTTTCTGACTAGCAACTCAGAAATGGAAGAAGGATCCAGAGCCAGGGAGTCTCTGAACCCACACAGCACCTTCAGCACCTGGTTTTCATCAGGCAGGACCTATGCTACCAACACCAGCTTGCCGGAGACCCTTCCTGTCGGGGCTCATTAGCACCACTAAATCACAGCCACAGCCCTGCTGCTCTCCCCAGGCGGTCGCCTCTGACTCAGGATTTATCATTCCCGTCCCCACCCCTCTCTGTTTGGCATTCTGGAGTTATTTATTTATATCAGGAGAGACAACTGCAGCGTGTCAGGGGTGGTCGCAGCGGAATGCTAAGCAGGCAGGTCTGGGTCCCACAGGTACCGTGGGATGTGGAGTTGATTTGGCCAGTCCTACGTGACAGCTATTAAATAGCACCATATGGAGCTGGAGTCTTCCCCAGGAGGCTATCAGTAATTCATCTAAGGGTGACTTTTGTTGTCAGTGCTGAGGTTAACACAGGGCTTTTCGTAGTTTTATTTCCTCCCCCGCTCCATTTTGCCCCATTCTCTACTTTTTGGTTGTTTTTTTTTTTTTTTTCTCCCCAGTTTGTGTGAACTACTCAGGGCAGAGAGAAATGTTAATTAAACTGTTAAGAGAACAATGTCTTGCACCCAGATATGTAAATGGGATGTGTGTGTGATTTGGCCACAGGAGGAAAAAACAACTCCCTTCCCATTCTTCTTTTGTGAAATTGCTTGCTTGGCTATCAACCTTTATTCTTAGCAGAGGTGGAGCAGTTATTCTGTGCAAACACTGTCATCACTGTCTCCTCAGACCCCACCTGCAGTCCTGGGTGCAGTTCTGGAGCCCTCAGCACAGGAAGGACATGCAACTGTTGGAGCCAGTCCAGAGGAGGCCACCAAGATGCTGAGAGGGCTGCAGCAGCTCTGCTGTGAGTACAGGCTGAGGGATTTGGGGCTCTGCAGCCTGCAGAAGAGAAGGCTTCCAGGAGACCTTGGAGTGGACTTCCAGTGTCTGAAAGGGGCTACAGGAAGGCTGGGGAGGGACTATTGACAAGGGCTTGGAATGATAAGACAATGAGCAATGGGTTTGAAGTGGCAGAGGGGAGATTGAAAGTGGATGTCAGGAGGAAGTTGTCTGCAGTGAGGGTGGTGAGACACTGGCACAGGTTGCCCAGGGAGGTTGTGGCTGCTCCCTCCCTGGAGGTGTTCAAGGTCAGGTTGGAGGAGGCCTTGAGTGACCTGTGCTAGTGGGAGGTGTCCCTGCCTATGGCAGGGGGTTGGAACTAGGTGATCCTTGAGGTCTCTTCCAACCTTACCATTCTATGATTCTGTCTATCAAGTGATGTTTAGTTTTTTTTCCCTCCCCCTCTCCTGTTTGCAGAAGTATTTTGTGAGTTTGTATTTGCCAGCTGGACTATTTAGCCGGTAGTTTTACAGGAATCAATTCAAGCCCGCAGCACATGGTGGAAATTGTTCACCTTGACCCTTTGCTTCTCATAAACAATTACTGGATTCTCCAAGTTGTGTACACACACTTCAGAGCCCTGATCAAATGACTGCTGGGCCTGACCAGCAATAATTAACCAAGCTGCTTTTCTCAGGTCAGGATCTCCTGGCACGCAGGGAAATAACAGTTATAGAGTAGAATCGTAGAATGGTAAGGTTGGAAGGGACCTCAAGGATCATCCAGTCCCAATCCCCTGCCAGAGGCAGGGACACCTCCCACTAGCACAGGTCACTCAAGGCCTCCTCCAACCTGACCTTGAACACCTCCAGGGAGGGAGCAGCCACAACCTCCCTGGGCAACCTGTGCCAGTGTCTCACCACCCTCACTGCAAACAACTTCTTCCTAACATCCACTTTCAGTCTCCTCTCTGCCAGTTCAAATCCATTCCCCCTTGTCCTGGTATTGCAAGACCTTGTCAATAGTCCCTTCCCAGCCTTCCTGTAGGTCTCCTTTGGATACTGGAAGGCTACTCCAAGGTCTCCTGGAAGCCTTCTCTTCTCCAGGCTGCAGAGCCCCAACTCTCTCAGCCTGTCCTCACAGCAGAGCTGCTGCAGCCCTCTCAACATCTTGGTGGCCTCCTCTGGACCTACTCCAACACTTCCATGTCCTTCCTGTGCTGGGGGCTCCAGAACTGCACATAGGACTGCAGGTGGGGTCCGATGAGACCTTACTCTTCCCAGCGAACTCCTTCACTCCCTCCCTCCTCAAACCAACCACTTTTAGTGCTATTTCTTTCCACAATCCCCTTGTGCTGGGTGCTATGAAGAAGCAGAACTGACACCTGAATGCTTACAGCCAAAGCACGTCTCTAATGGCATCAGCTTAGCCTTTTAAATCAAGAGCTGCTTCCTGCTGAAAACCTGTAGATTCTTCGTTGCTCTCCTACTGACAGTTCTGTTTTCTGATGTCCAGCCCAGGATCTCTTCTTCCACTTTGCCCAACCCCTAGGTTTTTCTCCACTCTCCTTGCCAAAGCACTCCTCTCTTTGAGGAAAGCCCTTCTCTGAGCATTGGAGAGGCAGTTTAGGGTCAGGAGTTCCAGCCAGGGCCAGCAGCTCCACTCGATGCTTGTTCCTCTTGATTGCTGCGTAGCGTGAGAGTGATGAGGGGAAGATTGATGCAGTGGTGAGCACAGTTCAGGTTGCACTCCGCTTGCTCCCTGAGAGCCCATTAAAGGGAAGATTTAGATGCAGCAGCAGTTGTTGGGATGACTGGAGAGTTAATTCCATGTGGAGGACAATTAGCAGTTCCTAGTGAAGCAGAACCTGCTGTGCAGTGCATGCTGTCGTGCACAGAGTTTCTTTCCCTGCCCTTTGGAGGCTTTTACCTCCACTTTCTTCCTTCCTGCCTTCTGCAAAGCAAGGAGGTAAATGTCAGGCAGGGAAAGAGACCTGACACAATGCAGCCTCTTAGATCTGACTGCCTGCTTCAGCCCTGCCTGTAAGATTGTGCTGGATAAAGACAGGTTACTTTTAGATGGGTGCTGCTTATCCACCATCTAAGTGTGTGTTGAGCACAGATGGGAGGGGAAAAGGATTCAATGAGAGCTCCTCCTTCAGTCTTTCTCTTTTTTCACCATCGTGGACCTTTAAAGCTCTTTTGCTTCAGTACTCAGATGCCATCTGAAGAAGCAGCACTGAGCCATCCAAGCCTAACCACTGCCATGAGATGAGAAGGTGGCTACATTTTTACAGATCTTCAATATCATCAGCTTCTAAGTTATGCTTGTTAAAGACTCATGCAATTATATTTCACACATTTTCACCCCAGCATCACGCTGCAGGCAGAGTTCAGATCACTTCTCTTTACTTTTCCTACTTGAATGTAGAATTGCCTTTTTTTTTTTAAATTTATTTTATTTTTCCTAGTAGAATAATTCTGAACCAGGTTTTGCAAGGTTTGGTTTAGGGGCTAACTGCAGCCCCTTTCAAAATGTCTTCACCTGTGCATTTATGCACATGCTGCAATTTGATCTCCACCTTAACTCTGGCTTTGTCCAAGGAAGAATACTTGGCAATTCCCCTTCTCTTTTCCTTTAACTATCAAAAAGGTCTCATACAAGACTGGTATAGAAACCCAAGGAGGCTGATATTAGATAATAGTGCTGTAGAAGTTCTTCACCAGAAGGATGGTGAGACCCTGGCACAGGTTGCCCAGGGAGGTGGATGCTTTTAAGTCCAGGCTGGATGTGGCTCTGGGCAACCTGATGTAGTGGAAAGTGTCTCCTGCCCATGACATGGGGGTTGGAATTAGATCACCACTGAGGATCCTGACAATTCTGTGATTTCCAGTCATATAGAAGCTGCCTTAAACTGTTACTTTTAAAATTCGTTACGTAAACTAAAAAAAAAAAAACCAAACCAAAGAAGTCTTTGCACCTCGGAAGGTATATTGCATCTGAGGCTGCATCAAAAGCAGTGTGGCCAGCATGGCAAGAGAGGGGATTCTGCCTCTTTACTCTGGTCTTTCTACCTCCATGGATAGGTCCAAACCATTGCTCAGTCCAAAGAGTGTGATTGTGTACTTGAGGATCATAGAATCATAGAATGGTAAGGTTGGAAGGGACCTCAAGGATCATCTAGTTCCAACCCCCTGCCATAGGCAGGGACACCTCCCACTAGCACAGGTCACTCAAGACCGCATCCAACCTGGCCTTGAACACCTCCAGGGAGGGAGCAGCCACAACCTCCCTGGGCAACCTGTACCAGTGCCTCACCACCCTCACGGCAAAAAACGTCCTCCTAACATCCAGTTTCAGTCTCCCCTCTGCCAGTTCAAACCCATTGCCCCTTGTCCTGGCATTCCCAGACCTTGTCAATAGTCCCTCCCCAGCCTTCCTGTATCTCCCTTCAGGTCCTGGAAGGCTACTCCAAGGTCTCCTGGAAGCCTTCTCCTCTCCAGGCTGCAGAGCCCCAACTCTCTCAGCCTGTCCTCACAGCAGAGCTGCTGCAGCCCTCTCAGCATCTTGGTGCCCTCCTCTGGACCTGCTCCAACAGTTCCATGTCCTTCCTGTGCTGGGGGCTCCAGAACTGCACCCAGGACTGCAGCTGGGGTCTGAGGAGAGCAGAGCAAAGGGGCACAATCCCCTCCCTTGCCCTGCTGCCCACACTGCTCTTGCTGCAGCCCAGCACACAGTTGCTGTCTGGGCTGCACTCACACTGCAGCCTCAGGTTGAGCTTTTCATCACCCCAGGTCCTTTTCCTCAGGGCTGCTCTCAGCCATAGGAATCTACACATACCTACTATACATATCATGTAGTAACTCAGGAGCCAAGTAATCATAGAGTCATAGAATGGGAAGGTTGGAAGGGACCTCAAGGATCATCCAGTTCCAACCCCCTGCCGTAGGCAGGGACACCTCCCACTAGTACAGGTCACTCAAGACCTCATCCAATCTGACCTTGAACACATCCAGGGAGGGAGCAGATGGGGAATAAATTTGGGAATAAATTTGTTAAACTATGGAAATGTAATCTCTCTTTTCAATCATGGGATCATATTCCCAGACAAAAATCACAGGTCCATTGCTCTCTTCTGTGCCTAAGCAGGATTTAATGTCCTAAAGGCTTGTGAAGGACACAACGTTTCAGGCTTAATGTTAAGATACTCTGAGTCTGCAGCGAAGTTTTTGAAGTGGTGCAAATAAATACATTTATTTATGAAATAAAAATCAATCATCAATTGAGTCCCTTCAAAGCAAAGTAGCATCTAAGGCAATCTCTTCTTTGTCCCACATGATTTGAAAGGACTGCAAATACAAACTCTCCTAAATCAAGAACTTGCAGTGTGGTTATATTTAAATGGATACAGTGATGAAGTTAATTTAAGTTTGTGGAAGCCTCTGAGGTTATCAACTTTATTTCTTGTCCACAACCAAGGGAAATCTGGTTTCAGAGAAACCCTCAACTGTTGGGGTAGGTTCCTTGGTGTGTTCAGTCAGCTTTACCAGTACTGAGTGCCAGTTGTTGGTGTTTGCTGGCTCTGGTGTCTCAGAGCAGTGGTTCACCACCTGAGATGCCTATGGACAAGATGTACCAGTGAGAGACAGCCAAGTCCAGCAAGTTCTTGTGATGTGATTATTCATAGAAGGACTCAGGTTGGAAGGCACCTCAGATCTCATCTACCTCCATCTCCCCACCTTAGGCAGGGACACCTCTCAATTAGACTTGGCTGATTGAGGCCTCATCCAACCTGACCTTCAACACATCTAGGAATGAGGCAGCCACAGCCTGTGCCAGAGTCTCACCAGCCTCCTACTGAAGAACTTCTTCCTCAGCTCCAGTCTAACCCTGCTCTGCCTCAGCTTCAAACCATTCCCCCTTGGCCTGTGTCTAGATATCCTTAGGAAAGGTTTCTCTGCAGGAAGGTATCCTGCAGGATCCCTTCAGGCACTGCCAGGCAGCTCTAAGGTCCCCCTGGCAGGCTCCCTCCAGGCTGCACACCCCCAGCTCCCTCAGCCCATCGTGACAGCAGAGCTGCTCCAGCCCTTGCAGCATCTCTGTGACCTCCTTTGGCCTCGCTCCAACAGCTTTCATCTTCTTCTGGGGACACCAGAACTGAGCATAGTATTTGAGTCTGGGGTCTCAGCAGGGCAGAGCCAATGGGGCAAAATCCCATCTCTTGCCCTGCTACCCACACTCCTCTGTCTGCAGCCTGTGATACAATTTGCCTTCTGGGCAGCATGAGCTACCTGCCAGGTTTGCCTTGAGATGGCCAACAGCAGCTCTGCACAGGAGATGTTGTTGTATTTCACTGACATTTCGATTATACTTGAGACCATTTATTTATTTTTTTTCCCCTTTCCTTGTGACTAGGGTTAATATTCAACTGAAATGTTCTGTTGCTTAGGAACCACCTTGTAATGCTGAATTCATTAATGCTTTTTCCAGTTTGCTCCCAGGAACCTTGTTAGATAGTGTTTCCCACTTCTATCCTAATTAACAGGTACCTAGAAGAAAAAAAAAAATAAAAAGAGGTACTTCAGTAGGAAGCATTTCTGCTTATCCTGTGCCAATTGTTTTCCCTCAGCCTGTAAAGAAACTGTAGCATCTCTGACCCCAAGCTCCTAATTCTCTTCCAGTAAATTACAATATCCTCTGAGCAAAGCAAATCTAATTCTCAGGTTGGTGCTGACATCACCTATCAAGCTGCCTGGGGGGGATCTCGCCACAGACACTGGATGAGGTCAGCAGTTGTTTTCAGTCTGGGCTGCTGCTTCACCCAGTGTTAATGTGGGGCTCTTTGGCAGCCCTGTACAAAGTAAGGCAGGCTGGGGTTCAGGGCACCGAGTGTGGCACAGTGGTCAGCTAGAAGGGCTGAGGGGTGGCATGCACAAAGCTAGCAGGCTGTAGAAACCCAGCAGCTCTCCATGGCTCACACAGGGGAGAAGAGACGTGTCTGAATGTTGGACATGTGGTGTCCTCTTTCTCTCTCTGCTTAGCAGAAATCCTCTCTGAAGGAGAGAAGTTGCAGCTCTGATGTTATCCATAAGGCTCTCACCTCTTACCACATAGACCTCTTTTAGTTGTTTCACACTGCAGGATGGTTCCAGTTCTCTTCTGCTCATGGGTGAAGCAGGTTGCAATCTCAGTTGCATCACCAGGCAAAGCAGGACAAACTCTACTGAAGCCATTAAACTTTCTGCTTATTGTGAGTGAAGAGTGGGAGCTCTGAAGTCTTTCTGATGCTGTTAAATCTAGGTTAGATGGGTATATATATGTGTGTGTGTATATGTACATATATAGATATATATCTGTATTCTGTGGAGAAGAGAAGGATTTGAGGAATGTATGTGTGTATATATATATGTACATATATATATATATATGTGTGTGTGTGTGTGTGTGTGTCTGTATTCTCTGGAGAAGAGAAGGTTTCCAGGATCTGAAGGTCTCCTGGAAACCTTCTCTTCTCCAGGCTGCAGAGCCCCAACTCTCTCAACCTGTCCTCATAGCAGAGCTGCTGCAGCCCTCTGAGCAGCTTCATGGCCTCCTCTGGACTGTCTCCAACACTTCCATGTCCTTGCTGTGCTGGGGGCTCCAGAACTGCACCCAGGACTGCAGCTGGGGTCTGAGGAGAGCAGAGCAAAGGGGCACAATCCCCTCCCTTGCTCTGCTGCCCACACTGCTCTTGTTGCAGCCCAGGACTCAGTTGCTGTCTGGGCTGCACTCACACTGCAGCCTCAGGTTGAGCTTTTCATCACCCCAGGTCCTTTTCCTCAGGGCTGCTCTCAGCCATAGGAATCTACACATACCTACTATACATATCATGTAGTAACTCAGGAGCCAAGTAATCATAGAGTCATAGAATGGGAAGGTTGGAAGGGACCTCTGTGCTTGGGATTGTGCCTACCCAGGTGCAGGATCTTACACTTGGCCTTGTTGAATTTCACGATGTGGGTTTTCAACCAAGATCTACCAACTCATAAGTGCTGAGGATGTTAGCCCAGGAACTCAACAAAGAACTGAATTCCTGGATGCTTGTTCCAGCCTCTCATCCCCTCAAGATACCAAAGTTTCCACACTGTTGATAAAGAGCCTTGCTTTTGCCTTGCTGAGTGTTCAGGCAGAACTGTTGATGTCACAGACGTTTTATTTATTGCCAACCCTGATTAGATTTACCAATATTTAGCAGCCAGACACAGAATTAAGAGATCTTAAGTGGTCAGCTCCTATTAGCAATTTGTCTTTGACATTACCCTGTTAATTGCTTTGTTCTCCTTTAAGAAGCTGATCCAAATTCCTTTAGAATTCTCTTAAATTCAGGCAGCAGGCTTCTGGTTTGGAAAAACTGAAGGTGAAAGAGAGGCAAACCCAAGGAACAAGCCTTCCAGGATGTGAAGGGGGCTCCAGGAAGGTTGGGGAGGGACTGTTGACAAGGGCTTGCAATGCCAGGACAAGGGGCAATGGGTTTGAAGTGGCAGAGGGGAGATTGAAAGTGGATGTTAGGAGGAAGTTGTTTGCAGTGAGGGTGGTGAGACACTGGCACAGGTTGCCCAGGGAGGTTGTGGAGCACAGAAGCACCCAACGTGATC
>VWZE01001183.1:8207-24476 GCA_013396675.1 Eubucco bourcierii | reverse complement strand
TTTTGGGTTTGGTTTTGACTGGCTTTTGGGTTTGGTTTTGACTGGCTTTTGGATTTAGTTTTGTTTGGGGGTTTTGGGTTTGGTTTTGACTGGCTTTTGGGTTTGGTTTTGTTTGGTTTTGTTTGGGGGTTTTGGGTTTGGTTTTCATTGGGGGTTTTGGGTTTGGTTTTGTTTGGGGGTTTTGGGTTTGGTTTTCATTGGGGGTTTTGGGTTTGGTTTTTGTTGTTTGGGGTTTCTGGTTTTGTTTTGGATTTTTTTTTTGTTTGGTTTTTTTGTTTGGAGTTTTTTGTTTGTGGTTTGGGTTTGGATTTTTTGTTTCTTGTTTGGGTTTTGGGTTTTGTTTTGTTAGGGTTTTGTTTGGGCTTTTTTTTTGGGTTTTGTTTGCTTTTTTGGGTTTTTTTGTTTGGGCTTTTTGAATTTCTTTGGATTTGGGTTTGGGGTTGTTTTAGTTGGGTTCATTTAGTTTGGGTTTTGTTTGGTTTTTTTGTTTTGTTTCTTTGGAGTTTTTTGTTTGGGGTTTTTCTTTTGGATGTTTTGGGTTTGTTTGGGGTTTTTTTGTTTGGGTTTTGGGGTTTGTTTGGGTTTGGGGGTTTTTGGTTTTTGGTTTTTTGTTTGTTTGATTTTTTTTTGCTTGGCTTTTGTTCATTGTTTTGTTTTGTTTTGTGCTGGGGTTCAATTCCTGAGTAAGGGGAGGTTTGTTTTAAAAAGCAAATACAGTTTGGTCAATTTAATCTGGACATTTCACTGATGTAGGTCAATGGAGTCAGTTGTTTTAATGTATGTATATTTTAATATATATATATGTATATTTCAATCTCTGTATATTTTAATGTATATATATTTATGTATCAAGAAAGTGAATGTTCTGGAAAAGAATATAAAAGACATTATTTAGGGATAGAGATTAAAAAAAGAAAAGAAAAAGGCTGAAAAAGCCCTTTTGGTTTTAATTAGTAGCAGTTCTTCACTAGATGGTCTTTTTGTTGCATTAACACCCTCAAAGCATTCCTGATCTGGTGAGATCTCACCTGGAGTACTGCCTCCAGCTCTGGAGCCCTCAATGCTGGAAGGACATAGACCTGATGGAGAGGGTCCAGAGGAGGGACATGAAAATAATTAGGGGGGTTGGAGAATCTCTGCTATGAGGACAGGCTGAGGGAGCTGGGGGTGTTTATCCTGGGGAAGAGAAGGCTCCAGGGAGACCTAATAGTGACCCTCCAGTACTTGAAGGAGGCCTCCAAGAAGGCTGGAGCAAAACTGTTTACAAAGGCCTGCAGTAATAGCATGACTGCCAATGGCTTCAGACTAGAGAAAAGGAGATTTAGATTTGATGTGAGGAACAAGTTCTGCACCATGAGGGTGGTGGAACACTGCAACAGCTTGAGGTCCCATCCCAGAGACTCAACAAGGCTCTGAGCAACCTGATCTAGTGGAGGATGGCTCAGCTCACTGCAGTGAAAACCAAGGAGCTCCAGTCTACATATTCATGTTCTACATATTCATGTTGCCAGCATGAGGGGCTGAGCTAGTGAAATCAGGAGATGATTCAATTTGGCTCCCATCTCTCCTTTGCTCTTCCAGGATTGCCACCTAACTTTCGCTTTCTGCCTACCTCGGAATGGTGATGGGAGCCTGCCTGGAAATGAGTCCTGGGACAGCCTGGTCTGATGAAAAGTAGAAAAAAAAGCAATTGTTGTCAGGTTTTCAGTGGCTAAAGTAGAAACCCACAAAAAGTCTCCTTGGAGAAGCGAGCAGTGCTTCCCTTGGCAGCCCTGGCAGGCATTTGAATTGCTGTAGCAGCACTGCACCAGCCAAGAGGCTATCAGTGATTCATGCCTGTCTCCCTATTTATGGAACTGGGGGAACTGCTGACCCAGCTCACGAGCTGCAGAGCTCAGGAAACAGCCATACACTTTCTAGGCACAAGCCACTGTAGGCAAGAGCAAGAAAAGGCAGTGGCAGAAAATCAAGGAACCCTGGAGGAGGTGTCATGCTTGGAGGGGACTCTCTTCAGGATGCAGTTTTACCCCTCTGCTGTCAATGCTCAAGCTCTCACTTGGGTTAATAACTGCACTAAAGGATGAAAAACAGCTTGAAGGGACACTACAGAGCCAGAACTGGGTCCAGGGGCCAGAAGAAATCCACCTCCCTGTAATGCAAGTGCTCAGTGTCTGATGACATTAGGCAAAAGCTTTTCAAGGAGAGAGTGGTCAGGCACTGGAATGAGCAGTCAAAACCTGGGTTGTCAAATAATTAGGCTGCAGAAATTGAATTCTGGGAGCAAATACATCAATATAGGGAGCATTTGGACTCAAGACTTCAGTCTCATGATTCAAATGCCCACGGAGAGGCACACTCAGTCAGGCATAGACCTTCCCACTGGGTCTGTCACACACAGTTCTTTTTCACAGTATCACAGAAACTGTGCACAGTTCTGGAGCCCCCAGCACAGGAAGGACATGGAACTGTTGGAGTGGATCCAGAGGAGGCCACCAAGATGCTCAGAGGGCTGCAGCAGCTCTGCTGTGAGGACAGGCAGAGAGAGTTGGGGCTCTGCAGCCTGGAGAAGAGAAGGCTTCCAGGAGATCTTGGAGTGGCCTTGCAGGGTCTGAAGGGGGCTACAGGAAGGCTGGGGAGGGACTATTGACAAGGACTGGGAATGCCAGGACAAGGGGAATGGGTTTGAAGTGTCAGAGGGGAGACTGAAAGTGGATGTTAGGAGGAAGTTGTTTGCAGTGAGGGTGGTGAGACACTGGCACAGGTTGCCCAGGGAGGTTGTGGAGCACAGAAGCACCCAACGTGATCTTTGATCACGTTGGGTGCTTCTGTGCTCCACAACCTCCCTGAAGTTCTTCTGTGCTCCACAACCTCCCTGGAGGTGTTCAAGGCCAGGTTGGAGGAGGCCTTGAGTAACCTGTACTAGTGGGATGTGTCCCTGCCTATGGCAGGGGTTTGGAACTGGCTGATCCTTGAGGTCCCTTCCAACCTTCCCATTCTATGATTCTAGATTAGAAGGAACTTAGAGGCACAGTCAGGCATAGACCTTCCCACTGGGTCTGTCACACACAGTTGTTTTTCACAGAATCACAGAAACATCATCCAGACTGGTAAAACCTCTCAGGATCATCAAGTCCAGCCTAGAACCCTACTCTACAAGATTCACCTTAAAACATAGCCCTAAGTAGCACATCCAAACCACCCTTAAACCACATCCAGGCTCTTAGGCAGTCCTCTCTGCACTGTGCCACTTGCACTGCACATTTCCTTGCCCTGACCCAAGCAGTAAACCCTTGTGATTAAATCTTTTCCTAGCCTCTCTGCATTTATACCCTGTGCTGTAGATCTGCTGGGCATTGCTGTGTGCACACACAGACATGTACATCTGATTTATGGAAACTGTAATGACCTTCAACAAGATAATCTTACCTGTCCCCAGAGTGTTAATCTTCATTTCCTGCAGCCACTTGCTCTTAAATCTGACTAAAGGCTGCAGGGGCTGGCAGGAGGACAGCAGTGGCCTTCTCCTGCTCTGAGGTAACAGGAGTGGAGCCCAGAAAGCCAGAATGCTGCTGACAAGCCAGAGAAGCCTGTATGAATTACACTCCCATCATTAAGATTTCATGCCCTCTAATCCTATTTGTGGCCCACTCTGTGTTTCTCAGTTGCCAGGCTCCTGCAATAACTACACCTGGAACCTTTTCTTTCTTAAGCTGTTTTTTCAGTGCAAACCTTCAGGTTAACCAAGCAGTGTCTTGAGATTTTAAGTGCAACAAGTCACATGTTTGTCTGTCCTTGGGTGCACAGGAATTACTGTTTGAATGGATTTGCAAGAAGTACAATATCATGGCTGAGTGTTCTGGTAAGTCTGAAAGGAAATATTTTCAGGATACTTTGGCTCACAAAGGGAAAAATTGCATGCTTTAACTCCTTGTCCCAGGTCAGGATTAATGCAACCAGAGGCTTCTTCTATGATTCTATAGCCAGCCTGATCTAGGGTAGGGTGTCCCTGCCCATGGCAGGGGGACTGGAACTAGATGATCCTTGTGGTCCCTTCCAACCCTGACTGATTCCGTGATTCCATGATTCTGTGATTCTTGTCCTCTTCCATAAGATGAAAATGCCAATTTTGGATGAGTCCAGAAGAAACCTGGGGTTACTGGTAGACAGTAGTTTGAAAGTGAGCCAGCAGTGTGCCCAGGTGGCCAAGACCAATGGCATCCTGGCCTGGCTCAGGAGCAGTGTGGGCAGCAGGAGCAGGGAGGTACTTCTGCCCCTGTGCTCAGCACTGCTCAGGCCACACCTTGAGTGCTGTGTCCAGTTCTGGGCCCCTCAATTCAAGAGAGATGTTGAGGTGCTGGAAGGTGTCCAGAGAAGGGCAGCAAGGCTGGGGAGGGGCCTGGAGCACAGCCCTGTGAGGAGAGGCTGAGGGAGCTGGGGGTGTGCAGCCTGCAGAAGAGGAGGCTCAGGGCAGAACTCATTGCTCTCTGCAGCTCCCTGCAGGGAGGTTGGAGCCAGCTGGGGTTGGGCTCTGCTGCCAGGCACCCAGGGACAGAAGGAGGGGACACAGCCTCAAACTGTGCCAGGGGAGGTCTGGGCTGGATGTTAGGAGGAAGTTGTTGGCAGAGAGAGTGATTGGCATTGGAATGGGCTGCCCAGGGAGGTGGTGGAGTCACTGTCCCTGGGGCTGTTGAAGCAAAGCCTGGCTGGGGCACTTAGTGCCATGGTCTGGGTGATTGGCTGGGGCTGGCTGCTAGGTTGGGCTGGGTGAGCTTGGAGCTCTCTTCCAACCTGGTTTAATCTGTTCTATTCTGTTCTGTTCTATTCTATTCTGTTCTGTTCTACTCTGTTCTATTCTGTTCTACTCTGTTCTGTTCCGTTCCACTCTGTTGCATTCTATTGTACTGTATTCTATGCTATTCTCCTCTGTTTGATTCCCATTCCCAGCATACTGAGTGGGCAGAAGCTGTATTTCTGGCACACTGTGTCTCTCTGAGAGGAACAGACCCTCATTAGAGCACAAACCAGGACGCTCAGACTCCATTCACTGATCCGCTCTTGACTTATGAACCCCCCTCTGCACCTTTGTGACACCTTTGTGCTTTGGGCAAAGCTTGTCTTAGGGTGATAACAGCCTTGAGATGCTGATGGACTAATGTGTGAGCCATGACTTTAACTCCTGGCTGGGAAGGTGCTACTTAAGCAGGTTTATGTGTGCAAATCATTATGTATGTTAAATAGGAGTGGGGCTGTACAAAGGCATCTCACTGATCCCAGACATAATTTATCATCCTGAATAAGAGCACCCAAGAGTTTCTTGTGCTGGAAGTGTTGATTAGGAAACAAAGAGCACTTTTTATTGAGTGTCCAAGCCTGTTCCCCAGTGTCTGAAGACACATTACTTACAAGACTCCAATCTCACCACCAAGCCAGTCAGTCAGCAGAGTAAATTTTTCTTCTCCTCAGGTCATCACCGAACACCTCAGGTTTTTTGTTGGGTTTTTTTTTTCCCTCCCCCTCCTTTTTCCCACCTCTTTTTCTTTTGCATTGTTTGTAAACCTGCCAGCATCTGAGAAAGGGACTTGTGTTTGTCCCAGAGGTCAGGTATTGCACAAGTCATTTGCTGGTTGAGTTACAGGCACTACAAGCTGTCTTGCCTTCAGTTTGCAGGCTGGAAACACTTTCCTTTTGTAATTGAACCAGACTCATCCCTGCGTGTGCAGTGGGACTTGCTAGGCACTGTGTCTTTGTCTGATCATGCTCAAGTGGCACAGAAACAAATCAAGATAGCTGGAAGAGCAGTTTGGTTTGCAAGGAACTGGCAGGATCCTGTTTTGTTCTGGGGTTGAGGGAGTTGGGGTTGTTCAGTCTGCAGAGGAGAAGGCTCCCAGGTGACCTTATTGTGACATTTCAGTATCTGAAGGGGGCTGTGAGAAAGCTGGGGAGGGACTTTTTAGGCTGTCAGGGAGTGATAGGACTGGGGGGAATGGAACCAAGCTAGAAATGGGGAGAGTCAGCCTGGGTGTTAGGAAGAAGTTGCTCAGCATGAGGGTGGTGAGAGCCTGGCGGGGGTTGCCCAGGGAGGTGGTGGAAGCCTCATCCCTGGAGGTGTTTAAGGCCAGACTGGCTGAGGCTGTGGCCAGCCTGATGTAGTGTGAGGTGTCCCTGGGCATGGCAGGGAGGTTGGAACTGGCTGCTCCTTGTGGTCCCTTCTAACCCTGACTGATTCTGTGAGCCTACAATTCTGTGAGTCTGCAATTCTACGATTTTATGATTCTGTGATTCTATGATGCTATGAAAAGAAGTTTGGCTTGTAAGGAACTGGCAGGATCCCAGGATCCTGTTTTGTTCTGGGATTTCCACACCCCCAGCCAAGCTTTCCAGGGGTTGATGCTCAGTAGGTAATTTTTTTTTTATTATTTTTTTTTTTTAATGGAGCTTGGGAACACCTTTTTTAGTATTTCACAAAAATTGGTGTGGCCAAAATGACATAATGGATCACAGCAAGTTTCCTAAAGAGCTGATGTTGGAAAGAAAAACAAAAAACCCAACCAAGAGCCAAAGCAGAAAGGAGCTGCTGAATCAGAGCAGGCACACAGCCATTGAAGCATTTAGTTGTGTCTTCAGCCTGGTGCACAGCAATGCAGTGGGGATGATTGTCATGAAACACCAGAATGAGTTGCTGATGGGTGCAGCATGGAAGACCCAGAGTGGAATAGGTTGAGCTTAGCACAAACTGCAGGGCAAGGAGACCTCTGGCAGGGTGAATGTTGAACAGACCATCACACCTGGTGTGTGATGGGGAATGACAATTGCTGCTTGACCTTGGGCTTGAGCCCAACCCGGAGAACAGGCACGGTCACAGTGAGTGACTCCTGTGATGAATGGCAAGTGCTGAAGGAGTTTTGGCTAATTGGATTGCTCATTTTGAAGAAATTGGCTGTGAAAATGTCAGAGTGAAGCAGTGGGCTCTGTACCTCCATCCCCAAAGCAAGGCTCGTGCCACGGAGATGAATCTGTTCGCCTTGGGTTCTCAGCATCTCCGTCCTTGCAGCAATGCTGGACAGCACAGTGAGTGACTGCTCTTACTGGGACAGTCATTGACCTGGGGTTGGAGCTTTGCCCCAGGGAGGAGTGAAATCAGGGAGGGAGCAAAGTGCCTGTTGAACCTGTCCATAAATGTCAGGGATGGCTGTGAAGCGGGCGGCAGGTCCTGGACAGCATCGATGTACTCGGTAAGGGTGAAAATCCTCCACTCACATCTGTGCAATTCTGCTGCTGTGTTCAAAGGAATAATCAGGCTGATGGGAGAAATACCCTTGCATTTCCATGGCCAGCTGGGTGTGAAGGGCCCTAGCAGAAGGTCAGTATTAACTTGCCTTGTTAGTACTGTGAGCTGAGATGTCAGGCTTCTCAGCCCTTCCCTCCCACAAACACACAAGATGGATGTAGATTCTCTTGAGTATATTCCCCTAAGATCAGTGACCTGGTTAAGGCTAATTACCACACACTCTCACTCTAAATTAAAAAGGACCTTAGTAACTGAAGGCCCTGTATGATTAAGTGGCTCCAGAGATTAACTGTGATAAGAGTGCTTCCAGGTTTCCTCAGTGCTACATATTTGTCACTCTCTGGACCCACCACAAGGACCTTGGAGCTCTATTTCAGAAGGTCTGTAAGGTGAATTAGTGGTCATTTATCAGTAGGGAGTGGACAAACCAAAGAATGCTTTTGAACACAGGCTTGGTCTGAGCAGCAGACATTGGCTCTCTGGGGTGCTGGCTGGGCTGGTGAGCCTGGTGCTCTTCCACCAGCATCCTCTTTGGCTGTCACCCATGCACTGATCCAGGACAGCCTTTAACAGACTCTTCTCGACTCTGACTTCATGCCATTGCTGAAGGCAGTGATGACTCCTGGCTTACCCACCAGGCAGGTGCAGAATGCAGCACCAGTCAGACACCCTACTGCCTCCCCTTGGGCTTTGGCCCTAGCTAATGCAGGAGGTTTCCCCCAGAGGCAGAAGCTTCCTGCCCTTACAGCTGCCTCCGTGCAAGGAAGTGGCTCCGCAGGCTCGAAGCTGACAGCTCTTGACCATTGTTTCTGCACAGTCCCTACACCAGAGAAAATAAGAGCCTGAGGGCAACCCTCCAGTCCCAGAGCAAACATCCAGCTGGAGCAGCATAACCTCTGTCCACGGCTAGTAGTGGGTGCTTAGAAATGAATAGGAGAAAGGGAAAAAGCAGAGAAAGAAAATTCCCTGCCAACTCCCCTCCTCATTCCTCAGTAATCTGAAGCTTAAAGAGTCCCAGACTGGAGCTTGGATCCACTTCACTGTGTTTAGTAAGCCCTTGATGTACTTTTCTTCCATGAATTTGTCTAATTGCTTTTTGAACCCATTTATACTTTGGGCAATGAGCTCTGTGCATTAATTATGCTTGGTGTGTGGAAAAGGACTTCCTTTTGTTTGTTTAAATCTCTGCTGGGCTCGGTTTCTTTGGCACCTCTTCCATCTACCTTACAAGAAGCTGTGAAGAATTGTTTGCAGTCACTTCCTCTGTGCTGTTTCTGCTGTATATAACCATACATACAACCCTCACTCATTTATCTTCCAAGCTTTTGATTCCTGTGTGCAGGACCTGCTCTGGAGCCACCTGACCATACTCACCACCCAGCCCTGTGCCACTTCTGCTTCCACAGGACTTTTAGCTGAGCTAGAGCAGTCAGGATATGAACCATTTTCATCCCCCCTTTCCTTTGTAATCTAGATCCTTCCTAACATGCTCTGTGTGCCTCTTTGACCCCTGCTGAGCACTGATCTGGCTTTGTCAGAGAAATCTATAGTGATTGCAAGCAAACTCCTGAGAGGCTCTGTCTAATTTGGAAGCTGTTTCCATGTATTTATAATTCAAATGGATTTTCCTCGTGTGCATCTCATCACATTTACCTTCAGAGAGCATCTTCTGGGCTGGAGGGGTTGGTACCATTCCCTTGGGAAAGAAACTAAGTTCTGGAAGCTGTTCTACTTCCTTTGTGAATAGAAAATGCCTCAGGCTCTAGACTAAGCCTACTGACCTCCTCCCTTCTGAATTCTGATAACAATTTATTAGACTCTGCCACTTTTTCTTCCCTCAGTACCCATTACACCCTCATGGTGTTGGAAGCTACCTGGCAAGCTTCTTGTTCCTGAAGTGCTTGAATTGTTACTTTGACTTGTTTCTGAAAGTCCTCTCTTGCCCTGCCAGGTGACAAATTCTACATTGAACTTACCCAAGTTTCCTCCTTTCTCTTTTCTTCTTTTTCAACCCATTTCTGCTCTTCAGTGAATGTCTTCTGCTGAAAGTACCATTCTAAGACCTGCAATGGAACCAGAAAGTCCTTTTCCCTGTATTGGTGCTCCTGTAGTTTTTGATGATGTAAATGTCTGTGAGCATCTAATGTGATCTTTTCAATAATTTTCACACCACAGGAAAAAATGTTGCCCTCTTAGCTGTTGATTTTATGCCTCATTATTTTATGAAGTTGGCTTTCCTCAAGAAAAATGTTAATGCTGCTGAGGCCAAGGCTTTGTTTATTTGTTTCTCAGTCCTGCAAGACTGTTGAATTGAATTAGATTTGTGCTTGTTGTTAGAGACTGATACTTAAATAGCTCTCTCTTGAATCCAGCATTGGTCAGGACTGAATGAGAACTTGTTCTTCCTGCTGTAGGATCTCAGAACTGTGTATTAGACCTGTTGGGGTGAGTTTAGAGAGGGACACAAAGATGCTCCAAGGGCTGCAGCAGCTCTGCTGTGAGCACAGGCTGAGGGAGCTGGGGTGGGGGTGCAGCCTGGAGGACACAGAACTGTTGGAGTGAGTCCAAAGGAGGCCACAAAGGCTCCAGGGGGACCTCAGAGCTGCCTGCCAGTACCTGAAGGGAACCTGCAGGAAGGCTGCAGAGAGACTTTTGCTGAGGGTGTCTAGAGACAGGCCAAAGGGGAATGGTTTGAAGCTGAGGCAGAGCAGGGTCAGACTGAAGCTGAGAAAGAAGTTGTTCAGTAGGAGGGTGGTGAGAGTCTGGCACAGGCTGCCCAGGGAGGCTGTGGGTGAGGTGTGTGTGAGAGGTGTCCCTGGGCATGGTGGGGATGTTGGAGAAGATGATCTCTGAGGTCCCTTCCAACCTAAGCACATTTTCTACATTCACCAGGCTTGATACATAGATTTATATTAACAGGGACTGCAGAAATATGCCTGGCTGGGCTGTGACTTCTTTCCAGGACAAAATAACTCTCCTGTTAAGTAACTGGCTTGACATAGTAGCAGCTAGAGATCTTCTTTGGGTTTGAGGTTTTATCAGAGATTTCTTGTTTATTAATAATTCACCAGATCAGATTCCCAGAAGCCAATACATATATTGTGCATCTCCATACTGTGCTCCTGCCACAGGTCACATAGAAGAGGACAGTTCTTCAGTGTGCTAACACTCAGCTTTTTCTTAATAGAAATGTAGTAGAATTTCTTCTGGCACTCAGAAAATCTTAGAATCATAGAATGTCAGAGGCTGGAAGGGACCTCCAAAGCTCATCTGGTGCAGCCCCCCTGCCAGAGCAGCATCACTCAGAGCAGATCACACAGGAACACATCCAGATGGTTCTTGAATATCTCCAGAGAGAGAAAATCCACAACTGCCCTGGGCAGCCTGTGCCAGTGCTCTGTCACCCTCAGAAGGGAAAAAATTCTTCCTCAGGTTCACATGGAAACTCCTGTGCCTCAGCTTCCACCCAGTGCCCCTTGTCCTGTCACTGGGCATCACCCAGCAGAGCCTGGCTCCAGCCTCCTGCTACTCAGCCCTTTTGTATTTATAAACATGAATGAGGTCACTCCATAGCCTCCTCTTCTCCCAGCTCCAAGCCCCAGCTCCCTCAGGCTCTCCTCATAAGGAAGATGTTCAACCTCCACCATTTTTTGTCTCTCTAAAATCACTGAGTGCTTCTGTCTGTGGTTACACTGTCCATGCCTTCCCTTCCTTCTTTCCTCAAGAGTTCCCCACGCTTCTGCCACTCTCCAAATGGTGCTTTAACACTCCCCAAACACACGAGCCTTGTGTCATCCAGGCCAGTGCTTCCTAAAAGTTGGCTCTGCTATCTGATGCAATAAATATTCCTTGGAGCATCAGAGGCTACAAATCACAGCTTGAACCCAGTAGCAAATTACCATGGGCAAACTTACAAATCTGTAGAGACTTTCATATTTCACTTGAGCTCAAACTCCAATGTTTAATATGTGAGCCCTGAACACCAGATCAGCTGGAAAACAGAACCTCTCTCCATAACCCTTTAATAAATCCATTCCTTTATTTTTAGTAGCAGCTTTAGCTGCCAACTGTTATCTGTCATGTCTGGCCTGTCTGGTCTTCTTCACTGTCATATCAGAGTGCTCACATTAAATAATATACTGGTATCATGTTTTTGTAAGAGGATTTTGATAAGCAATGAAAGCTGGAGTCCTGTGTGCAGTTCTGGAACCCCCAGCACAGGAAAGACATGGAAGTGTAGGAGCCAGTCCAGAGGAGGTGACAAAGGTGCTCAGAGGGCTGCAGCAGCTCTACTCTGAGGACAGACTGAGAGAGTTGGGGCTCTGCAGCCTGGAGAAGAGGTTTCCAGGAGACCTTAGAGTAGCCTTCCAGGATCTGAAGGGGCCTACAGGAAGGCTGGGGAGGGACTATTGGCAAGGTCTTGTAATGACAGGATGAGGAGGAATGGGTTTGAAGTGGCAGAGGGGAGATTGAAAGTGGATGTTAGGAGGAAGTTGTCAGCAGTGAGGGTGGTGAGACACAGGCACAGGTTGCCCAGGGAGGTTGTGGAGCACAGAAGCACCCAATGTGATCTTCTGTGCTCCACAACCTCCCAGGAGGTGTTCAGGACCAGCCTGGATGAGGCCTTGAGTGCCCTGTGCTAGTGGGAGGTGTCCCTGCCTGTGGCGGGGGGTTGGAACTGGATGATCTTTGAGGTCCTTTCCAACCTTCCCATTCTATGATTCTATGATAGCACTGCCATGAAACTCCTACAAGGAGAGCTAAAGCTGCCCATTATGTATCAGCATTAGTTCTGCCAGAGTGTTCCCAGCCACAGCTGCTCCCTGTGGCCATCCCAGCCCTACATTTCTGTAGCACCCAGCAAAAGCTCCTTCCCTCTGCAGTGGAGCGCTGCCTGCCATTCAGGTGATGACTCCTCACAAGGAGGTCAAGCAGCACTGTCCACCATTGTGTCCCTGCTACCTCCTGTGCACAGAGTGCCATGTGAGACAAGGGGGGAAATGTTTCATGCTGTTGACAGATGGTGACAGGATTCAGATGGCTGAGCTCGTTTTTGCTCTAGCCTTGAGCAGGTCTGAACCTCTATCTCCAACATTGAGAGGTTTAGCATATCATCTGCTCACACTTGTTCCCTGCTGCAAGGTCAGACCTGCTAAAGAAAGGATCTGCATTCATTGTCATGGAAAAGAGGGGATTTCGAGGGAGCTGTCAGGAATTGAAAACACTGCAAACAGAAAGCAAATAAAGTAGACTATTTTCGCTGACCCACTTCATGTTTCTCTACTGCCCACGTTCTGAAGAATCAGAGAATCATAGACTCAAGGAAACACAGACTCGTGGAATCATAGAATCATAGACTCATGGAGTCAGAATCAGACTCATGGAATCATAGAATCAAAGACTCATAGAATCATAGACTCATGGAATCATAAAATCATAGAATCATAGACTCATGGAGTCATAGAATCAGTCTCATGGAAGCATAGAACCAAAGACTCATAGACTCATGGAATCATAAAATCATAGAATCAGTCTCATGGAAACATAGAATGAAAGACTCATAGGCTCATAGAATCATAGACTCATAGAACCATAGAATCACAGAATCAGGCAGGGTTGGAAGGGACCACAAGGATCAACCAGTTCCAACCCCCCTGCCATGCCCAGGCAGCTCACACTACATCAGGCTGGCCACAGCCTCATCCATCCTGACCTTAAACACCTCCAGGGATCAGGCTTCCACCACCTCCCTGGGCAACCCCTGCCAGGCTCTCACCACCCTCATACTCAACAACTTCTTCCTAACACCCAGGCTGACTCTCCCCATTTCTAGCTTGGTTCCATTCCCCCCAGTCGTATCACTCCCTGACTGCCTAAAAAGTCCCTCCCCAGCTTTCTTGTAGCCCCCTTCAGATATTGAGAGTCCACAACAAGGTCACCTGGGAGCCTTCTCCTCTCCAGACTGCACAACCCAAACTCCCTCAGTCTTTTGTCATAGCAGAGCAGCTCCAGCCCTCTGCTCATCCTTGTGGCCCTTCTCTGGACACTTTCTAGCACATCCATAGCCCTCTTGTAATAATGGCTCCAGAACTGGATGCAGTACTCCAGATGGGGTCTCACCTGAGAAGAGTGCCTGGGCTGTGCTTTACCCATCTCTGTACTGTGAAAGGCCAGGGGGAGAGGTACACAGAAGCATACAAATTTTCTCTTTCCCAGTGAAATGTTATGGCCAGGATGCAGAATGATCAGCAAGACAACTGGCAGAGGTTTTGGGCCAACTATAATTTGGGATTGCTGCCCCTGAAATGCTGGAGGGAGATGGAGTCATAAAAACGCTCAGTGTGGTGGTTGGAGGAGAAGCTGAAGATTTGTTGTTGTGTCTGTCTGGGTCTGGCAGGGTGCTGGGCTGGCACAGGGGGGTGGAGTGGGGCAGTGCTTCTGCTCTTGATACAGTGGTGAGGTTTTTTCCCTTAGAACGTGCCTCTTTAGAAGAGATGTATAAAACTGCCAAAGGCAACCTCTGCATTCCCAGAAAAGCTCTGCAAAAGTGTGGGCTGCAGTCTAAAAGGTGATGTGGCAGAAGGGCAGTGGGGTCAGCTGTAGCCAAGAAGGCAAATGGCATCCTGGGCTGCAGCAAACAAATGTATGGCCAGCAGACTGGCAGAGGTGACTCCAGCACTTTGCTCTGCTGAGACCTCAACTGGACTGCTGCATCCAGCTCTGGAACCCTCAGTACACAAGGGACAGGGACCTGATGGCATGGATGCAGAGGAGGACCATGAAAATGATGAGAGGGCTGGAGCTATGAGGACAGGCTGAGGGGGCTGGCAGTGTTCAGCCTGGAGAAGAGAAGGTTTCAGGAAGATCTAATAACACCCTGCCAGTAACCAAAGGGGGCTACAAGCAGGCTGCAGAGGGACTGTTTGCAAAGGCCTGCAGTGGCAGGATGAGGGCAATGGCTTCAAACTAGAGCAGAGCAGAACAAAGTTGGGTATCAGGAGCAAGTTCTGCACCATGGGGATAGTGGAACACTCAAGTTGCCCAGGGAAGTAGTTGAGGTCCCATCCCTGGAGATATTCAAGGTGAGGCTCGAGAGGGCTCTGGGCAGCCTGGTCTAGTTGAGAATGCCCCTGCTGACTGCATGGGGGTTGTACCTTTGGAGGTCACTTCCAACCCAGCCCATTCTATGATCAGCTCTAGCAGTGCCTTACAATTTCCCACCAGCCGAATTCTGATGGTATTGGGTGAGCAGGCCAGGAGCAGGGCTGCAATGCCTAGGAGAGAGGAGCTGCTATTTACATACAAATACATTAATAATCAATGATGACAAATGAAAGGGAAAATTTGGCAGCTTCATAGGATTTTGGTAGCATCTGATACACTTAGGAAGTTCTGCAGGGTCCTGACTGGGACTCCCACAAATTCCCGTTTGAACGGAGGTTAACCAGATTGATGCAAATCTTAGGGCAGATTTATTAAATATTATGTAGATTTATTTTTTTTTTCTTTTTATAAATCCACTGGAGATTCAATAACAGTTATTTTTGAGTTAGCAAACCCTTTTCCTTGTGCTTGTTAGATTAAACAAGGGCCTGGGTCTAGCAAATGTTGAAATTTAATATTTAGAGTCAGGCTGAATAAACCGCAGGTGGATTTCGCAGTGACGTGTCCAGGGTTTAACAAATATTGGTCTTATCTCAAGAAAAATAAATGTTAAATAAGGAGGAGGCTAATAAGGTTCAGCAAGGCAAGAGCTCCATTTACAAATCTTTTATGTATTTAATAAATACATTTATTAAATGAAGTGCGGCGCTCATTGGAGATTGTATCGACAGAAGAAATTCATCTCCGCTATGACTTAGTCAGACCTAATTCCCCATTTATTAAATGTTCTTGAGATTGAGAGAGTCCACAGCAAGCTTTAGTGTGCCTCTGGGAGGCTCTGCAGAGCACTTGTGAGGAACAGCAGCCAATGGCAGCCTTGGGGTGAAGTCTTTTTCAGCTTCTACTTCACTCCGTGGAAGCGACATGGAATGGTAGAATGGTTTGGGTTGGAAGGGACAGAATCACAAAATCACAGAAACGTGCAGGCTGGCAAAGCCTCTCAGCATCACCGAGTCCAACCTAGAACCCTACTCTGCAAGATTCACTTTAAACCATAGCCCTGCATCTCTGAGGTCCACTCCAACCTAAACTCTAAGGATTCTAAGGTGCTTAGAGGGCACAGGAGAAGTTATTTGTTAAGAGATGCAGAGCAGGGCAGCAGTAGAGATGTAAACCTGCATGTGGGGAGTTAGCAATGGTGCCCTGATTGCTTTGGGGACAGAATCAGAGAAATATCCAGGCTGGCAAAGCCCCTCAGGATCTCCAAGCCCAACCTAGAACCCTGCTCTACAAGATTCACCTTAAACCATAGCCCCAAGCACCACATCCAAACCACCCTTAAACACAACCAGGCTGGGGGACTCCACCACCTCCCTGGGCAGCTCATTCCAGTCCCTGACCACTCTCTCTGTGAAAAACTTTTTCTCAATCTTAACCTCCCCAGGCTCAGCTTGAGGCCATTGCCCCTTGTTCTGTCTCCAGTTCCCTGTGAGCAGAGCCCAGCAGCAGCTTCTCCACAACATCCCTCCAGGTAGTTGTAGCCAGCAACGAGGTCTGCCCTCAGCCTCCTCTTTTTCAGACTAAAAACATCAAAGATCAGCCAGTTCCAAACCCCTGTGCTATAGGCAGGGACACTTCCCACTGGAACAGGGCACTCAAGGCCTCATCCAACCTGGTCCTTAACTCCTCCAGGGAGGTTGTGGAGCACAGACTCACAGAAGTTGATCTTTGATCTGTGCTCCACAATCTCCCTGGGCGACCTGTGCCAGTGTCTCACCACCCTCACTGTAAAGAACTTCCTCCTAACATCCAATCAATCTCCCCTCTGCCAGTTCAAACCCATTGCCCCTCATCCTGTCATTACAAGACCTTGTCCA
>VWZE01001182.1:239527-272617 GCA_013396675.1 Eubucco bourcierii | reverse complement strand
TAAGCTTCATCTTGAAAATGCAACTGACACTTGTGCACTGACTAGAAGAGCACTGTGTACAGGCAGCGTTGCCCCCTTCCTCATGGGGAAGTTTAGCACTCTGAGGTAGATTAGGGGCCGGTGAGGTGAACAGTCAGGAAGGAATACCCATGGAGCCCAGTGGGAGAGTGACACTGTGATTTGAATTCCCTATGGGCCTTGTGCCCCTGAACCCTTCCTCGTGACTGGAACATTCCCTGGATTTCTGTGGACTGAGTCAGTCCTCACCCTCTCTGTGGTGAGTGCACATTGCTTCTGAATAGGAACCTGAACGGTTCCTTGTGCCCGAGCGATGTTTCTTAGGTGCCCTTTAGCATAAGGTTTTGCACACACGTTTTGCTGTGACTTTTATCTGGCAGTGTCAGAGGTCCTGAATTCTGCTTTCATAGAATTGCGGAACTGCTACAGCTGGGAGAGGCCCCCAAGATCATCGAGTCTGTGATGCCATAGGGACGAAGGGAAATGTGTACAGGAAGTTTGGGAGATCTTTCGGACATGCTCCTGGTCGTGATCTCGAGGCCACGATCTCTGTGAGCTGTCTCGTTTGCCGGACTTCCGGTCTGGATCCTGCTGTAAGAAGTGGGGGGAAAGACCCAAAGGCTGGAAGCTCTGCCAGGGCGGGGATCATGGCGCAGGCCGCGGGTATGGCCTGTTCAACGGGAAATTCGGCTCCGATGCGTCTCCCTGACACAGTCTGAGAAAGCGACGGTTGAGCCGTGAGCAGCGCGGATCGGCGAGCGGCGGTTAAAGGGGGCTGTGCTTTCGCGCCGCACCTGGTGAGTGTTATCTGATAGCACTGACAGTGCAAGAAGCAAGGCTGCGTTACGGCTTTCCTTAGCAGATCCAGCAGTGCCCAACCCACTCCAGCAGTTGCCAGCATCCATACGGCATTTTGCTGTGCTGCTTTTCCTTTTCGCATGCTGTAATACCCCAGTGTGCATCCAGAAACTTAGAAAGCAGCTTGAGAATCTTTAGTGATACTGAAAGAGAGATATCAATGAACTCGTGAGACAGTGGCAGCCCTTCAGGAGTTCCCTGCTGTGTGAGGAGCAGCTACTATGAGCTTTTTTGTGATGCCTCACAGGGCACCAAACCGTGCTGTGGCTATGGGTTTCAGTAACATGGCTAGGAATGCAAAGATTCTCCCCTTGTAATCCAAAGAGCAAGCAGTCGCTACTAACCACTTCATTTTCTGTGAGGGAAATCAAGCCCAAACTAACGCATGCAAGTCTTGCAACCTGCCCTCGGCTTTCTCAGGGACTTTCCAACTGAATTCCTGCCCTTTTAATTTGCTCAGTTACTCAGTCGCTATTTGTATTCCAAGTTCCTTGAAGGAACAGTCTGTCTAGGTGTTTGTGCCTGAAGGAGATACCCAAGTGTCCAGCTCATTATACATGATCGCTCTGAACGGTGGCTTTCTTCCTCAGTAGTGAGGACAGCAAACAATGCAGCGGGTGGCTTCCCACTGAGCAGTCTGGCACACTCTCAGGTGTTTCATGTGCAGTGCACTTTGCTGTAGATAGGCAGGCCTGCATTTTTGGAGGGGTAGTGAGAACCTAAGAGAGGGAGCTGCAATGATTGCTTTAATTCAATCTCTAAAGTGCCTTTCCCCCCACTCTCTTTTTTCTCTATTTTTTTTGTTGATTTTTTTTCCCATTTCCTTTTCAAGGTGAAAGCCATCTACAACCTACTCAAACGATTCCTCACTCTCCCTCCTTCTTTTACCTTTCATCTTTTACTCTTTGCTCATGTAACATTCAGAGGAAGAACATGCTGAAAACGTGTGGCTTGCTTAGTTCCTCAGGAGCGAATATGTGTGGAACAGAGCAAGTTTATTTGAGGCATTCCTTCATCTCTATACCAAAACATACTCTCTGTTCTTGAGCTTGCTGAGAAATGTGAGTAGTGGATGACATCCCTGCAAGAAATGAGTCAGGTCCTGTCATTCAAGAAATAGAGTGCAAACAACACCTTCAACTGTACCACATCATACTCTCTATTCTTGAGCTTGCAAGGTGATCGAATACTGTGTGTTTTGGTACTGTAGTCACTTAGTGGAAACAAAAAACCCTCTTATTTGGTGGCAATCCGACTCACTTGCATTTTTCTAGTTGTAAGAGAGAGATAGTGTTTCACTCATGGGCAAAAGCATCTCTTTGGAGGAGAGCACGCTTTGCTTGCTAGCAGCGGCATGTGGATGCACTTCAAAGGAGATTCCTCCTGGTATCCCAATGTAGGTTGCCTTTGACACTCACACTCAGTAATAATACAGCCTTCGGCATCTGAAAGTAAGTGCTGCTTCACTGCAGAGAAGCAGAACCAGCTTCCACTGTAAAGGTGGTTCAATGAGCAGTGACATCTGTTGTGCTATTTTCAGGTGCCTCTAAGATTTCCATGAATCACTAGAGATTTAATTCTAGCACAGAAAAAAATTCTGCCATCCTTGGAATCCAGACAAGCAGAGAAAAGGTGATTGAGACATTTGCTGTGTTCCGGTGCAGCACAGAAAAGGGTGCTCTCCGAGAAGCACAGAGGCCTCTTGCCAGAAGATGAGAGGAAATGGTGCTGCGACACCTCACTGGCTCCCTACGGTTATAGCACTGAAGTCTGTCTGCACGTGCCCTGACTCCTGTCCAGCTCATTCTGCGTGTCCACTTGCAGCCTCCGCCTGGAGGCCAGGTTGTCTGTGGTATGATGTATTCCAGTTAGCTAAGGCAGCTAGAGCTTAGGTCTCCATTTTCCGAGGCCCCACCCCACCAAGTTTGTGGCACACATCAGGTCTGACTGCAGCCCCGGCTGCAATGCCTGAAGAACGGCGTGAGCGCACAATGGATCCCGCAGCAAGGGGGATACCACACAATGGGAGGCGAGGCCCTTGCTGTGGCAACGCGGCTCTGCGCGCCTATAAAAGCCGGCACTGGGAACGCTGTGGAGCGGCAGTGCCGTGAGCGGTCCCGGTGTGGCGGTTTGGCTACAGTCGGGCGGCGTCGGCATCGCGAGGGGCGCGGTCAGAGCGAGAGGTGCGGGCAAGTGACTGAGGCCCGGAGGCAGGTCCGGGGGTCGGGGGGTTCTTTCGGAAGGTCTGTCCCGTGCGGGCGCTGATTAGCTGCAGGCCACACAGAGCAACATGAGCTCCTAAGAGCTGTGCCGCCTGTTTGTGGCTCGGCTGCTGTAAAAAAAGTTCTCATCTTCCGTTGTGGGGATGCAGAGTCAGAACGCACCTAGGGCATATGGCAGGTGCAAGTCCCCTGCAGACGCACTTGCTGCCTTGTTTTTATGCTCAAAGCAACTGGTATTGCTGCTACTGGGTAGCAGTGAAGTGGACGCCTCTTTTGTGTAACCCAGGACATGCGTGCGGTGCTTCCCTGACAAAAGAAGGACTGGGTAATAAACCATCCCGAAGCAGGACTGTGGGTTTGTGCGTGCAGTGTCTACAAGTATGTGGCAAATGGAAGAAGCTATGCTTGCCTCAATAGAGATTAAATGACTGTAGTAATGCAAGAGGCATAGAAAAGAAAGAGTATATGCTCCCCCTCTTTAATTCTACATGAGAATCCTGAATTGGGCAGCCTGTGATTCCAGTGAACCTGCATTGTCAGAGCACAAGGACACGAGGGACGATAGCTCTGCAGAGTCTTGCAGTGCTGTCTTCCATACAGAACAGTTCCTGTTGGAATTTTCATTAAAGGCAAGCATGGACTCTGGATCAAACTACCTGCTTCCTAGGCACTCGACTTCCTTATAAACTTATTTGTTTGTTAGGACTACCCCATGGAATAGTAACCAAAGTGGATTGTTACAGGCGGCACAGATCTTAGGAGCTCATGTTGCTCTGTGTGGCCTGTAGCTAATCAGCGCCTGCACGGGGCAGACCTTCCGAAAGAACCCCCCGAACCCTGGATCTGCCTCCAGGCCTCAGTCACTTGCCCGCACCTCTCTCTCTGACCGCGCTCCTCGCGATGCTGGCGCTGCCCGACTGTAGCCAAACCGCCACACAGATCGAGCCCAGTGTGATCTGTCATGGAGCGTGAAGATGTCACACAAGTCAGCCTGGAGCCATCTCCTGTGCTGTTAGTGGAGTCTCTGAGAAACCAGATCAGGACTCTCCAGGTGACGGGACTTAAGTTGTCTTGTTTTCTCTACTTCCTTCTGTGCCTTTAAACAACCAACCCAACAAACTCACCTGAAAAACACAGAAAAGTTATCTGATCAGCTTCCTCTTTCTAACAGTGCCACTGGAATCAGAGGAAGTTTGTTTTTAACACCCCCAGAGGCAGTGAGGACTCTTTCTAGTTTCTGTTTGTTATTTGGTACAACATTTCAAGCCGGGAACCATTCAGGTGTACCCTGACGTTCAGCAGAACAGGTCAGCTGCAGCAACATCTGCCTTACTGCAGAGGCTAACAGAGCCTCCATTTTGGATTGCAAAGATCCTTTGATGTCTTAACCATCTGGCCATGCTGGAAGGCATCCACATATGAAGCACTCCAGGTCCTTATGTTCCACTGTGCTTGGGAGTCTAGGTGGGCCTGTGCATTCCACCAGCACCCCTGGTGCTAGTGGCTAATTCAGTCCACATCCTATCCACATGGACAGCAGGAAGACTGGTTGAAAGTAGAGCCAAACACAGTTTCAAATAGCTTTCGTTTGTGATTTTTTAACTTGGACTTGGACCAGGTCACCACAAAATTAACTTCTGAATATTTAAGATCAGGCGATACCTCTTTCACGGTGCCATTCTTGCTGCCCTAGCCTTACCCTTCCCTACACCGGAAACCGTGATTGGGTCATTTACTGCCGCAACTAATTGCAATGCTCCCTTTTGCAGTCTCTTCAAGATGAATCAGAGAAGATGGAGGAATACTGGGGCAAACTCCAGGTTGCTGCCAGTAACCTGAAGAAGCACTGCCCCTCATCCTTTGAAGAGGTCATGGGGGCTCATGCTAGGTAAACTTGTGAAGAGAGAAGCCCCATTTATTACCATTCCAGGAAAGAAATGTGCAGAGGCAGGCTTGGAGATCTATCAGATTTGTACATCTGTGCTAAAACAACTCTCCTGTCTTAGGCTAACTGTGTGAGGAGCAACTGCTAGTAGCTTTTTGGCACTGGCTGACAGAGCACAAGACGGTGCTGTGCCAGTGGGCTTGACACCATGGTTAACATGGTGTCATGGTTCAGGCCCAGCTGGCAGTCAAGCCTCACACAGCTTCTCACACAGCTTCTCACACAGCTGCACCCCCACCCCACCCACCTACACACCCTGATGGGATGGGAAGGGATCTCAGGAGAAAATGGCCAACTCCCTGGTGACTGAGATGAGGAGAGCAATGTAACAGAGCAGCACAAAGAAAGAAAACCAGTCAGGAATAACAATACTAATGCAGCAGTACAGACAGGGGGTGATACAAAGCGCAGTGCTGACAGCAGCAGCCTGGCCTGGCCTCTTAATCCTTCCTTGCTGCTGCCACAGTCTGCTGAAGGAGCCCCCATTTGCCCTTCCCATTTGACCATGGGAAGCCTTGCAGTCTGTGCCCAGCTTTCTCAAGGGCTTCCCAAGCTGTACTTGCCTGCCCTTCTGATTTACTCAGTTACTCAGTCACTTGAAGGCAAAGTCATAGGTGAACTAGCAAAATGCCAAGCAAGACACTACTGCATTAGTGCTGCCAAGCACTGTGTTAGACCTTATACAGACATAACTAGAAAAACGACCACCAAGACAAGATTTCATCTGTTTGACAGTGCGAGTGAGGAATCTCAAAGCAATGAGGAGACATTTATTAAGGCTGAAACCTAACCTATGTGTTAGGTTTAAATCTTCTGTTGGTTCCACCAGCATACCTGGCAGAAGAAACTTGCAGCTTAGAGCCAGAACAGACCATAAAGGGCGAAGGGGGAGTACTTGACCCCCCAAGAACATGAAAGCCTCTTCAAAGGGTTCATCTCAGCAGTGCCAAGGCAGAGGAGAACCTGATCCCTGCATCTTGGAAGGGCGGTGGGAACCCGAGCGAGGGAGTTAAAAGAACTTCTTTAATGCAAACTCTGAAGTGCCTTTTCTTCTGTTCTTTTCAGCAGCAGAAGCGATCAACAAGGACTTGCTCGGTCCACATCTGTCTTTCGCCGGGCTGCATTCCTTGCACTTTTACTCTTTCCACTGCTCTTGCTTTTGCTGTTTTTCCACACTTCTGTCACTGCACCTTCTGACGAAGTTGACAGATGCATGAGCGTCAACAACTTTGCCCGTTCCTTCAGTCCCATGCTGCAATACCCATATGGGCCTCCACCATCTTAGAAGCAGCCCAGGATCCTTCAGTGGCAGTACTCTCTCTGTGTTGCTACATACACTCTCCACAGTGTTTTATCATGGGGACCGTTTTGGACCTTTCTTGGTCTATTTTGTTCAGTTTAAATGTTCAATAAAAGTTTGCATAATTGTGAAAGCCATCTTCAGCTCACTTAAGCCATCCCCAACCTACCCGCTTGGTCTCTCTCCTTCTTTTATCTTTTACTATTTGCTTTTCTGGGACTCTTCCGCTGTCTTAAAGGAGATAGATGCTGTCACTGCAGAGAAGCAGAACCAATTTTCATTGTAAAGGTTCTTCAGTGAGCAGTTACAGCTCTTCAAAGGGTTAACCTCAGCAATGCCAAGGCAGAGAAGAGCCTGATCCCTGCATTTTAGAAGGGTAGTGGGAACCCTAGAGAAGGAATTACCGGGCTGTCCTATGGGCATTTTTACTTTTTGCATTGTTCTTTCTTTTCCTTTTTCTCCTCACTTTTGTCATTGTGCCTTCTGGGGAATTTTGCAGCTGCATGAGTGTCAGTAACTTTGCCCATTCCTTCACTCTCATGCTGTAATACCAATATGAGCCTCTACTATCTCAGAAGCAGCCCAGGAACCTGCAGATGTAGCACTCTTTCTGTGTTGCTAATTACCCTCTCTGTGGTGCACTGTCACGCATCACTTTTTGAATCTTCCCTGTTGAGTTTTATTAATTTAAAATTGTACAATATAAGTTTGTACAATTGTTTGTTGTTACAGATGGTGTCCTAGTGGTTAGGACAGTTGCACTGCCTTTTTATACCACCTTTGAAATGAGAAGCGGTTGGCACACAATCTATGGCCATGTCCAGTGCTGAGCTCTGTAGCAACAAGCATCTGCTCTCTGCTCTGACAGAGGTGCCTGTCATGAAAGCTTGTGGGAAGCTAAATGTGTGGGCCCCTGCTTCTGCAAAGGAAAATGGGGCTGTCATCCATTTGTTCCTTCAATCCATGCTCCCACTCTGGTTGTTCTCATGCTCTGCATGGCCTGGAGGTCTCTCCTACTTCAGGCTGTGAAGCCTGAGCTGTAACGTTGAGATTCAAGGATGGTGGCAGTGTGACGTTGGTCCTCCTGTTGGTCTGATCTCAGTCTACAAGTGTGCTTTCTGAGACAAATTCCTTGTAGTTTCTGAAGCTTGGATGCTAAAAGCTGTTTCTCTCACCAGCTCACCGGGAGAACTGCAGATGGCAGAGGTGGCAGCAGCACAAGGTATTGCTTTCTATTGACCTGATTCCTTGACAGATGGTGAGAACAGCTGAGCGCCAGCAGAAAGCTGTTCAGCTCCTCCTCCCAGGCTTATATGTGCAGGTGGAGGTGCCTTCTGCCCACCTGAAGTGCAGAGCATGCTGAATGCTTTCTTTTAACGCTCTGCTCCTAGACATCAGTACCAGTGTGGACCCCTGGAGGAAATACCTGTTGTATCCAGTTGACAAACGTGTCCCTTGCTCGCCCTGCTGATTCTGCCACTGTATGTTGTTATTTATAATTATAAATACTTATTACTATAATTACTATTGTTTTAAATTTTATTTGGTTGTTGTTATACAAAGGTTATATCCCTTCTTTACTTTTACGTGAGACTCCGGAAGCGGCTAGGCTGTGATTCAGGCAGGCCCATGTCATTAGAGCAGCATGATTGTGCTGGTTTGAGGCTAATTAGAATATTTTAATAGAGAAAATTATACTATAGGCTGTGAAAGGAAAACATCATGATGTCTACTTCACTCATACGCTTGCTAAGAAATTGTTCGGGAATACTAACCAAAACAGTAGATAAGTCAGTCTCTGTCTGTCGCTTGCTGGAAACAGCAGCTGCTGGGGCGATCTAGCAGCTTCTGGGCTCTGGTTCCTCTGCTGATTAATCCTCACTAACCACTTTTCTTCTAACCCCCTTGGCCGATCCTCCTAATTTACCTTGCATGTAAGGCAAACCTTGGGGTAAGGTACAGGGGTGGGGAGAAGGTGGAAGGGTGGTTGGGAGCCCCTCCTGGGGTCTCTGATTTCTGGGAGGGAAGTTGTGTTGCTGTATTACCTTTTACTTGTATATTTCTGTAAATATTCTGTATATAGTGTAAATATCTGCTGTACATTGTGCAAAGCTGTAAATAGAGCTTCATCATTTAACTTCCAGCCGACTGAGTGCTAGTCTGGGTCATTTTATAAAGTGTGGGGGGGCAGGGAACTCCCAAACCTTTACAATGATGCAAGGTATGATAAATCTCTGGTGTCTTGCAGCACTGTCTTGCATACAGAACATTGTCTGCTGGAATTTTCATTGAAGGCAAACTTGGTCTCTGGATGAAACTTTCTCTTTCCTGAGACGATTAAGGCACTCAACTTCTTTCCACTTCAGGTTGATTTTGGCAGGAAGAGATAAGCAGTTCATTATTTCACTACTTTTTAGGGTGTTTGGGAGCTGTGCCTAACAGGATAGTCCCACTTTGAACACCAGTTGCACTTGTATTGCCACCAATGTTTCATGCATTATAAATACATTATAACAAGGGGAGTTTAGTCTAGCACACTCCTTTTGAGTCACAAGCTCACTGTGTTATTTAGCAGCACTTTTATATATTTGTTCAGGATGTTTCAACTATCAAGGTGATCCCAGTTAGAATTCCTTTTCTACATTTTCCCATTCCAGTATGTCATGTAAAAGAACACTTTAGTTCTGAAGATGCATACTTTACGGTAACAATTCAACAAGCTGTTCAGTCTGTGTACACTGGTGACTCACAAAAAGCTGGGTTTTTTTCTCTGTTTTACTTAGACCTCCAAATCAATTCCTTCATTGGAATGAAATGGTTTCTAGAATAAACTTTTATTCATTATGATAAGAAGTCATTTCACCCTTTTATGTAGTTTTTTAGATACCTTTTCTACAGGTTTCTATCTAGATTGTGTTTCTTATGAATGAGTCCAGCAAATAAAAGGCTTCAAATGGCCTGTAACATTCAGCTCCTATTGAGTTCTTCTATCGCCTATGTGCAAATGCCTCCTGGTATCCCAAGAGCATGCCTTTGACGTGCACTTAGAAATATTAAAGCTTTCTACACCTGAAAGTTAATAAATGCTGTCACATCAGAGGAGCGGGACCAGCTTTCATTGCAGACGTTGTTCAGTGAACAACAGTTAGAGCTGTTGTTCTCCTGCTATTTTCAGAGACCACGAACTAAGATTTCCGTAAATCAGCAGAGATTTAACTACAGCATAGAAAAAGAAAATCTACTTGGAATCTTTAGAAGCAGAGGAAATTCTCCATAAGCCCTTAGTAATTCAGTGAATATGCTTGCTTCCTTTGATTTTAGTACTGAATAGCTCTCTTGAGAACACAGCTCCAAAATTTTAACTGGGTTTACTCTTTAAATAGTCTCCTGCCACACTTTGCAAAAGTGTGAGGAGATGCAATGAGAAGAACGCAGGTGCCCTGGCCAGACTGCATGTTCTGCCTTCTGGCTTCCTTGTCTCCTGCTTTCCCTGGGGAAGTGCTTCCTATTATCCAACCTAAACTTCCCTGGTGCAGCTTTAGCCTGTGCTCTCTTGTCCTGTCATAAGTTGCCTGGGAGAAGAGCCTTACACTCACTTACCTTTCAGGTAGCTGTAGAATGTGATAAGGTCCTCCCTGAGTCTCCTTCAGGCTAAACAATTCCAGCTCCATCATCTTCTCTCACCAAGAGTTCCCCTCCAGTCCTTTCACCAATCTCTTTACTCTCCTCTGGACCCACTCCAGCACCTCAGTATCTCTCTAGAAGGGGGGAGGGGGGGGGGCAGAACTGCACACAGTTGTTACAAATTATGCAAAATTAATAATATATATTAATTTTTATATCCAAGCAAAGACTGTTAGTAACTATGAAAACTATTTATTAACATTAAATCTGTTTACAGATTTAATTTACAATGTTCAAAATGCACAGTTTGGATACTTATACACACAGGGAACAGGCAAACTAGAACACTTTAAGAAAACTAGCAAATACAAACATTAAGACTGGAAAGAGGCTCTTAGTTTCAATTATACCTCTTGCCCATCAGGGGACTTTAGAAGCTCCTTCTGCTACTAAGGCAGAAAGGCATGATAGAATCTAGTTACAGAATTTCTTAGAGAGAGGCTTTGAGTATTTACTCACAAAACAGTATCAGACAGTACCCAAAACTTGAAGGGAATTCTGCCGGTGTCTTGAAAGTTGTTGCAGGCAAAGCAGAGCACAATGTGGCAGGGCAGAGCAGGCAAAACTGAAGTAAGGGGGCATGTGGGAAAAGCCTATTTATTGTTGTCTGAATGAAATGACCCATTGACCACACAGATTCACCAATCAGAATGGCACTTTGCCAAACCTGAACATATTAGTCAGGAGCTTCCTTTCCCTTATCTGGGAAAAACAAGTCAAGCCAAGTCTTGGACCCTCGAAGTGGGTGTCTGCAAGCCTTTTGTCTTCTGCCTGTGCTCTGCTTCCCCTGCCTATGCAGAAGGAAGGGAACCATGGGGTCATGCCTGGGCAAGCCAGGGCACGTATCTTCCATGACAACAGTACTTGAGGTGAGGCCTCACCAGTGCCAAGTACAGGGGCAGAATTACATGTTTGAGGAATTTGAAGAGCAAATGGGATAAAGCTTTCAATAAGGCTGTTGGTCTGGACTCAGAATACAAGTGTCCCTTTTGAGACAGAAATTCCTTGTAGTTTCTGAAACTTGGATGCTAAAAGCTGTTTCTCTCACCAGGAGAACTGCAGATGGCAGAGGCAGCAGTTGCACAAGGTATTGCTTTCTACTGACCTGATCTTTCAACAGATGGTGAGAACAGCTGAGTGCCTGCAAAAACCTCCCAGGTTGATATACAGGTGAAGGTGCTTTCTGCCTAGCTGCAGTGTCTCCTCTATGCTCCATCTCTGGGCTGCAGCACACTGAATGGTTTCCTTTAACAGCCTTCTAAACCTGTAGCACCAATGTCAAACCCTGGCTTATCTTTCCACTGGGCCAAATGGTGTTAGGTTTAAAACGTCTCTTAATTCCACCAGCATACCTGGAAAAAGAAATTGCAGCTTACAGCCACAACAGACCATGAAGGACAAAGGGAGAGCTTGAGTCCCCAAGAACATGAAGGGCTGTTCAGAGGGTTAATCTCAGTCATGCCAAGGCAGAGAAAAGCCTGATTCCTCTGGTGGCTTCCCTTTCTACTGCAATGTGTATTTAGAGTGGTTGATTTGTCTCATGGTGAAAGTTAAGTTTCAGTCGGAAAGTTGGGGAAAACCATACTGATATGAGCTGTCACACAGAAAAATTTCTTCTTCCGAGGTGAGGACAGTGAACCCAACCCAGCAGCTGGCTTCCCACTGAGCAGTCTGGCTTTCACCACCAGTGAGACAGCACATTGCTCTCTGTAGCTGAGTCAGTGAAGCCAATCTTGTGCCAATTTCATAGCTACTGCTCTCACAGTAGTGCTGCTTCCAGAGATAAATGATGGATCCTCTCTGCCCTTCACTGCACACAGGCACACACACGCTCACCTCTCCTTGTGCCCTCGTTATTTTGTATTTTGAAAGCAATTACTTTCTAATGGAGCTCATTTAAGTTTCTGTCTCTAGAAATCAGCCAACTCTTAACCATTATTTCATTGCCAGGTTGTCAAAAATGCCCATGCAAACCTTTCTGCCGAGAGCTAATAGTCAGTTGCCGATGTGATACTCTGTTTTTTTGCCATTAAAGAACCTATGCAGAGGAAAAGAATTTGAACAATGTTAAAAGGTCTAAAGAAAATTTCATAGCCTGCAATTTTCTTTCATTACATACAATTACATCAAATTGGTGAGCTTACGCAATATATAAAATGAGGAGCTTTCATGAAATTATTTTAAAATGTCACTAAGAAAAAGTGGGGAAATACCTTAAATAAACTTTCCATGAAACCTATTTTAAATTGGTTTACTTCCAGTTGATTATAACCATCGCACTGTAGGCTGACACTTGATGTCTGCTTCAAACAAGTCATTATGTATAGCCACCAATTTCTTAGTGTCGTCCTCTCACTCAGGACTGAGTTGCTAGTGTTCAGTGAAAGAAAAAAAAAAAAAGGAAGATTAAAAAAGAGGGCAAAAACACACTGTTGCATGTGTGGTATATAGGAGTAAAAACAGGCAACAACTACTTTTGAGCTGAAGTCTTATTTCTTTGGCAGGGAGATGAGCCCTCAGTCTGTTCTCAGCTATCCCAGGTCCAAAGCAGTCAGCAACAATTCTTCTAGCATGGGAAGCAGCAGAGTGTTATTATGACTTCCCCCACCTTATAGTTAAACTTACCAAACCCTGAACCACTAGATCACAACCTGAATGTTCTGTGGTTACATGATGCTAGAAAGCATCCTAAGATAAGAGAAAGGCTATGGATATTATCTGGACTTTAGTGAAGCCTATAACACTGTCTCCCACAGCTTCCTTCTGGATAAACTGGCAAACTGGCTTCATGTGGTTTGGACTGGTGGATGTTTTGCTGGATAAAAAGCTGGTTGGGTGGCTGGGCCAAAAGACTGGTGAGAAATGGACTTAAATACAGCTGGTGGCCAGTCACTAGTGGTGTTACCCATGGCTCAGTACTGGGGCCAGTTCTCTTTAATATCTTTATCAATTATTTGGATGAGGGAATTGAGTGCACCCTTGGTAAGTTTGCAGATGACGCTAAACTGAAGGGAAGCATTCATCTACTCGAGCGTATAAGGGCTCTGAAGATTGATATGAACAGGTTGGAATTGCTGGACCATGGTCATTTGTGTAAGGTTTAACAAGGCCAAGTGCCAAGGTCCTTCACTTGGGTTACAGCAACCCCATGCAGTACTACAGGCTTGGGGCAGAGAAGCTGGGAAGTGTCCATCAGGCAAAAAGGACTTTGGGGCTGCTGGTTAACAGACAGTTGAACAAGAGTCAGCAGTGTGCTTGGTGGTCAAGAAGGTCAACAGCATCCCAGCCTGTTATCAGGAATACTGTGGCCAGCAGAAATAGGGAAGTGATTGTGCCCCTGTACTCAGCACTGATAAGGCCCCACCTTGAATACTGTATTCAGTTTTAGTTGGTGAATGGTCTGGAGGAATGCTGTTATGAGGAGCAGCTGAGGGAACTCGGGCTGTTTTGTCTGGAAAAGAGGTGTCTTAGGAGAAACCTCACTGCCCTCTACAACTACCTGGAAAGAGGCTATAATGAGGTAGGGGTAGGCCTTTTCTCCTTAGTATGAAGTGATAGAATGAGAAGAAATGGCCTGATATTGCACCAGTGGAGGTTTGGGTTAATTAGTAGAAACAATTTCTTCATTGAAAGATTGGTCAGGCATTGGAAAAAGCTGCCAGGGAGGTGATGGAGTCATTGTCCCTGGAGGTATTAAAAAAACAAGTAGAGATGGCACTTTGGGATGCAGTTTAGTGGCTATGCTCAACAGTTGGACTTGATCTTAGAGGTCTTTTCCAACCAAAACAATTATGACATTCTATGAAGTATCTGACAAAGTAAATGAACCTACTGCTTGTGGAGTGGCCACAGAGGTGGGGACGATACAGTCACAGACACCCTGATCACGCACACTATATGGTCATGAAACCAGGCTGAGCTTAGATTCAGGAAAGAAATTAACAAAAAGCATAGATTTAGGTTTCGTGATGCCCGTTTATTCAGCCACAACAATCCACAACTGAATTAAACACATCTCACCAGACCAATACTGTAAGATCACAGAACTCTAGAGCAGCTGACAGAAACAGTGTGGGCTCTGTGTGTGGGGGGGTTGCATTAGTATAGCATACATAAAGTAATTAAAAAGGCACCAACTTCAGTCAAACTCATAGTGAGGGTGAAGCATTTAAACTAAAACCACATACAAAACAGGACTCAGAAAATTCTGGGGGAAGTGGACATAGGAAATGTGCAGTAAGCACTGTCAGTGGCTGCGCTTCTTGGTGTAGTACATTGCGAGTGAAGAAGGCTTTTTCTGTTGAGGCAGTAGCAACAGAAGTTGCCATCTTATAGCAATCTCAATTTCTTTGTGCACTGAAACTGAAATTGTTAACACTCAGCAATGCATGAGGAGTGTAGGTGACTCCTATACGAAAAGATGGAGAATTAAGGAAACATCCATATCATAAATAAAATGAAATCTCGGCTAGGAAGCAGTGTGCCATTTAACTGACCACACTTCAGTGATAAAAGACTATGAAAAAGGAAATGCAAAAAAGATTAATTTTCCATATTTCAGCAACCCGCTTTTCATATGCCTCCTCACAACATTCTCTTTAGTACTGGTTAGGTATGGGGTCAGCACAAGAGCTGACCACATCACTAGCTGCTTTCAGAGTCTTTATCTTGGGAAACATAACTAACAGCAAATTGTTCCAAGGTGAATGGTGCTGATAGCAAAGGTGCCTCTTTTGCCTGCAGATGTACGGAAGGATCACAGAGCCCTGCCCCATTGAAAGAAATGGTGCAACCTACAGCCTGGCTGAGACTAAAAGCAGCTACTGTGGTAGTGACTGTGGCTGCTGCAGTCACTCACAGCAGCCAGGAACACGAGTTATAACCTATCCCGCCTTCCACAGAGCTGGACAGAATACGTTGAACGTATATGTGATCAATATGCAGCCCTATAAAACAGGCGTTCCTGTGACAGACTCTTAGAGTGCTCGCTTTCAGGCACCTCGGACAAAGCCATGCAAAGCCATCCTTTGTTTATAACCTTTGCTCTCATGAGTAGCCTGCCTCCCACCGGCACATGCCTTGGTGGGAAGGGCAGGGAAGGGAGCGAGTGCCATCTAGCTTTGCTGTGTGCTCACTGTGCTTAGGTCTAAACAGTCCCATAACCACAACTGGATTTTTAATCTAGGTGAGTTAAAGCATATCCTAGGAATGAGAGCTATTTTATCAGTGCACAGCTGCTTCTATTACTTAGACAAAGGAACGACTGTGGATGCGCAAAAGCAGAATCTCTCTGCCAGCTTAAAAAAAATTATTTGGGCCCAGCTTAAAGGGAAGAGGCCAGCCTTGCTTTCCATACAGTTAGGCTCCAAAGCCACCAGAGCACCCAGCAGCAGTGCTGTGCCTTTCAGATCCCAGTCATGGCCATGGCCGTTAGTGATATTCAGTGCACCCAAGCTTAGCTTCCACATGAAGCTTTTGTGACACATTTGTATTTTGAATCTTCGGCAAGCAATCTGAATTTACATTCCCAGGCCCTGATCCTGAGAGGGACTTCACCTACCCAGACATCTGCTGGAAAAGCAGATGTGCAAACTGTAAGAAGTCCAGGGAACTGCTGGAGTGTGGTAAGGACAACTTAGTATAGGTGATGAAGAACTTGGCCAGAGGAGAGGCATTGCTTGACTTACTACGGAAAGCAATAATCCAGCCTCACTCTCCTCCTCACAGCCCTCACAGCTCATTCATACTGAAACTGGAACACTCTTCCCCCACCCCCCCACCCCCCAGTATCTGAATAGCAGCTTGGCAGCTAAGCTCAGCTGAGGCCTGGCAGGGATGCAGGCGTGCTCCATACCAGGAACATAGCATCTGAGAGAATCTGTGGGATACAGACCTATGATAAACCCTACACTTCCCTCAGGAGACCAAGATGCTGCTGCTCCATCACTTTGTCACACAGCTCCTGGTTTATCACCTATGCTGGTTTAGAGATGTGCATCTTCTCCTTATCCAAATGTGAGCATAGTTAAACTAATTGAGAGGCAACAGCTACCAGCTTTTGCCCATTCTGAAACACTAGTAGCAAATGTTAATGAAATTACGTTCAACAAGACAAAAGTAACTGTTAATATCACATAATTTGCCTGTTTTCACTGTGCTAGAAAGAGCTTCTATGAATCACAATGCATGGCACAAATCTGGAACACTGTCCTTTTACAGAGTCAGTCCAGAGCAAGTGTCCATTTAAAATTTAGTTTTACGATTTATACCCAGCTCTGCCACATATTCTCATTAACAGGTTCGTTTAAAGACAGGACACAAATTGAGCACTTCTAAAACAGAGCAAAGAAACAAGCAAAGTCACTTAAACATTTCTTTGAAAAACTGTATTAAACAAAAAGATTACACAGGATACGGAAAATCAAAGAACAACGTCAGAGGTACTGAAGCCAGAACGTGATCAAGCGCATAAAACACTGAAACACATCTGATCCACAGCAAAACTTCCCTCAAAATGGAAGTACCCATGAATTCCAGAGTGTGCTCACATTTTTTTTCTTCCTTTTTGGTAGCAAAGATGACAATTATTTTAGAAGTGCACTGTTATATTACAGTTTCTTAATAAAAACATAGCTAGTAAAAATTTAGAGCAGCAGCATTTGGTATAATACAGGAGCAAAATAAGACAACAGATTTCTGTAAGTCACTGAAAACTCTTTATGGCCCTCCTATGAAAAATATTGTCCTTGGCATAAAAAACCCACCAATCTTGAAAGTTTGACTAGTATTCAAAGATCCAAATGGCATTCTAATCAAAGTCCCTAAACCAAAAGTATCATTGGCTCCAAGTAGACTTTTGGTGTGATCTCAATTCAATTTCACTATACCTGGAATGCCCAGAACATGCATGTATTTTATTTACACATATCCTCTGAGAATGTGATATTGTCAGTTGCCAGAATGAATGATGCTATCTTGTTCTGTATCTTCAGTGAGAGTCAAACAAGTCGTTAGTCTTGGAAAGCACAAGAAGTGCCCACACCATCACCCCTTGGCTCCTGGAACGATCCCATACAAGATACAAGAACCACAGGTTAAGGTGCCATGAACCTTGAAAACAAGGAAGCAGCAAACCTGGGGGCAGCAGGCAAAAACAGGTCCCAGCTGTCCACCATCCCCCTGTGCTGCAAGACAGCTACAGGAGGTTTTGGGTAGGCAGGACCCAATTCCACATGTGAGTCAAAAGGAAGAGGATATGTTTCTAGATGATTTCACAAGTTCTGACTAGCAAATTGTATATGAATGCAGTTACTAGCCACAGAGCAATCTCTTGTACCTAACGATAGTAATAGGTTGAACATCATTAATAAATATATAAACAACAAGTTAATCTCACAGACAAAAGACAATTCAAAGGTCAGCACTGACTGAAATATTCAGACACTTTGGTCATTGTTTAAAGCACTGAAGAATTATACACAGGTGAGTGTTAAGAACAGATTCACAAAATAGAAACTGAACCTTGGTGCAACATTTCTGAAGAGGCTCTGAACTGGCCCTAGAAGCTATTCTGAATGACCTTCAAAAGAAGGCCCTTGCAGCCATTGCATATTTAAGGACAGAAACTCAATTACACCGTAGGTGTCTTGGCACTCTTCCTAGATCAGCTGCAAAGCAGGTATTCCCTAGGGACAAGCACATGCAGGTAAGCAGACTTGTCCCAAACAGGGTTGCTCCATTGTTCATACAATCTCAGGCTGAAAGAAGAGATTGGATGTTCAACACTTAAAAGCCTTGGTCTGGGAGATCTAAGTGCTCACTCCCAGCCCTGACACAGAGCTTCTTGTCCGTTTAAACCAGTCCCTTCATCTCTTAGTTCACCTGCCTCTGAAGAGGAGAGGCAGGAAGTCCTTGTCTCACAGTGGCTGTTCTGAGGCTTAACTTCATAAGGTGCTTCTGAAGAATCTCAGAAAAGGCACTATAAAAGTGCAGCAATTACCATGTCAGAAGCACAGACAGAGGTGTGTGTCCCACAAATGGTTCCTGAGAAATCCATGAGCAAATCCAGAAGAGATGAGGACTCACACCTAGCAGCGCTTCAGCAGTCCCATCACAGTAGCTTTGTTTTCTCCCATACCTTTGAAGAAACTTCACATTTCCAAATACGGCAGAATTACTGAGCTGCCCCATTCCACAGAGTGTCTCCAGCCTCCACCTGTTCTAATGTGCCAAACTCAGGATGTGTGACAGGGGACTTCCTTTGCCCTCTGAGAGTGTGTGCATTCAACATCTCCAACAGCAAGTCATACACTGGGACCACATTTTTGCACTTCATGCTGAGGAGATGCTCCATTCCCTTGTTACTGTGAGAAGAACAGAAGATAAGTCAGTGATCTGGGTCAAATAATGCAGAGAAGAAGCTCATGCCTATGATTTCAAAAGAGTTCTTTGTTTTCATTTGGAATTAAAAAGATTTACCTGCTGTAGTCCCTGAGATAACTTACCGCTCTCAACAGTAACAACCTCAATACTTCAAACCTGTTTTAGCTTTTAGAGAACCAAGACTTGTTTGACACCACACAAACTGCAGAAAACAATGCACCTACTGAAATCAAAGAGAAAACCTCCTTGGTGCTACCAATACTGGAGGCCCACATGCTGCAGCTCTATACAGAAGGGGAATTCACAATGTGTAGCTCTGGTGGCTACCTGCTTCTGCCACCTGGCTGACTGGGAAGAGCAATCTCCCACAGATAACTTCAAGCAGTTTGTTGCCTCTCTGCATCTTGCAGATGGCTATAGGCTTTTAAATTATGCAGTAAGATATGATAACACCTCGTTAACTTGACCACTCTGTGTCTGTGTCTTGGACTAACAGGAAACAGCTACTGCCAGTGCAGTTGCACATACACATATTTCTGATGCACATAGGGTTTTGAGGTTGAAATCTAACTGTGCTTGCTCAACCCCACATTCATCACAGTGCAAACAACAGCAGCCAGCCAGTATGTAGCTGACCTGGTAGACCGGACTGGGAGAGGAATAATGCTTCCAGTAAAATTATATAATATTATATAATAATAGATAATATTATAAATATGTAAGTGGCAAAGAAGTAGTTGTGGCTCATGTCCTACACGCTCTTGAAAGTCCTGCATAATTTGATAGTGAAAGCTGAGAGCATCAAGTATTGCCAGGACAAAGTAAAACTGACTGACCAGGGTTTACCAATTGAAAGGATACAGGTCACAAGTAGCTTCTAGGCTTTGGCTGGGGTGGGCACAGCATGCAAACTCTTGTTTTGATAAGAAACTGCAAAGATTCACAACATTTATTCACACCATGCCAGAACAAGAGCTCTTGCAAGGCTGCAATGCAGTGTCACACCACAGTGAGCAGTCCAGGTGACAGCAGTGCATCAGAGCTCTGGGTTCAGGTTTGGCTCTGCCTGGTGCTGTAGCTTCTGTAGGACCAGCTCTCAAACTCATTCTAGTGCACAAACTGGCTGTTGAAAGCTGCCTTTTGGTACAGTCAGGTCCCTTCTGCTGTCATCTCGTCTTCATGGAAGCTTGTTGCAAAGGTGGCTGCCCATTTTTCAGTGTCCTTCCCTACACAAAGTCAGATAGGCCCAGGTCTCCTTTGCATGCTACAGCCTTGTTCCAGGAGCACCTTCATAGCTTAAATCCAAGAAATAAAGCAGCTTTGTGAATAGCTGCTGTCTGGGTAATAATTTGAAATTACAAGCAACCTGGAAAATAAAGCATCTCTTTGTAGAACCCTGCACCCTGCATTTGAGTCTGTTGTACAGCCAGCAAAGATGAGAAGCTTCAGAAGGTCTAGGAACCAGAATGGAGCAGAGAAGCTGCTTCCTATGGGGAAGACAGGAGCACGGCATCATCATAGCATAAGTCACCTGACATAAACGCCATGGTTCCAAATAAAAGACAACAAATCTGGCCTGCAACAAACACCCAAAGTACACTTTACACCAGCAAAGCTCACCACGCTGCAGATCAGTTTTGAAAGAGACTTCTATTTTGGACATATAAGTTCTGATGGCTGGGCTGGGTCTTTTGGAAAGGCTGAATTTGTGTTATTATTGTTAAACACTTCAGGCAGACATATAACGGACAATTATACAGTTGTGAGAGAGTTTTAGTATCAACACAATGTTTTTGAGTGCCAGGAAGCACTTGACTGTGTTGCCTGTTTAGTTGTGCTGGGAAGGAAAGCCTTACAAAGAAGAGAGATGAAGAGCAGTACCAGGGTTCCCTTAGGAGTGCTCTGGAGTTCAAGCCTTGCTTTGTTGCAGTAACAAACACACGCTCACACCTTACACATTGCCCACATTCTGCACGATTTACCTCGCATGTCTGACGTGAGAGAGGAGCATCAACAAATTGGCCAAACGAGTTGTCTGCTGCTGTAAGGGAATTCCACTCTTTGCAATAACCCACACCAGCGCCTCTGTGACTACATTGAGCAGGTGATGCAGTTTCCTGTTGCTTTCAGGTTCTTCTGCTGACAAAGGAAACATGCCTAGCCAGGGAAGAGAAAGAAATAGGCCCTGCTCATGCGGAATCAAAAAATGCTAAGACTGGAATTTTTTCTGATGTAACATTTCAGCAGGATTAGGGGAGATACATTTGTGATATCCCACTTCAAGACTAGACAGACGATGCTCCATGTGGCACACCAAGCTCTGATTTATATTCCTTCGCTAAAACTTGAAAGACTCTTCATGTGCAAACTGAGTAACCCTCCCAAGTCCTACCACAACATGTTGAACATAGACCCTTCAGCCCAGAGAATGGATGAGTGCTCCGATTCTCTGTCTTTCCCCCCCCCATTGGAATCACTCAGTACCTTGCAGTTTAGTAACTACTATGGATTACATCATTCTGCTTGCTCTACCCTATTCTTGCTGAAAAATACCCTTTTCCCTCTGATCATATCCTAGGGAGGGAGGAGAACATAGAGAGAAGTTCATAGATTCAGCCTAGCATGGTCTCCCTACAGCTCACTAAGGGTGCTGTAATACAGCAGTTATCTACAGCAACAAACCTTAAATTTAGTAAAAGCAAAAAAAGGGGGTTGGAGGTATGGAGAGGGAAGAAAAGGAATTACCACTAGGAAGGTCTGGAAACACACAACATTATTGACAGAGCAGAAGAGACCTGGGCAAAGAAAATATCCTCCCGAAGATACTTAACGGGAGGACAGAGCTTCAGAACACCTTGAAACTTAGGAGTAAAAGATAAACTTTGGTAAGAAAGGAAAGCAGGTGAAAGGAGAAGTTTCTGAGAGGTTACGCTTTGGAGAAGATATGGCTGATGAACAGAGTTTTATTGCGTTTTGTGGTTTGTTGGTTGGCATGGGTTTTTTCAAGAAAAAAAATAACAGCTTTTGTGGTCTGTTGAAATAATTGTGTCCATCTATAAATGAGTGGGATAACAGCTGGACAATTCCCTTTCAGGCCTGGGCTGTGAATTATGCAGTAGGTCCTTGCTGAAAACTGTAGACGTGAAGAGTTATCAGTTATGTTGTCATTGGATTTGGTTTTTCTTTTGACAGCATTAATTACGTAATGTTGTGGGGAATAAAATTCTGGTACTGCAGACTACCCTAACTAGCAAGCAGAGGCTTCTATTGTGTAAAAGGCTGCAAAGCAAAGCTCCTGCCCTGAAATCCATCTTGCAGAACTGCTTTCAGTAGTTTCTACCAATTAATTACCATTAAATAGGAACATTGAAGCCAAATTAATCATTCAGTGGAGTAACTAGTCTTACCAAAACTAAGAATTAAGGACAAGTCTGTAGAGCTGTACAGCCACTTTATGTATTACCAGGATCCACAAAGATGCATCGGAGCGAAAGTTCTCATTGAAAAGGCCAAACCCACAGCCTGTGCCATAAGCCCCACCCTGTCATGGCTTACAGCCTTTGGGTTTTTCTCAAGCAGTTCTTACAACAGGAGATAGACTCTAAGTCACACAAGTTTCTTGAGCAAAAGTCCTCACAGTCTGACAGTCAGAAAGGTTTTCCTCTTGCTCTTTTCCACCATTTTATTGCACATGGGATATCTCTGTCATTTTCAGAGGCTGGATTCCAGCCACCTTTAAAATGAAAAGTACAGCTTGGGGAGTGTCAATACTCACTGGAATTGAGGAGGATCATTGCCTTGACACACAGATACTCCTTGTGCTGCAGCTTCAGCTCTCGGAACCTCGAGGTCATGGCCAGGAGCATATCAAAGATCTCCAAAATACCCTCTACACATTTCCCTTCATCCCTATGGAAACACATTTAAAATGTTACCCAAAAAGCAGAATTCAGGAACTCTGGCATCCAGATAAAGGAGACTGTAGAAGGCATTTCCATCTCATCTTTGGGAGAATTCAAAAGGTTCTGTCATGAAGTCTAAGTGGAAAATTACACTGGTACAAAAGGTCAGCATCTCTTACAAACCCTGGTTTTCTCTTTAAAGCACAGGTAGTATTGCTGACGGGTTAAGTGTGACCATATTTCTGTAAGAGGCTTTCATCTCATAGCTAGAGTAATTCTGTAGTGCAGGGCACAGCACCACCTAGAATCCTCTTCCAGATTTGTTTCACGAGGGGCTAAATCACAACTGCTGACGTCACCGTTTGTACCTGAGGCAGGCCTCATGATCTGGTGAATAAGACTGACTCCCTAAAATTAGTTTCGTAGAAGAGTAAGACATTTTTAAACAATAAACCAACATCTGTTCACATCCTTCAGCACCTTTTTCATTGAGGATGTTTAAATGTAAACAGATTTTCTTTTGGGTTTTGGTGATTTTGTGGCTTGGTTAATTTTTCTATTTGCAAGTGATTACCAAATGACCCCGTTTTATGATCTGAAAAAAAAAGAGCCCAAACAACCCTAAACCATTCCAATGGGTTTAAAAATGAGCATCAGCAAATTTAAAATACCTGGAATGTACTGGACATGAACTTTACTCCTCTACTGGATCCTATGAGCAAACTGCTGAGCCTGTAGGCTGTGACATGTGCACAGGAAGATAGCAGGTGCAGCAGGTAGTACCTGCAGAAAGGCAGCTGTCTGCATATTGCCCAGTTTCCCGTGTTCCTCACGGCAAAGGAGAATTTCAAGCTTTGGAGAAGGACAGGCACAAAGACACAAGCACCAGAGAAGTACTTGCCTGCAGAGGTTAGGTAGGAAATGTATCTGAAGTTCAGCTCAGATAAAAACCATCAAGTTACAGACCAGTTTCCTATATACATGTCTTTAACAAAAATGGAATTACAGCATACTCAGATGCCTGCTAGGTCCCAGCCTGCTCTGTCTTAGTGGAGATAAAGGAATGCATCAACTAAGCTCACTCTATTCAGCACATATTAGCTCCTGAGGAACTAAGCATAGCACATATTTTCAGCAATTTCTTATCATTGCATGGAAGAACCCAGCATGTCCTTGCATTGAATGTTACATGAGCAAATAGGAATTTATTTCATACCTTCTATAAATTCAATTTATTTCCCTTACTAATCCATTTTGCTTTCTGTATCCAGGATGATGATTATTAGTGAGCTCAAGCCACAGAACTGGTACAGATCTGAATTTCCCCAGGTTGAAAAAGGTAATAGATATTTTAAACCTATTGAAGACATCAGATTTTTTTTTTTTTCCCCCTGACTTTTTACCAACGTGAAGCCCAGGTCATATGTGTCTGCATTCTTCCCTGCTGGTACATGATGTTATAGAGGAATCTCTCAAACACTCTGCTTTAGCATGAAAAAAATACTTTCAGTATTACAAGGTAAACTAGGGCAGGTTAATTCATTTTGGCTAGTGCTGCGATGTTCGTTATTATAGAATCACAGAATAATTTTATCTGGAAAAGACCTTTAAGATCATCACATCCAGCCATTATCTAACTGCCAAGTCTGATTCTAAACCATGTCCCCTAGCATCACATCAGTGCATCTTCTAAACAACTCTAGGAATGGTAATTAAACCACAGTTCTCTTGGGGTGCCTGTTCCATTGTTTTGAGAACCCTTTCACTGAGGAAGTTTCTTCTAATTTCCAATCTAAACCACCCCTGGTACAAGTTGAGGCCATTTCCTCTCGTCCTATCACTTGTTGCTAGGGAGAAGAGGCCAACACCCACCTTGTTAACAACCTCCTTTCAGGCAGTTGTAGAGAGCTCTAAGGATTTCCCTCAGTCTCCTCTTCTCCAGGCTGAATGACCCCAGCTATTTCAGCTGTTCCTTATAAGGCTTGTTCTCCAGGCCCTTTACCAACTTTGTTGCCCTTCTCTGGACCTGCTCCAGAACCTCAATGTCTTTCTTGTAATGAAGGCCCCAACACTGAACACAGTATTCAAGGTGTGGCCTCACTGACCTCAGCCCATCCATCCCTCTGTAGAGCAGATCAACACTCCCACCCAACTTTGTGTCATCTGCAGACTTACTGAGGGTGCACTCAATTGCCTGTCTAGGTCACTGACAAAGATATTAAACAGAATTAGCTCCAGTACTGAGTCCTGGGGAACACCACTAGTGACTGGCCATCAACTGGATTTAACTCCACTCACGACAGATCTTTGTGCCTGGCCATCCAGACAGTTTTTACTCAGTGAAGCATCCTCCCATACAAGCCATGAGCAGCTGGTTTCTCCAGGAGGATGCTGAGGGAGACAACACCAAAGGCTTAACTGAAGTCTAGGTACACAATGTCCACAGCCTTCACCTCATGCTCTAAGTGGCTCACCTTGTTGTAGAAGGAGTTCATGTTCATTAAGCAGGAGCTGCCCTTCATAAATCCATGCTGACTGGGCCTTGTTGTCTGGTTGCCCTGCACATGCTACATAATGGCACTCAAGATGATCTGCTCTGTAACTTTCCCTGGCACTGAGGTCAGACTGGCAGGTCTGTGGCTCTCCAGATCCTCCTTCCAACCCCTCTTGTAGATAGACATCACATCTGCCAATCTCCAGTTAACTGGAGCCCCCCTTTTTAGCCAGGACTGCTGTTAAGTGGTGGAAAGTGGCTTGGTGAGCACTTCTGCCAGCTCCCTCAGTACCCTCAGATGTATGCCATCTAGACCCATAGCTGCATGTATGTCTAAGTGGTGCAGCAGGTCACTAACCAATTAATCTTGGATTATAAGAGCTTCATTCTGCTCTCCATCCCCACCTTCTGGCTCAGGCGGCTGGGTACTTAAAATATGGCAACATATGATGGCTGCTTTTTTTGAGGAGCAGCTATCTTTTTTTTGAGGAGTAGCTATCTATCAACTATAAAAAAAGTGACTGACAAGGTACTACATTGTGTTGATGTGTCCACAGTGTCAGCAGCTACAGGCCTGGAACAAAACTAGCGAAAACTGTGAAAAATGCAGAGAAAATTCACGTGAGCTTCTGGAATTAAGGAATTGGAAGGTTCAGAAATACTGCTTATACATTGTATTCCTTAAGCCCTGGTAAGGATGTGGAACCTCAAGACATTGTTGTTACAATTACAAGTAAAGAAGATTGCTCAATAAACTATTATTAACACCACCTTAATTCTTCTTCCTCTTACCAGTCATTCCACCTCCCGACATGCCAATAGGAAGTGTTCTCCAGAAGTTTATTTCTCTTACCTGTCTAGCACAAGATCTGGTGCAAAAATTAGTTTCCCAGGATGGTCAATTGATCTCCACATCAAACCAATCATTAAAACTTCCATCCAGCAGCTCTCCAGGAGTCTTACTTGATCATAAAGGCTGAGATCAACAAAACCTAAAATGATGAAAATAGCATAAAATAAATCAATCTGTTTATTTCTCTGTTTTGATAAAGCAGACTGAGACTGTAAGAAACAAAAGTTAGGAGTTGTAAAGAAAACCGGAAAAGGCAGAACTGACACCAGAAGGATGGCATTGCCATCTCAAACAGGAACATGAGTCTTTGTTATTATCATTGCCAAATCTTGCACAAACCATTTTAAAAAGGCAGAGCAATGTTCAAGTGCAACTACTTCCATAGAGCTGGTGAAACTTATGTGGGACTGCAGAGGACCATTAGGAAAAAAACTTCTTACTTTGAGGGTGACAGAACACTGGAATGGGTGGCCCACAGGTGTTGTGGAGTCTCCTTCTCTGCAGACATTCAAATCCTCCCTAAATGCATTCCTGTGCAACCTGATGTAGGTGAACCTGCTTTAGCAAGGAGGTTGGACTAGATGATCTCTGGAGGTCGCTCCCAACCTTCACTATTCTATGATTCTGGATTCTGTAACCTGCCTTATGTTTCACCAACTCTTTAGAGGTCCCATAGCCTCCTGAGAGGCACCAAGGAATCACTCAGGAAACTTCCATTTGTTGGAGATTACTCTCTTGCACTACAGAGGAATTATATTAAAAAAACAAAAAACAAAAAAAACCCCTGTTCTTTCCCCATAATACAGGTGGTTGCTACATGCACGATTTTTTTTCTCTCATAGGACAGGTGTGTTTCTGTTTTGGCTTTTTTGGGTAACTGTGAGAGAACCTATATCTTGGTGCTTCTGTGTTATTATCCCCTTTGGAAATGAGATGTGTTGACCTCATCCTATCCCTTTCCTGCTTCCTTCTTCCCCAGAACTGCAATAAAGCAGAAGGGGGAAAAAAAATAAAAAAGAAAAAAAAAAGACAAGGCTACTTGTTGAAGGTAGCAATGTCCCCATTGCCTCCATACGCAGCATATCAGAGACAAGAACAGAATGGATGAGATTGAGCAGAAACTTGTCTCAGTATTAAGCTCTCTCCAGAACTCAGAGCAAGGGATCAGAGAACACAGCCCAAAGGGAAAGACAAGCATTGCTCTCCCTTTCTCTCCCCCAGCAAAACATATTGGAGAAAAAGTATTCATAGAAGCCAAATAAAGGGAAATAAAATATACACACCCCAAACCAAAGACCAGAAGTCTAATTACCCAAACGCAAGCACGAAAGCAGACTCCTCAGTCAAGGAGTAAAACATAGGTATGATGGAGACCAGGTTAGTGAACAAGTCTTTTCAAAGCAAGGTTACTTTAGATAGGTTTCTTAGCAAAGGAGCATAATTTTCAGAGGAGCTGTCATCTGTGACTGTGCACAGTAAAAAATGGTTGCAGCGGTCATGGAAGGTAGGTTTCCTGTAATTCTTGCCAGTTGTCTGAGGTCTTAGAGTAGACACAGTACACCTGTGTTGTCAAAGACTGCTGTCAGTCACACAAATGATCCATTATTAAACTATTGGGCTGGAAGAGAGTTGGTGACAGCCCCAGGTTGATATAAACTGAGTAATGTTAGCATTGCTAAAAGTATCACCTTTCAAAATCGAACCCTGCTGCTTACTTTGTAAGAAGGACAAACAGGAGTCTATGAGTGGTACCTTCCCTCCTGGATTTCACTGCCACAAAATTTACTACAGAATCTATAGCCAACAACAGATTATCTGCCAGACACACACTCCTAATTTTAGAAGTGCTTTTAGAAGAGTAATTATGGATGTGTGAGTAGTATAAACCGACATGGCATTTTCCCAGGAAACAGCCCAAAGACACTGCAGTTTGTTTACATAAACATTTACACAGGCATCTACTGATTTCTCTAACATAAACAACCAATAAGGTGTGAAGACTGAGATGGCAGACCAAGTCACAGTGGTCAATCCACAGATATCTACAGATCCAGATTTATCCTGGACTTGCTAAACATGCATTATCAGAACCACCACTGAGCACAGATATTTTTATCGTATGAGCAAATCTGTTCTTTCTCTGATACTTCCACGATCAGAGGCAAAAACGGATCCTGTGGTTAGCAAGTGCCGATAGCCAAAGGGATGAAGCACAAATCACAGATCCAAATTCTGACCCCAATACAACACTGGAGTGCCAAAAAGAGCTAATGGTAAGTGTAGTCTTAACTACAGCACCTCAGCTCTTCCAGTGACTCAATAGCTCTCAATACAAAATGAAGAACAATATGTTTAAGATGTTTGTAGCTTGTCCTTCAACCTGCTATACTGAGGCACATGTCTGTTTCTGAAGTAGACTAAGAGATTGCCTATATGTGTCATTTTTTTCTGTAATTAAGCATCATAATTTAGTTCCTTATGAACAGTCTTTATCCTGAAGTAAGACTGCTAATTTCCAAGATTTCACAACTTTTCCATATGGATTAATTGCAGACATTGATTGTGGCACTCCAGCCATGGGAGACATCCCATCAGGTTTCTGTTATGGCCAGTATGCCATAGTTTTCCTGAAACACAATAGCTTCCAACTCCTCCTGTTTGTTCCCCATACTGCATGCATTAGTGTATATGTACTTCAGTTAGTCTAAAGGTCTTGCCACCTTTTTCTAGGAAGAAGCCCTAATTCTTACGTGGCTGTTCTCAGGTGCTGCTGTGGTTGCTAACTGGTCCATAATCCAAGAGTTGCTGCTGTGTGGGTCTCCATTCCCTGCCTCTATTGACAGACCTTGCTAACACACCATTCTTCAAGTACGCTGCCCTTGGGATTTATTTCTAGCAAGTCTGGTTTTGTGCCTTTCAAATGCATCTTCAAATCTAATTTGAAGCTCTTTCAATGAGCCCTGCTAACCCCTGTGCTGGGATTCTTTCCTGCTTTGAGAGAGGTGGATCTTGTCTGTTGCAAACAAACCTGGTGTCCTGTAAATCAACCCACAATTAAAGAATTCAAAGTCCTGTTGCAGACACTGGAATTGGAGTCAGGCAGTGATCTGTTGTTTTTCCTTTCATCACACCTCACAACTGGAGGACAGATGCGAACATGACTTGTGCTCCCAATCCCTTAAGCAGTCATCCCAAGGGCCTGAAGTTGCTCTTCACAGCCCTTGGACTTCTTGTCGTTACTTCATCACTGTCTACCTGAAAGATCAGCAGTGGACAGTGGTTCCTAACTGTCCCTTTCTCAGACTGTGTCAGGGAGACGCATCGGAGCCAATTTCCCGTTGAACAGGCCATACTCGCAGCCTGTGCCATGATCCCCGCCCTGGCAGAGCTTCCAGCCGCTTTCCCCCCACTTCTTACAACAGGACATAGACCCCAAGTCCAGCAAACGAGACAGCTCACACAAGTTTCTTGAGCAGAAGTCCTCATGATCTGACAGTCAGAAGTCCTTTCTTCTTGTTCTCTTCCACCACATTATCATGTGGGGTAGTTCTGTCATTTTCTGAGGCTGATTTACACTGTAGTATCAGAAGTCCCATTTCATTTACTGCAGAGTGTATTAATCTGTTTATTTTTCTGTAGCTGTAGTGCGTGTCCCTCAAATCATACACACTATATCGAACCATTTATGAATTACTAAGAAGACAAAAACATTGTGCTGGATGTGCACTAACTAGTAAATGACACACTGCTCTGGCCAGCAATACATCGAGTTGCATAATGAATTCTTATTTCTTTATTATGACAACATCCTATAAATTAGCAACACAGGTTCAGCTATGGACCATGTCCAGCTTTCAGACTAGGGCAACAAAGTAAAAGGCAGTTGTAAAAGTTATCTTCTGATGTCTGACCACTTAGTATTAAAAACCGTGGGTTTGTGCATCTGTTTTATTGAGCGACAACAAAAATACAATCCATTAAGCTGAAAGCACTGGCAAAAATACACATATAGAGTAAAATGTAGAATAGAAGTGGGTCATTAAATACTACAGATGGAAAAAAAAAACAAACAACAATCCCCATTTTTCTATCCTATTTAAGCAAAAAGTTACTGTTAATGTCATCATCTATAAGAAAAAATATAAAGATTCTCTTTTGCTTTTTGGTGGGTGTCAAATCATAGAATCATAGAATGGTAAGGTTGGAAGGGACCTCAAAGGTCATCTAGTTCCAACCCCCTGCCATAGGCAGGGACACCTCCCACTAGTACAGCTCACTCAAGGCCTCCTCCAATGTGGCCTTGAACACTTCCAGGGAGGGAGCAGCCACAACCTCCCTGGGCAACCTGTTCCAGTGCCTCACCACCCTCACTGGAAAGAACTTCCTCCTGACATCCAGTCTAAATCTCCCCTCTGCCAGTTTAAACCCATTGCCCCTTGTCATGTCGTTGCAAGACCTTGTAAATAGTCCCTCCCCAGCCTTCCTGTAGGCCCCCTTCAGATACTGGAAGGCTACTATAAGGTNTCCAGGTGGGGTCTGACAAGAGCAGAGTAAAGGGGCAGAATCCCCTCCCTTGCCCTGCTGGCCACACTGCTCTTGATGCAGCCCAGGACTCAGTTGCTGTCTGAGCTGCATGTGCACACTGCAGGCTCATGTTGAGCTTTTCATCAACCCAGACTCCAAGGTCCTTTTCCTCAGGGCTGCTCTCCAGCCATTCACCACCCAGCCTAGATTTGTGCTTGGGATTGTGCCTACCCAGGTGCAGGACCTTACACTTGGCCTTGTTGAATTTCATGAGGTTGGCCTGGGCCCACCTCTCCAGCCTGTCCAGGTCCCTCTGGATGGATCCCTGCCCTCTAGCAAGTCGACTGTGCCACACAGCTTGGTGTCATCTGCAAACTTGCTGAGGGTGCACTGATTCCTCTGTTCATGTCACTGACAAAGATGTTAAACAGCAAATAATATCCTGTAATAATTTAGAGGTGGATAGGGGCTTCTGACCTGGCTATACAAAAGGAAATATCCAGTTTTACAGGAAGTAAAATTATTGTTCACTGGGACATTAGTGAAGAACTTTGTTTGGGTTTTTTTCTAAGACCTCATGTCCAGACACAGAATATGGATGTAGATCATTAACTTCAAGCAAGTGTTTTTGACAATTACAATTCTGTGGGCTAAATTTTAATCACCACAGTTTTTTTAACAGAAAAAAAAATAAATCCACATTCATATAAATGCTCTTAGCTCCTATGTAGTATGGCAGTATCACAATTAGGTACATGTTAAACATTACCTCTCTGTTTGGCACTGTTCAAAGAGGGTGCTTACTTCTGTGTAACAGGAGTGATCAAAAAGAACACACATGCATAATAAAGCATCAACATTCCCAGGACCTGTTTTGAACGGGTTAGACTGCTTCAATGGGTTTTCTTCATACATTTCTCTTACTGCCAAGAAAAGGTTTTATTTCTGACACGTTTTGAAAGTAAGGGCAATCCATGTCAAAACTGGGGTTGGTTTGAAAAGTGATTTTTTACAAAATTCACAAAATTAACCTCAAGTGGCTGAAATGTTAGGTTTGTGGTTGGGTCTTTTTGATAGGTTGGTTTGCTTTGTTTTAAAAAAAAATGCAGGCAAAAAGTAGACATAATTTTTAAAATGACAAATGTTGGTTTGAGAAGTATTTTTTCCCTCATTGGATATTTGTTTAAAATTAAGTCATTTTCTAAGACTTTCTTTGGTGTTCCTTCACAAGTCACTTCCTAGCAGATTAGCATAACTGTATGGTGTTCTCTGAAATGGTGCATTTTAATCAAGCTTTTTTCTGGTCAGACAGGAAGTCAGACAGGAAATTAGAGCTATAAACAGCCCTTAACACCTTGTGGTTACTTACCTTACAATGATTTTCAGAGTTTCTTAAATCAGGAATAATTAGGATTAAGGATTTTGGCTCTCAGTTTAAAATATTCCACACTAACTGCAAAAGCACTACCACTTGGCAAATGGTTAGTGTGGTTTATGATGCTTGTACTGTGCAAGCATCTCCTCCCCAGCAGCTCACTTGGAATTTGCATACCCTAAAACCATCACACCTGAACCCTTCAATACAGTGGCTGAACAATGGAGACTGTAATCTGCAACTAGGAGATGTGGTCCAGCAGTTGGAACTGGTAGCAACTTCAGCCACTCCATCTAGATCCAAAATAGGGTATGCTTCTTTGCTTCTGAATTGTTAGTTTAAGAGTTATGCAAAATATTCTCCACCAAGCATTTTTCCTGCACTGTGTACACATCCATCTTATTTCTAGGATTAAAGATTATTGGCATATTTTCCTGAGTGCATATTCAAGCAGCACCAAGTGCTGTTTAAAGTTCACAAGCATGACAAGACCAGAGCAGCATGCGTTGGTTGCCTTCAGCATGAAATCCAAGAGGAGCCATAGAGTGCTGGCATCTTGGTCCTGATGGACGTGGGGTTAGAGCTACAAAATGCACTAGAGAATGTATTAGCCAGGGAAACTAAACACAGCCATAGGGGTCATGTCTAGCAGAGCACTACATCTGAAGTTAAGGATCAAGCCCCATGCTGTCATATGTCTATTAATTATTCAGTGATCATTTCACAAAATCACAGAAACACCCAAGTTGGAAAAGACCCTCAGGCTCACCAAGTCCAAACTATAACCCTGCTCTACAAGATTCACCTTAAATGATATCCCTAAGCACCACATCCAAACAACCCTTAAACAAACACATCCAGGGTTGGTGACTCAACCACCTCCCTGGGTAGCTCATTCCAGTGCCTTACCACTCTCTCCATGAAAATTTTTTTTCCCAATGTCCAATCTAAATCTACCCAGTCTCAGCTTGAAGCCTTTCCCCCTTGTTCTGTCTTATTGGTCACCTTAGCTCTTGCTGAAAGTCTACAGTCTGTGGCTTAGTCTAGGCCAGCCAGTGAGTTGTTCTGCACAACTTCACCAGCTATCTTTGAGTGCTGTCTGCTTTTATTCTGGTTTTTTTTCCCTTTGTTTGGACTGGTTTATTTGTAGACACTTCATGGAGAAAGCATTGCAAACACTCACCACTTCTAATTTCTGAGAAGGGAAATGGTACACTGCCATGGTTCTGTGGTCACATTTGAGACATTCCAGGCAATAAAGAATATGGTAATTCAGTGCATATTCTTTGTGTTGCCAACAACCGAAAGACTCCTTACTGATTTTTGTTTTGCAGGAGAGCACACGTTAATTCTGAGATCAGTACTATGCAAGTATATGCTTTGCAATCTGAAGCTCTTGTGTAGTAACTGTCAAAGTGAAGTGACTACAGACACTCAGTGCTTGGACACATTATGGTTTTCATCAGCTGCATTACCGAGCTATTAAGATTCAAGAAAGGAAGTTGGTCTTAAATTAGTCTCTTTTTTTTTTTT
>VWZE01001182.1:177454-239516 GCA_013396675.1 Eubucco bourcierii | reverse complement strand
TTTTTTTTTTTTTTTTTTTTTTTTTTTTTTTTAGTAGCAACCTGGTTAATAGCCCTTTTAATAAGCCTTGCAAATCAAAATAACCAGGTAATTGTAGTTGATGAGGTAGAATTCCATGAAACATCGCCTAAGTTTTTTGGCAAAATGAACAGTATTTGACTAACAGCAGGTAGCAAATAATGGGCTAGGTCATTGTCTAAAAAAAAATACACCCAGGTGAACTACTGAGAGCAATAAATTGTCTTTTACTGTATAGGACACAAAGATTGATTTTGATAGCGCACACTTACTGTGCTGTGTTATTATTTCAGGGTAGAGAATGATAGATTGACTGTAAAAGCATTGAGTAAAATAAATAAAACCAAGAGTGAAATTCTTACCGGGAATTTTTTTGGCCCAACCAATCATGTGAACCAGCTCTTTGTCTGCCAGTTTTGTCAGGGACATCATCATAGAGGCCTCCGTGAATGGTTTGCTGGGTCGACTCACCAACACATTTGGAGGCTCTGCTTCAAGCAGCGTTAAAACAAACTGCTCTGGACTGACTGTGCTGAGCAGGATGTCTTTGACGCGGGTGGCTGCCTCATTGTATTTCTTGGCTTTGCCGATACAGTGCATCTGATCTTCTGAATTACGATGGCGACGCAGGATCCGATAGCCACAGCGTTCTCTTCTTGAGCCTGACAACAGAGGCAGATGATTGCACTGAGGTATTTTTCTCTCAGTGTTGCATTATGTAAATCCAAATATTTGGGGAGAGAGCAAAAAAATCCTTTCATATTGGCTGTTCTAAAACTGAACATCAAGTTTCAAAATTTCTGGACCGTTTAGCATTGTCCTGACTTTGTTTCCCCTGACTTCAGCTGAAGGTTTTGTTTATTCTGCTAAACACAAAATTATGTTGAAAAAATGTTTGCTTTTGAACTTCACTTTACTCATAGAATCATAGAATGGTAAGGTTGGAAGGGACCTCAAAGGTCATCTAGTTCCAACCCCCTGTCATAGGCAGGGACACCTCCCACTAGTACAGGTTACTCAAGGCCTCCTCCAATCTGGCCTTGAACACATCCAGGGAGGGAGCAGCCACAACCTCCCTGGGCAACCTGTTCCAGTGCCTCACCACCCTCACTGGAAAGAACTTCCTCCTGACATCCAGTCTAAATCTTCCCTCTGCCAGTTTAAACCCATTTCCCCTAGTCCTGTCATTGCAAGACCTTGTAAATAGTCCCTCCCCAGTCTTCCTGTAAGCCCGCTTAAGACACTGGAAGGCTACTATAAGGTCTCCTTGAAGCCTTCTCTTCTCCAGCCTGAAGAGACCCAACTCTCTCAGCCTGTCCTCATATTAGAGCTGCTCCAGCCCTCTGATCATCTTCATGGCCCTCCTCTAGACCCACTCCAACACTTCCATGTCCTTCCTGTGTTGAGGGCTCCAGAACTGCACACAACTCCAGAACTCACTTTAAAAGTCCATGGGAAAATTCCCATTGACATCAAGAAGTAATAAATCAGGTCTTGAAATGCAAATAAGGATAGATGTTTGTAAATTCTGGTTTGAAATTCTGTTTTAGATTTTAAATGGGGAAAGAAAAAACTTCAGAAAGTCTGGTTTGTGTCACACACACATATCTCAACCAGAAGCACAGTTTGGCCTCACTGATAACTGAGTGTTCGGAGATTTGCTGAGAAGCAACCTATTTTCTCCCCATGCCCCATTAAGCCAGCAGGAGTTTCCCCAAAGTGCATTCAAGTATCTACAGCAAGAAGGTGAACACTGCTTGTTTGGAGTTCTGTATGCAGAACACTACTTCTGTTGCAAAGACCAGTCCTTTAGATTCCTGGACTTAGTTTGTTATTCATTCTGACAAGACCAAACATCCTCCTGTTCTCTGTCAGTGTTATTGGTGAGGTCACTGTTATCTGTTCCTGTGTAACTGCCATGCAGAGTCTTAAAAGCATCTCCAAAACCACGGTATGGGGAACACAGTATGGGGATTTGCTAAAACATTCAGCCACGACTTTTAATTCCCTCTTCCCTTCAGCATATTCTATAACACAGACTATGTTTACAAATATTCCTTGGCAGTAACTAATCTGCAAGATTGTACCATATTAAAAATCAGGATATTTGCAAACATTAAGCTTCTGAAAAGATCCTTAGATTGGAATTCTTCAGCACTTAACATTTATAATATGATAGTTGTCTTCTAAAACTTTTAGAAGTTAATGTTTTTTCTGTGCTGGTCATCAACACTTTTCCTGGCATATGATACTCAAAGGTTGAATTTTCATAGATATGAAAGTGCCTGTGCTAACGTACATCTATTCCAGACTGACAGCCATTGTTTCATACATAGAGTTCTTAAAGCATAAACAGCTGTCTCATTTGGTTTCAGTCCTACAACAAATTTGACAAAGGCATCCTTTCTGCTACTATCTTCAAATTACTACATTTATGAAGTCTTTTTGGTGTGCTGCCTAAAGACTACGTGGTCTGGTCACAGAGACTGATTCTTCTTCATTAGGATATGGGATCAAAGGTTTTATAAAGTGCATGAAGACAAAGAAGCAAATGGTGAGAACAGAAGAATCCCAAGAACCCAGTCAGTGACAACAAGCACATTGACTATGCTACTCTCAGGGTTATGAAAGGAGAATGATTAGCCTGTAGTCTGAGCATGACACTCAGCAGATAAGTCAACAGTTCATCTGAAGGGACCAAGTGTTCCAAGCCACCCACTAGAAAGAGCCCATAAGAGCAACAGCTGCCAGAGACCTGTCTGCATGTGTGTGCATGCATGCAAGCATTTGTGCACAAGGTACCTAGAAGACCTGAGGATCCAGGGCCCAGCTACCAAAAAGTATAGACTTTCTAAAGCCAGCTGCTAGAAGGATCCATAGCACATGTGTGTTTTCTGTGACCATTTGTAGAGGAGAAGGGACTATATGCCAGCAACTGATGTGAGGCTGCAAACCCAGAGGCCTTCAGCTGGGAAGATAGGGGAATTGACAGGCCAGTTATTTGACAGGCCAGTTATTTGACAGTGTCTAGATCCAGCTCCTGTTTGCATGAGTGTTGCATTTCCTGTCTGTGCTGATCTGTGTGGACATCAGCATTATAAGTGTGCATGCCTAATAACAACACACACTCAGACTTGCTACTGGACTGGAGACATGGCAATGGGGCAGTTTCCCTTTCTGGATTGGCTGCTCCCTCCCTGGAGGTGTTCAAGGCCAGATTGGATGAGGCCTTGAGTAACCTGTACTAGTGGGAGGTGTCCCTGCCTATGGCAGGGGGTTGGAACTAGATGATCCTTGAGGTCCCTTCCAACCTTACTGTTCTATGATTCTATGATTCTATGATTCCCTTGCCAAACTACTGGATTCAGCAATTCCTACCATTCTTTATTTGTATGTGTCAAAGTTAGACGGAACATGATTTGTTTAAATTCCAATCACACAATGTAATTCTGGCCCTCGCTTTCAGTTAGCAAATGTGTCCAAACATAAGTCACATTAAAGGAACAGGCAGTAGGGGCACAAAAAAAATCACTTTTGGATGCTATCAAGAAAGCCTTGTCTTGCTAAATAAGATGTTGAGTGAATGCAGATGAAGATTCCTCAAATGAGGTAGCTTTTCAGGTCATAGTGCTGTAGTCCTGTGTTGCCTTTAGCAGCTGTCAAGTGCCATTTGAGACAATTCATGAGTAGAGTGAGATGAAAAGGCCTGTGAGGTACAATCTGAAGGCACTGAAAAGACTGGATAAGGACTAACAGGATCTGCCAGAACTTTAATTATGTGGAACTTTCAACTACACAATGCTATCATCCATTTGCTGCCTGTTCAGTAGATCACCTCAGGTGTAAAAGAGAATAAGATGACTGTTTAAAAAGTTCTCAGTATTGGAGAACATCCTCTACCTTGAAACCCAAGAGGCTGGAGAATACAGATAGGCAAAGCTGATTCAAGGAACAGTCCTCAGGTGTGAAGGAATCCAACTGGAACAAGGCATTGGAAACTGGAGGAATTATCAGATGGAGATCCAGTTAAAAGTTTGCATCATTTGGGACAAGGATGGGCTGGCATCCTTAAAAGGACTATGGGTTGGATGAAATGGGTTGGATACTGACAGGACATTTGCAGAAATAATGGCTTCAAGGAAAACAGTCCATGATTTGCAGAATCAATTGCTTAGCTGAATGACATTTAACTAACGAAGTTGCCAGAGTAGCCAAACAGCAGTTAAGGAAAGACAGCAAGCCAGCAGAGACAGACAGCACTTGAGACATTATCTTATGGTAGATTAATGAAATCAGATCTGATGAAGATAGCCCAAAAAAGGGTTACCCGCAGAACTGCACGAGTCACAGAACAATTTCTTCAACCATCTGTCTGTATAAATCCTTTTCTTCCTGAGAGAGTCAGAGGACAATGAGGCATAGACTAAATTTCTACCGAGGTGATTGGACGATGCAGTGAACTCTGTGCTATGCCTCATTTTGGACAAATGCACAAAGGTCAAAAAGGAAAACCTTAAAGTGCTTTGTCAGCTTCAGAATAACATTAGAATGGCAGAGTGGGCTGCAGAATGTTCTAAAGTCATGTCATGCACAGAAAGTATGTAAATATTTTCCATCAGTAAAGACAAAGAGGAAAGGTCGACAGTGAGCTAAGCAGCTGGAACGAAAGTACAACTGGAGACTGATGAGGAAATGCCTAGATATCCCAGGTCTGTGGCTCTCATTTCCATATGAATGTGCGATGTTAGCCAGCAGGGGAGGCTTGAACTAGAACGACAAATTACACTGCTTGTTGTTTCCACTACTTAGAAACTTGAAGCATATTGAACATGAGTGCCTTAAACAACAGAACAAGGAAGCCACAGTGAGATGCAGGGCAAGGCAGAAACTTTCTTGGGCTGTCAAAAAAATACCAGCTGCTCTATGACGTGCAGAGTTTTCTGTTGTCCAGTACCTGGTGGAGCTGTGAAGCCCCTAAAAAGAAGACACACGAGCAGCAGTCTTTTAATTAAACACATGGGGAAGCTGTTCAGTGTGGGACCATATTAAAAACTATAAAGTCAGAAAAAATACTGGATAAAGAGGGAGCTGAGGAGAGGAAATGCCTGACAGCACAGTAAGGGAGAAATTCCAGCAGTTTGAACACACCTGCCAGAGGCAACATGTGGTCAAGCAAGTACTTGTAGACAGCTCATTGACCCTAGGCCAGTTCCTGGCAGCGAAGTGGGACTTCAGATCCTCTGATCAGCTGTCCTCAGCTCTGTTAACACTACCACCAGACTTCTCTGTGGCTCGGAAAATATCAGGCCTTTGGTATCAAGACCCAAGTTATCTTTTCCAATTCAGTGTTGTAAAGACTTCAATGACATTTTGTAGACAACCCAAACTATAGGGACACAGGTAAGTGACCAAGTACTTTACTGAAGGTCAAAGAAATAATTAATTTTTAAAAAAAATAAATTGAAAATAGTAGTCCAGCATTCTGTTCTAGCTGATACAATCTTGTACAATTTTCAGCTTTGCAGCTGCTCTCCATGGTCCATCTTAAAATAATTCAGTCAGGTTGTGTTACTTGACAGTATTAAAGGTCTCAATACTTGTGGGAGGTTGTTACTGGGAATAGCAAGCCCCTTTAAGTTATTTTAGGTTATTTAACTAAATGAAATTTCATATGTAAACAGTACTTGGAAAAAAAAAAATCAAATGTTTCATTTTAAACATAAAAAGAGTTCCTATAACCATCCCTCCAGTGCAGAAAGTCAAAATAGGGGTACTATGACATTTCTGCATCCCCCAAAAAATATACTAAAAGCACATTTTACCAAAAAACCCACAACTAACCAACCACAAAGAAAACAACCAAACAAAAAACCTCCAGTTGGTAGTGGAAAAAAAGGGAGGTGGGGAGAAACCAGTCAACCAAACCAGATTCCATTTTGGTTTTTTATTTATTTTTGGTGGATCACCATATATTGCCAAAGCAGGCAAAAGCTGAGTCACTGAGCTGTCTGCATAAAACAAAGCTCATGAGTAATTAAGAGAGGTGTCATTTACTCCCACATTAAAATGTGTTAGGCTTGAATTAAAAAAGGCAGTGCATTGTTAAATTACACAGCTAAGAAAACAACATTTAAGCTCACTTGTCCACGGACACATCAGAAAGTAGCAGCCTTTCCAAGGTAAACAACGTATTTCAACAATGTAAAAGAACTTCTGCATTTTCTGTTTGAATCCAAACTTCAGGCAGAACTGAGAAAATTTACCTGTCCATCTCTTGGCACCCGACAGGCATGTGTAAGTGCTTATAAAGTTATATAAATAATATAGATTCTCTTAATGTTTGGTTTGGCTAGACAGAGAGATGTGGATCAATCTGTGTAAAGACACAGTAACAAAATACTTCAAGCTTCCCAGATCAGGGACTAGTTCTGACTTTGCTGCAAACTCCCCAGCTATACTAATAGCTAATACTAATTCATATAAAGGTAATTCAAGCAATGAGGAAAGTGCAGTGCACAAGATGATCAAATCCCTCATTCTTCCTACAGCACTCTAACTATATGGAGCTATTCTTTGCACAAGAACATAAGTGTATTCAACTGAGAATGCTGGACCAAAGGTGAGAGAACTCAAGCAACATCACCATAGGCCACATGGTGCTGTAAATGATCACGAGAATACAAGCAGTAATACACATTGGCAAAAAACAGTCATTAAAGTCAGTCTGTTGTTCCCTCATCCATTAACGAGCTGCAATAGGTATTACTGGCAGTGAAACACACCACTGTTAAAGCAACTTCTGCTTTACAAATTCTTTGAAAATTGCAGCTGTCTCTGCTGTCTGATATGGTGGGCAGTTACATGGCATGCTGTTCTTAATACTGGATTTTATTCCTGGCAGCTGCTTATATAACTAACCAATTCAGCAGCAACTGTAGATTCAGCCTCTGACTATATTGTAATCAGTTTTTCTAAGCATCTGAGATTAAAACTTGCTCAAGTATAACTTAGTAAATCATTATCAATCCAGTCACATTTGAAAGCAAGTGCAGATGTTCTGGTGAGTACGGATGTATTCACAGAGCATATCTACTGACAAAGAAGCTACTGTCTGCCGTGTACACATGAGAACATGAGCTGAAATCACAGTAATTTCTATAATAGCTAAAATGCAATTAATACATCTGATGTCCAGAGGAGGCCATGTAACATTTTTTCACCCACTTACTTCGTGTGAAAAGTAAATTACAGTATTTCAAAGTGCTGTGCAGAGGCTGCACGCAGAAGCCATACACAGGAGAAAAAGAGAGCCAAATCCTGAACTACATCGACCCACAGAGAAGTCTGCTTTTCTTTCTGTGCACTTGTGGACTGACGCCAGTGTTCAAGGGCAGTATCTCTCCCATCACTCTTCAGTATGGTCCCTTTGACACCTCATTTGGAGAAGGGAGAGGGCAGAAAGGATTTTTGTCTTTGGAACTTTGTTAACAAGTTGAGAACTGGCGCCTGGGTTAAAAGCCTAGTCCAACAAGGAAACCGAAATCTCCTTATGGAAGAAGATGTATCTGAGCCTCCGGAAGCAAAGAAGAAAAGCGCTGCTCCCAGAGTGACTGTAGCTAAGTGATGAAGAAGCTTCCTTCTCTGCTGCCTTTGGCAAACAGTCCAGTCCCTTTCAGCTCCCCAGGTAAACAGGACAAAGCTCCAAGAGAAGATCAATTTTATCCCAATCTGCTTTGAGTTTGCTGAGCAGAGTTTACAGCAGTATTTCTGTTTTCCTTGTTCCTGGTGACAGTGCTTTGCAATTACCATTGCTAATAGTCTTAGTGCCAAAATTTATCAGTAGATTTCTTAATTGGAACAACGGGTAAAACAGACTTCCTACAAAGAAATCTGCAGGTTCACTCTCTAGGACCCTCGTTATGCCACAATGGTATATTTTGTAAGAAATTGAAATAGCCATGACTTGGGCCATTGACTTCTCAACATTTATGAGTGTGATGACATTTATGAGTTTCAGATCCAGAAACTTCAAAGCAAGACTTTCCTACTGCCTCCTGCTGCTTTAGGGTTGGCACATACTGCCCAATCACATTTACAAAGAGAAACATAAGCATTTCTACACGCACGCATACGTGTGTGCGTTTTTCCTCAAGGTGTCTTACTGCTAGTATGCAAAATGAGGATTTGATGCAAACAGCACAGAGTATTTATGAAGAGCTTTCATAAACTACAAAGTGGTAATTGAGGTTCTTTTATCACTTCTGCTGGACAACAAGTCTCCACTGAGCAAAAATGCACTTACAAACCATTCTGTCTTATCCAAGGTTTTAGCAGATGTGAACCAATGCATTCACTCAGTGACCTGGGAAAGGAGCAGAAATGGCAAAAAGCCTTCATTAAAAAGAAAATGTTCTCTTTTATGGTGTCCTACAATAAAACCCTGGTGTTAACGACATGGCTCTAACAAGAAAAAAGTATTGGAAGATGACCACTCTGGTCTGTGGGAAATGCCATTTACATTTCATGCAAGAAATGGAGTCTTAAAATCTGTCAGGTTTAAATGTCTGTCACCACATGTCCATGCATCAACATTACTCGCAGGTAATGCTCATAACTCATCAGACAACTCAGAGAAATCTGAGCAATTTTAACACTCCCAATTTAAATGCTCAAGTCTCAATCAGTGCTACTATATATATTTTTTTTTAAAAAAAATTTTTAAGCACAGTTTTCCTGTTACTTTTCTATTATAGTTTGAAAGTGTCATTTGTGATCTGACACAATTACTATGACCTATTAATATTCATAACTGTAGGAAAATGTTTAAGGAATATGTGTCAAGATTCAAAGGAACACAGGCTAAGACATAATTACCTATTATTATTTATTACTTGTAATACCGTAGTGTCTATGAGGTCTAATCACAAGCCAGGACTTCCTGAATAATTAGAATAAAATTATTCATTTAAGGAAAGCACTGTGGAGGACCACCTTATAATATTACAGTGGGATCAATCTTCACAAAAACTTTCCAACTCCTGAACTCAGGCTTGATAGAAATCTGTTGGAAAAAAACTTTGAGTAAAATTCTCAGAGGAACAAAAGACCACTCAGAAAGTAAGGTTTCAAAAGAGTCTCATTTGCAAGTACAATGCCTTTTGTTCTGGAGGCCAGACAGCAGAGGTAGCTAAAGTGATATTAATGAAAAACACCAATAAAGTTGAGATGCAGCATCAGTGCAGAAGCAGCAGCATCATATAGAAAGAACTGACTCAAGCAACAGAAACTAAATGTACTCCAGGAGTACAAAAATAATACAAGGAACAGATGAAATTGTAACTCTGAGCTGGGAGTTATCAGCTAGAAATGAACAGGAAGGCTGCAATCATAACAGCTCATAGAATTATTATGAACTGCCAGCATGATGTAACCATGAAAAAGACAAATAGGATCCTGGGCTCTATGCAGAGAAAAGCTTCCAGAAAAACAGATACATACTAGACTACTATGGCAAATAATACCCTGATGACTTCTAGATTTCATCTACTTTCCTGCTCCCCAAGAGGAGATTTCTTGGTTTATTTGGTCTGATAAAACAAAGGTTGTGAGGGTATATGATGCAGTCTGTACATACAATCAGACCATTAGCAATAAGAAGAGGAACCTCTAAGCTACAAGACAATGCTGCCACAAGAACAAGTGAGCATTAACAGTTCAGCAATAAACACGGGCTGGGATTTGTAAGAATGTTCCTAATGATTCCATATTTGGTAAACAGCCTTCAGATCAAATCAATGGGAGGATGAAAACATGGCCTAGCCTTGAAATAGAAAGAGGTATCTATATTAAATGGGATTAAATGAGATGCATGTCTGCAAATCAGAGGAGCAAGAACACTGACCTTCTCCTTTCCTCTCCACTGTTTCTATGTGTTTCCCCAACCTATTTCTGTCACATACATGCATGAATCTATAAGAAATAGCAATAGAGCTTCACTGTGAAATTACATTATATGTTGAAATAGGTCTCAAGTTATTTTCTTCTTAAAACTAACCTTTAAAATATCATCTATAAATGTGCAACTACAGTGAAGTCACATCACTCTCAATACAAGGTAGGAGTAAGAGAAAAGGCTGGAGAATTCTGAGTGATGCAGTGACAAACAGTGGTTGGTCACCACTTTTTTTTTTTTTTTTTTTTTTTTTTTTTTTTTGATAGAAGAACTATAGGACATAATCTGAAAATAGCCTGTTTAGAAAAAGAACAGCACACCCACTGCCTTCTCATTGCTGCCTCACCAAAGCCCCATAAAGAGCCTGGCAATCAATCAGAGGGCTGGTTGTTCACACCATAGGTGGTCAAGCTGCCATGGGATGTTCTAGATGCTGAAACTTCACAGGACTGAAGAGACAGGACTAATGGAAAAGTTGCTATTCTATTAATATATTAAGACATATTACATACAAGAAAACTCTTCCAGACCAGCAGTCCCCAGCTGGTCTTCAGTTAGTTTTTGGAAGCTGAAAGTTGTCAGAAATTACTTTCATATAGGTGCTAGTCCCATTGATGCATTCCTCCCAAGGCATTCGCTCTTTTCCAAAAGTTGGAGGCAGGACACTGATTAATTAACTTCTGTTATCATACAGCAGTTCTGTTCTTGCATTATGTTCAACCAGCAGAGCACAGTACAGGCTCATTTACTCCATATTACACAGGATTTCAGTTTGGTTTCATCTCAGGCAGCAGCAGCAGGCCTTGGGTTCTCATTCTGCAGAACACAGCATGCAGGTAAACTGCCTACACAGACCTCTGCAAAGGTACTATGGTTTTCATGTGTTTAAGCTACACCTTATCCCTTCCCAACTCTACTCCCTGCCACTCCATTCTGCTCTGACAAGACCTCATCTAGAGTACTACCTTCAGCTCTGGGGCTCCCAAACCCAAAAGGGACATAAACATGCTGGAGAAGGTCCAGAGGAGGGCTATGAGGAAGATCAGAAGGCTGGAGCACCTTGCCTACAAAGACAAGATAAGAGACCTGGGACTGTTCAGCCTAGTGAAAAGAAGGCTCTGGTGGGACCATATAGCTTCCTTTCAGGTACTGATCTACAGGAAGGACTATATAGAAGGGCTTGTAGCAATAAGATGAGAGGCAATGGTTTGAAACTAGAGCAAGGTAGATTTAGGTTGGACATGAGGAGGAAGTTCTTTACAATGAGAGTGGCAAAATATTGGAACAGGTTGCCCAGGGATGTGATTGAAGCCACATCCCTGGAAACATTCAAGGTCAAACTTGATGGGGCCCTGACCAATTTGCTGTAATTGCAGATGTCCTGGCTCACCGCATGGGGTTGGACAAGAGGACCTTCAAGGGTCCCTTCCAGCCCAATCCATTCTGTGATACTTCAGCTTTAAGAAGTGGTACATTTCTTTCTAGAAAATCAGCTTAAACCTTGCTCTGTTTGTTGTGCCCTTTTAGGATTCCAAAAAAAAAAAAAAAAAAATCTATACAGATTTGACTGAAGGGGAAATTAAAAAACCCCAAAACCCAGCAAAGCTCAAAAAAACTACACAGACATGCAAAACTCACCACACTTCATCATGCCCACTTCATAACACTTCCGTAGCCGGCATGCCTGGCAGCTTTTGCGCCTGTTCTTATCTATGGTGCATTGATTGGTAGCTGGGCAGATGTAATCATTATGTCCTGCAGCAGGGTAAGAAGAGAAAATTTAACATCTCCAACAGCCTCTTCTCTCATTTTTCAAATTGAGGCTTTCATCATTTTAAGCATCTTGTCATTTTTCCATCTGTAAGTTCCATTAATATAACTGATGCAAAAATGTGTATTTATTGTATAATGTACAATATTGTACAATGAGAAAAGATTGATCTGTGGTCTCTAACCAGACAACACAGAGCAGTTCCCAGTGATGACTCTTAGATAACTAAGCACCTTACAATGTCAGGGGGTTTTTGAATATGAACTAAGCACCTTACAATGTCAGGGGGTTTTTGAATATGGGGCAAATGCTCTTGTGGAAGCTTGTTCCCAATCTCTGACTTCTTCCTGTATGTTGGGACCCTACAGATGGCAGATAGTAGGTTCCCTCAGCAGAGCTGAGAACAGCAGTGCACACAGCTTCAGTCCTGCAAATATGTATGTAAACTACAGTTCTATTTACTGAACTTTCTGACATTGTGAGTTCCAAGAATGAAGAAACCTTAGGAGGATTGACCCTGGACAAAAGTTAATAAAAAAGCTCTCCAAAAAACCCCAACGGGCCAAGAGAGAAAGAAGACTAGTACACAGTAATGCATACTGTATAGCACAAGGAAAAGCACAGACAAAAGGTATAACTTTAAAATATCCTGAGCAAGCGTTTCTCTTATTTTGATCAGTTTCCTCTACAACCTCTTCTCTTCTGCCTCACCTCATTCCCTCCCAAACCACTTTACATTATTGTATTTCATTAATCAATAATCTGGTTCAAAGGTTTATTACTGTAAACTGATCTTGAATATGCTCTGCTGCAATTACAATTGAATCCTCTCCTGCCAAACACAGGAAGTCTCTCTTGCGGTAGCTACCAAAAGATGTGAAAAACATTCAGTTATTTGCAGTTCTTAATATCTTTTCGCTCGGGTTGTTTTCTTTTTTAAAGTTTTTTAAAATAACTTTAAGAATAGATCAGGCAAAGATGCAGTTAGTGGAGTTTTTTTTTTACTTGATGCAAGTCCAAAAGTTCATGTCCCCAAGGGTAATTATTTAACCAAACAATTGTGACTATTTCCTTGCAAAATTAAAATAATTTTAACCTTGAATTTTTGAACCGATGATTTAAAAAAGAGGAGATCTTGTTACAGTTTGTCCCATTTCCTACTGGGAGATATGACTGAAAAACAAATTACTGTTTATCACTCTTCACACAACATGGCGGGAAGGGGGAAGGAAGCTCTGTGCTGCATTATGTATAACCCAAGCACATAGAAGCACAAAGTGGTTTAAAACTCCTGTGGCCTTGGGATAATTTAGCTTGCAGGCAGATGTTCAGAGATGTGGGATGGAATATAGTACACTACAAACTTGGACAAGCAGAGGAGACCACACACAGTTGCTCACTCATACCTCTGAATTCTAATTAGACATTAGCCCAACAGTTTGGCCTATGGTAGGTCCAGAAGTTTTTTATTTTTGTAAGCAATATCCTTCATAACAACAGTTGCAGACGAATGCTTGATCATGTTTTATGCCAAAAACTTAGTTTGATTTCTTTGAATTACACACAGACAAAAAAAAGGCTACCTGACAGAGTATGTAAAGGTGTACAAAGGGCCACAATGGGTAAGCTGTTCACAGCCAAAGAACATGTGAGCAGTGCAGAGCAAGTAGATCATTTTCCTGACAGAAAACACTTTGAAGATCAAAGTCAGCCTTCATTTGTGACAAACAGAGACAAAGTTCTTTTCTATTATTTTAGTAATCAAAAGTAGTTGCATTAGTTTATAGAAATTATTTTTCACCCATGCAGAATTTGCAAAAAAGTTTTGAATTAAATTTGATTCTAGTGGTGACACCAACTCTGCCATGTTGAGCCAAAAGAATCTCAAGATTGCTAAAGGCTTTGTGTGCAAAAGAAGGGAAAATTTCAGACTGAAAAATGACAGGATTTTCCATGTTAATATCCACATGCAGTATCCACTGTCAATTCAACTACATTCTGACCAAGAGGACCTTGATGAGGCCAAAAAAGATGGTAAGGTTAAAGAAATGAAGTGAACCAAAGCTGCAATATGGTGCATAAGTCACTGCCTGTAGGCCATAATCGCAAACATGGCCACATACATTTATTTCATGTGCAGCCACTCAGTAAATTTGAACTAAGTACTGAATGTAGTTAATCTTGGAAGTGGAAATCCTAGATCTGACAATGGAGGCTCTGTCAGGTGGAGAGTTGAGACATAACAATTATCAGTTTTGTACCTAACAGTTGTTACATATATTTTCATATCCTACATGCCATGCAAGTGTTACATGCTATGACTCAACAGTTCTAGACAATATGCTCTTCTCAAGACTACTTCCCAGCAAGCAAAGTCTCCAGACAATCACCTACTCTTAACTAGGTCTGTGTATACTTCAGGACACGAGGTCTGCAGTGCCATCCCACCAATGCCTTTGCTGCAGGGCCTTCTCGTGGTATGTAACCCATATCTTCTCGAAAAAAATCAATTACTCGCTTTGTAATGTTTCCAGATCTTGATTACATAAGAGCCAAAAGATAGTCAAATCAGGTGTTTCTCTATTTTCAGCATGCAAGGCCATATACTAGGATTTTACATCAACTCATTACTAGATCTGCTAAATTACTACAACACAAGTCCCTGGTCTTACAAAAACAACTTAACTGAGCGAAGTTATCAAAAGCTGATTCTCCTACCTTGAATACTTCTTTTAAAGAATGCTTTGCAACCTTCACATGACCAGACCCCATAGTGGTATCCTGAAGCATAGTCACTGCAGACTGCACAGAAGTGGGCATCTCTTTTTGAGCCAGGATTATTTGCAATTGGGCTTGCACAGTCATTGCTATTAATTTTTCTTTTTAATGTTTCTCTGACAGAAAAGAAAAACATTTGTTATAAAAGAGGAAAAACTTAATCTACATTATATCATTATTTTCAATTGTCTTCTCTCCTTTTAGAGTCTTCTTATTACTGAGCACATGGTAGTGATGCTGTTCAACCTTTTTCTGATGAGGTTATCATATAGTCTGATCCCAGAGGTTTCAATAATGGCAGACCATAAAATTTTTTAAAAACTCAAAAGTATAAAACTGGATTGCAAATGTGTCATTCACATGAATGCTGGGAAAATCATATGGAATTGTAAACTGAGAGAGCTCAGACTAACATGGTAAAAACTGCCACAATAGAGCTGCAGATACAGTTACTTTGAACTGTTAGAAAGGCAAATGCACATTGAGTCTCAAGTATTTCATCCTTTAAACAAGGTCTTAGTCATTCAGTGAGACACTGGAGAGAAATATCTTTGAGATGTGAGTCAACTCAATGGTGTTAAGACAAAGGTTTCTGTTCAAGGTGATGACCCATGTTGATCACACTAGTGCTAAATAAAAGGAAGTCTGAATACAAGAAGTATGGAGAAACACAATCAATAAAATATTTTCATACACAACAAAAAGTATTTCTCCCTATGTATTAGTATGATACATACATTCCTGAAGTGCTGCAAATAGTTCCAACTTACTGGAACTATCCTTAGTGACTGAATTAAAATTAGAACAGGATGAAAACATGAAATAACAGCCAATTCCTGACACCAAGATCCTGTAAACAGCACGAGGAAAGGAACTTAGATTATCAGTAAAGTGAGGTTTAGATATAGGAAGCACATCTATTGTGTACTTTTAATCTGGACCTAATTTTCGTGGTGGTTTTGTGTGTGTTACCTTTGTGGGCAATACAGTTTCTAGATAGTGTCATGTGCAAACTGTCAGCAGCAGTGTGCCAAAAGAAAGGCTGTATGGTTAACTTAAAATCTTATGAACAAAGGCAAAAGTTAGGAACTGTCTGTTTTTCCTTATCCCGCCTCCCAGCAGAATTAGGAAGGAGAAGACATATCAGTTGGGATAAGATGGCGGAGAGCACAGATTACAACTTCTTTCTAAAGAACAAAATTATATTTCCAGAGCAGCAGAAACTCATGCACTGGTGACAGCAAGTTTAAATGGAGCAGTAGAAACAGTCTGAAAGTGCTGTCAAAGAGGCTTTAACTAACATATAAAACTAGACTTTGTGCTGGTTTCATGACAGGAGGTAAGGACAAACACACCCACATGCCAACTAAAAATCATCAAAGTTATAAGTATTTGAGGAGAGCATGTTCCAATTTCCTTGTAGAAAATTTGGAAAGGAAAAAAAGATGGTTCTTTCAGAAAATTCCAAAACAGAAGAATTAAACTACTGCAAGTTTTTTAAAAAATGTTAATACATTCAGATATTGCAGGGCANATTAATGGATTGCTCCCTCACTAAGCTATTTCCCCTTCTGCCACACTGGGAAGATCAGTGAGGGTGGGGACTCATCCTTAGAATAAAGGTGCTGTATCACACATGCCTAATATTCGGCTAATGCACAAAGGCAAAAGCATTGCTATGCCTTCCTGTGCCCCTGTATTTGGTGGGAAAAGTAATTTGGCATTTCATGTTAGTGAAAGAGATATATTTTTAAGAATCATTTCAAGAATCATGATCCAGCTGTGCAAGTCAGAAGAGAATCAAAATCATCTAGAGAGCATCTCTGTGACTGATAGATGTGCTGGAGAGAACAGTGTTTATTGCCCTCAATAAAGCACAAAGACGCTATGGGTGGAAAAAAAAAAGGCACCACAACATCTCACCAAGGAGTGTTGTTTTTACTTCCCGGCCACGACAAGGTTTTCTTGAAGATACTTTGCCTGCTTAAAAGTTTTGTTTTCCCTGCTTAAAACAACCATCACCACACAAGCTGCATGACTTCTGCAGACTGTGGTAAACAGCATGCACACAGAGCAACAATCTGGAACAAATTCTTCCTGCAGGCATCAAATCTACTCCTCTGTGATAGCTGTAGCTGTGCAGCAGAAGGTTCAAACCCAATCGTTGTGTTGCTGTTGTCTTTAAGCACAACAGAACTGGGAAACAGCAGAGAGTTAGCTGAGAACCTCATGATCAGAGAACCTACCCTCACAAACAGCAAACCAAAGCAGGTAGCACCATACAGGATCAGAGACCACATCCCAGCACGCTTGGGACTGGTGCGCACCTGCATGCTGAGCAGATGAACAAGCTACCAGACCCTCCAGAAGAATTGGCCATAGCTGACTGGTTGCCCACAAAGCTCCTGCACCAAAGGATTCAGGAAAGTAGAGAATGTACCCTGACTGATACTGAGGGGCCTCAAGGACAAAGATTTATTGCCTGATACCTTCTAATACTCCTCTCTAATTTGTAATCATTGTTTCTGAATAGAGATATCTTTCCATAAAAAGAACTAAGATTTTTTGGTAAGTAACCAGTCAGTGATATCCTACTAGTCATCAAAAGTGTCATCATGATTACTCTGAAGGGGAAGGAATTAATCAAGACTATTTAGGTTATTCAGTATCCATTCTATCTCCTAATAACCCCTAGCTTTGCCCTAGCAAGGGGCAAAACTTGAACCTAAATTAATTATTAAATATGAAGAGTGGCAAGGATCTGACTTAGAAAGTAGCAAGATATGCTCAAGGACACTTGTTGTCTGTCAGATTTGGTTTTTGGTTTTTTTTTTTTAAATCTGAATTATTGTCCATAACAAAAAGAAAAAACCAGCAAACCACCCAACATTGACAATATATTAAAAAATATAAATCCACTGAGTCAAAAATGAATAGCCCAGATCTTATAATTTCTTATTACTCCTCCCTCCCATGGGTGACTGGCTCATTCACTGCCTGGAGATCATTCAATCCCATACCAGCCTGAGCTACAGGATAAAGAAAGCTCTTCCTTTCTCTCCTAGAATGTGTGCAAGATGATGGGCAAAAATCAGCTGAAGAATACTTTCAGTCTTTATTTTCCTCATTTCCTAGGGAATTCCTCCACGAGAACTTCTGGAATGGTTAATACCACAGAACTGCCAATATCCAAAGCACAGGTTCTGCTACACTGCAAATATTGATTAATATGCTGAAAATCATGTGATAGGTACCTCAAAATTCAGAGGCATACTTTTGCTTAATCTCTACAACTACTCAGTCATGAAATCAGGATGCCAAACCATCTCATCACAACCATTTCAAGACACATTTTAAGTGCTCNGGTGAAAAAAAAAAAAAAAAAAAAAAAAAAAAAAAAAAAAGAGTAGGAGAATAATGTAAATAGTTATGGCTTCAGAGCAGTTAAAGCAGTGTATAAATACAATATTAGTGCTGAATGAACGAGACAAAGGTACTAAATAATTTCACTAATTAAATGAATGTTGCTAGCCTATGCCCCTAAAAGTCTTTACTTGTGTGCTTTACCTGCAATTAGCCAAAAGCACAAGGAAAATAATAGAAAAGAATGAATTATGTTCCAGAAACATCACTCTGACAACTTGATTAGAGTCTGCTAATACGTTTTAGAAAGTAATATTCTCTGTTCGTTTTGAAAACAACCCTTCTGTTTCTGTCACTAAAATCCATTTGTTTAGAGGATGAATACAGAAGTCAGTATCAGACTACTTTTAAATATAATGTGTGTCACATTAAATTTCTCTTTGTGTCATTTCAATATAAATCATGTGGTCCCACACCAACAAAATTTCTAAGACTATTATTTTCAGTAGGTCTAAGACCTACAATATAAATAAATATAGTGGACTCTTTATCACCCAGTTACTGCCACTTCACACACAAAAAAGAAGCTCTAAAAATTCATATGCATTTTTACAAGGAACGCAATCCAATTTTGCTGAGCTTCTGGTGCAGAGTAACACTACCCTGTATAACATCTGCATTTAACAAAGTTCTGCATTCACATATTGTGCTGGTTTGAGGCTAATTGGAATATTTTAATAGAGAAAATTATACCATAGGCTGTGAAAAGAAAACAATGGTGATGTCTACTTCATTCATAGGCTTGCTGAGATGTTTAGGAGAAGAACTCAAAACATAGATAAGTCAGTCTGTAGGGGCACAGTGTCTCGGGTGGTCTAGCTTCTGGCTTTCTTCTGTCTGCCGATTAATTTCAATAACCACTTTTTCTTCTAACCCCCCTGGCCGATCCTCCAAACTCACCTTGTGCATAAGGCAAACCTTGGGGTAAGGTATAGGGGTGGGAAGAAGGTGGAAGGGTGGTTGGGAGCCTCTCCTGGGGTCTCTGATTTCTGGGAGGGGAGTTGTGTTTCTGTATTACCTTTAACTTGTGTATGTCTGTAACTATTCCTGTATATAGTGTATCTATCTGCTTGTATATTGTGCTGAGCTGTAAATAGAACTTCATCTCTTAACTTCCAGCCAGCTGAGTTCTAGTCTGGGTCATTTTACAAACTGTGTGTGGGGGGCAGGGAACTCCCAAACCATCACATATACTGAGCCTATTTGTGCGAAAAGGGAATGCCAAGAGTTCCAGTTCCCTATTTTAAGCCTACAAGGAGATACAAATTATACAGTGATCAGCTTTAGCAAAGTGGACCACATTAATTTAACTAATGTTAATAGAAATTTACACCCAAGGAAAATAAACTCCTCTTGCACAGTTTTACCCTTCCAAATAAAGCAAAAGGCTTAAATACGTAGTAATGTTTTCTTACCTTTCAAACAAAATCCCTTTTCTCAAATTCCAAGGCTATTTAAAATCACTCACACTTTACAGCATTAGTCTCTGCCTTTCCCTAGTGTTATTCCTTTAATTTTCAATCCCAGGAACTCTTCCTTCAAGGTAGAATCTAGAAATCTGTAGTGTCAGTCGTTGTTCCATGCCGCCAATAAATATAATTAATGTTCATGACATGAAATTAAGACCTCCCCAAAGGATAAAGCAAAAGGAAACATTGGACTTCTAAAATTATTATTTACAGCCTTAATTCAGGGCAATATTCATAATAAGGGAATTATAGCTTTGGGGTTTTTTTCCCCTCTGTCAAATTATATTTTTTCCCTTCACAACTCCTGTACACAAAGAGAGGGTTACAATGCATCGTGCTGAGACAAATGGACCACCGAGAAGGTCCACCTACCAAACAGCACAGTACTTGCTGCTGAACAAAAAAGATCATGCATAAATTTAGGCTCCAGATTTCATTGATTTCTCCTCTTTAAGTGAGTTACAAGAGCAATAGTCTATATGGCAGAAGGCTTATTGCTCAAATTCCAGTGTGGCAAGATTGGTTTCCCTTCTGTCTATATAGAGAGCACATTGCAAAGCATGAGATGGGGTGCGCTTGCTCATGGGTTATCCCACTTGCTGTCCCATCATCTGTACAACTACAAACACTAACCTACAGCAACTTCCCAAAGCTGTCAAAGTTTTGGAGTATTAATGAAAGCAGGAGGAGTTTGGATATTAGCCCTAATCACATTAGATCTTGGAGATTTTTTCTGTGTAGAAGTGCTACCCAAACAGCCTCTATCAATCCATATACCTACACTTAAAGTAGATTTGCACTCCAAAACTGCCTGCTACTCTGCCAATTCCGAATAGAGACTAGTCAGGTGGCCAGGTTGACAATCCACACAGCTTATATGAGTCTGAAGTAGGCATAGATCTCACATCTCAGCACTCTGCAGTCAACATAAGACCCATCCATTGCAGAAAAAATGTGGTATCCTTAAAAATATCACAAATCCTTTAGTAGTACTGTTGATGTTAAGTAAGGAGTAACACCCTGAGCTTCAACAGCTGTTGTGCCCATGAATGGAGTAATTTCATCAGCTGATGATCTGCACACTGCTAGTAGTTTGTAAGATGAGTAAGTGTGCAGAATTGCAAATACAGTTTCTTTACAGCTGAAAAATTAGCCTGTGAATCTACTGTTCACAAACCCATCATGAAGTCAGTTGAAAGCAACAAGAAGAAACAGTATTAGACTTCTCAGTAGCAGCACCCTTTTGAACATGGTGCACACTGCTGTTTAAACTGCACAGCAGTTTAAATATTTTAATAATAAATACCAATAAAGATAACATTTCTATACAATTCCAAGTTCATGAAAAGCCTCCACAGTTATAGATGCAGTTAAAAAAAAACAAACAAACAAACAAAAAAAAACCCAAAACCCCACCAAAATTCCAGACAAAATATAATTCAAACAATGTTGCATGAAGTGGAAAAAATAACGAACCTGTAATTCTTTTACTCAAAGGGTTTAACTTGCCAGAGCAGAATTCATTTTTATTACGCAAAGTAGTACCTAGCAGTCTTGAACTTTTGTTTATTCAGTCCACAGTTCTCACACTGAAGGCATCTGTAGTGCTTTGTGTTGGTGTATAGTTCTCTAACCAGCTAATGGAAAAGAATTAATATTTCAGAAGGGCTGGTTTGGTGTTTTGTGGAGAGCTAAAGAAACTGTAAATACTTTTCAGTGAACTTTTAAAGAAATGAATAGCACTGACCTGGTCACAGGTAGCACTGCCTCCATCGGTCTTGCTTCACACCATGGACTCTTTGGCTGCTCTGCATACAGAAGTGATGACTGACAGTGCAGTGTCAGTGGGGAGAGATGGCCAGGAGCAGACCATAATGCATTTGGGCTTGATGTTTGCCTCACAGATGCACTCTCTGAATCACCTAAATTGCTGGCAATGCTGTAATTCATCACAGCAGGACTGCAGAAAGCCATTGCGGAATATTCATGTCTGTTTTCTATGTAGGATGAGGGAATATAGGCTGGACTGTGTTCTGCTGTCAATGTGGACTGATTACAGCTGTAGGGAACTGGAGAGACAATACCAGCGGGTGAGTTTTTAATTTCTGTTTTATTGCATCCAATATCCTGAAGTGGCAGCAACTGAGAGAAGTCTTTGTGAGAAGATGCACACAGAGACATTTTGAAGTTAGACTGTAGATTGTTGTTTAAATGTTCATCCTAAGAATGGCAAGGTATATAAAAAAAAAAATTTAAAATTAGAAGTAAGAAAGTTCTGCATTAAGTCTTTTCTATAAAAGAAAAAAGGAACCAGGAAAACAAAGAATATAAAAATAATCCTGTCAAAACAGATCATGAGGCAAATAGACTTAAACAGTCAATGTACGAATTTACTGTCTTAAAAAAGCTTTGTAGATCTTCCATGAAAATAAAGGCTAAGACACATTGTGAGTTCACACTACCCTAAAAAACGACAACAACAAAATGCAATCACTTGGAATCTGAAACAATTTGGACCTTAACCAAAGTAACATATTACAATGAAGTTAAAGCTGTTCAGTGTCAGAGGTGAAATTACCTTGTGGTCCACAGCTATGGAGTGAGTGCTGTGAGAAAGCAATTCTTTTTAATAAAAAAATCACCACCTCCTGCTCATACTATTGGTGTACTCCTTCAGCCTGCCCTTCATCAGCCACACACACATCTCCTTTACCTTCCAAAACCAGAACTCCACTGCTCATCCCTTTCCACAGAGAAGGAAGACATGTAATGCATGTCAGTAAGCAAAGCATCTTCATCACTGAGAGGTCCCTTGATAAGGCACCTCTAAGCAGAGTCATTATAAGTTGACAACACTGAGTTTGAGTGATTTCATAAGGTCAGGAAGTTTATAATTTCCTGTCACTGTCCACCCTCATCTTGACTACTTCTTCATCCTTCTCCCCACCTGAATCAACTATTTAAAAAAGAGACCTTAATTTGCCCACAGTAAATACTCCACATGATTTAGGTCTATCGAAACCATGTAATGGAGAAATATTTCTGAAAAAAATAAGGAAAGCCATCAAAACCATTCTCCTAAGACATAATCCCTGTCCTGGAAGGATTAGTTTTACAGTAGCATTTAAAAGCCTATCTTTTTTGTGCCTCACTGAGGCTTGCATCTGCAGTTCATTACAACTTTGAAGACAGATGCGTAGCTTCTTAAAGGTTGCAATCCATAACAATTTTATTTCCCAAAAAGCAAGGTCCAGCCCCCAGAACTGATGTTGTAGTGTAATTTTTCAGATGGTAATAAGATTGTAACACCAAAAATAAAATCACAAGTTTATTAAATGTCACCCAAAGCTTTGCACTTCCAAAAGTGGCCAAAGCACTGATGCTTAAATATTCTCACAATTTTTTTTGTCTCACATGACCATAAAGCAAGATGAGGAGAGTCAAACACAGGCCTGCTGAAGTTTCAGCAATCTCCCTGTCCCAAAAGTTCTCAGCCAGATGGTATTTCTAGAATGCCAGCTTTGGGGATTGACACATTTTTTTCTCCTCTATGGCCAGGACTAAGGATAGAAGTATTAACAAAAAATGTAAGAAATTTTAATAAAATGGATAGTTTAGAGTCTGTCCTTCCTTCTCTCTTTGCACTCTGATGATGAAGAGATTTGTAGAAATAACCAGAAACTCATTTAAATCAACCCAGGCACTTCAGTCCCAGCTGCTGTTTTTTCCCTTTGTGGGAAACAGGAAAATGAGATATCTCAGCAGCTGTTTATGTCCAGCAGTTGTTGCACTGGAACTCAGATGCAGACAAAGCAGGAGGATCTGACCTCACTCCTCACACAATCTACACACTTCATTTGTCCCAGCCAGATGCTTCACAGTCTCCTCTACTAAGAGAAACCAAGCATGATCCAATTTTCACTGCAAAAAGCACTGACATCCTCAAAGGCATTTTCAAATTATAATTGAGTACACCAAATAATTTTAAAGCAGTAAATGATGTAAATAAGAAATTATTTTAAGACTGTTTTCAGTGGTTACTGAATGGACTGAAGGAGCACACGGAATTAAAGATGCATGTAAAGCTTCTGTGCTGTGTATTATTTGCAATCTCAGAGCCTGAATATATCCAGGGTGTGTATGGACATTCTGTAGGAGCATCTTCCAGCAAGAGTTGCCTGTGCAAACTCACCCCTCTACTTTCTTACAAAGGGCACACAGTGGCAGGGTAACCTCAAATCCTTTTGAGAGAAGAACCTGAAAAGTATTACAACAACATCTCTGTTCTGGCCAGATAGGGTGTTCTGGTGTGATACATAGATAGTTTTTGCAGCATGCAACTGGTTGTGTAGTTTCCCTCAGACATTTGGAAAATACATGCATGTACACTGCAGCAGCAGAGAGACCACAGAGCTGGTACCACACCATTTCATGAACTGAAGTCATCTGAGGTTTGTTGTGTCTTTCTGGAGAGGTAATCCGGTAGAGTGGTATGTAGAATAACTGCCTATTTAGCAGAAGGGTATGTTCTCTCAAAGAACAACACACAGCATTTAGAAACATACAAAGAAGTTAGGAAAAGCGAGAGTGAAGTTTGTTCTAGAGGGAGGAGTCCATGCAAGTATGACAAGTCCACACAGCCTTCCTGAAAAACAGACAGCTCAGGACTGATTTACAGGAGAGGTTCAAGAAAACTACTCATGGTCTTCAGCAGACTGCAATATAGAGAAAAAAATAACAGCATCTAGTTAAGATAACTAGCTTGGGTCACAGTAATAGTTTAGCTACAGTAGGCTATGGATCTACACGGTATCACATTCACATTTATGCCTAAAGAATTTAGAACAGTAACTCCACAGCCTCACAAATAAAGTAAAGCTGCTGAAGTTACCCTTCAGCACATAAAGTTGCTGAAGTTATGAACAATACAATGAAGTATTGTTCATAAAGTCCTAAAACCTGACTGCTGGACTCTGAAATTCTAAGGACTGAAGTTAAAGGGATTTCAGATTCAGGGAACAAGTTCTTGAGATTTAGGACTAGAGAAAACAAACTCCACTAACACAAATACCTCCGAAGGAAGCACAACCACATTTAAGCCAAGGTTTACATAAGTAGTGCAAGAGGCTAATAAATTTGTTCCATCCCGGTACAATAATTTCCTCACATCTTAAGCCCCATTCATTTAACTCCTACATAAATTCCCATTCCAACACCTCCTTCTCTAAAGAAACATTTTAAAAACAAGATCCAAATTTAAAATACATTATTTTGATCTAATATTTCAGCACTGCATTAGGGCTGTACCAGATACAGAAATGAAACAGATAGCCATTATTTTCATACTACAGTCTTCTGAGAGAGACTGCAAATGTTTCAGTCCGCTTAAGTCAATGTCTTAGAATGATCCTGAGCAACTGCAATGCCATTATTAAAGAGCCATTTTGTCTGATTCCTTGAGTAACACTTACCATTCACAAATCTAAATCACTAAGGGCAGGGTTCACATCTGGCATAAGAGAAAATAGTTCTGTTGGCATCGGTACACAGGGGAGGATACTGGTGTCCGTGAGGATGAAGGAACAAAAAAGTGATGTTATCAATGCTCTTCACAAAACAAGAAACGCCCCCAGCTCTACGCACTGAACTTGCTGTATCTTGAAAGTCACTCTGTGAGGCTCACCAGATCAGGAGCAAGAACTGATGTCGTAACCAAACAGACACATGGGTAAATAATTAAGCCATCTGACCTATTTGAACAAACTCAAATCCAGTTATTGCACATTACCTATATCAAGTATCTTTTAAAAGCCTTGTATGAATAAACTTTTTTTTTTTTTTTTTTTTTTAAGGAGAAGGTAGAGAAGTTGAGGTACCATGTTCTAGAGCCTGCATGGAAGCATGATGTAAGAGCTTTTCCCAGAAAAAACACAACTCACTGCAAAAAGCACTAAAGCAATAGAGTGATGGATGCTCTCAGGCACCATTCTATCAATATACACGCTTGGAATTTTGTAGGCGAGCCGTATACTTTGAGTAAAGACCTTTTTTGCAATAGAGAATTAAGATGACCTTTTTCTCTGCTGGGCTTAAATTAAAGTGCAGTCATTCTGCCTTCCATTTTAATAGCAGTAATTCAGCAAGCATGCATTCCACTACTCCACAGGCTAAGCCACTCAGTCTTCTTGCAAAGCATTCTATTAAATATTCTGTTAAGTTAAACTTACAGAACTTGGGACAACAATGAACTGTGTAATTTTCTCAAAACCCGATCATTAAAGGAAAGTCATTCCTGATGCATAAAATACCCCTCGTGCTCATGTTTTGTGAAAAATTTATTACTCATTAAACAAAACAAAACAAAAAAAAAAAAAAAAAAAAAAAAGCAGTGTTAGGCACTGCCAAGAGAAGGCATGTAAGTAAACAAGTTTATTATTACCTGAAAAGAACCAGATGCAACAAGTAGGGGACAGACAGTGAAGTAAAATGAAAATAAAGCTATCTGTCTGGACCTCAGATGTTGTACTTTTCCCTGCAAAATTAATAGCCTGTTGGCATTGACATCAAGAACTCTGAAGAAAACATTGCATATTAAAAGCACATGGGCAAGAGTATTTCATAACACTTCAGCAAAATGAACACTCTTTTTAGCCTGTCTTAGCCTTTGTGTTACTGGGGACACTGGCAACCTTGTAGTTATTCTATGCATTCATAAATATATTTCAGGACTCAATGTGTATGACGTACATGGAGGCACCAAGGGAACAGGTTTTGTTCCACCACAGAAACATATGACTGCAGGAGGGTCTAACTGCAGTCTTCTACTCCCTGAAGCAAAGTTTCAAAGACAGCAAAGCCAGACTCTTTTCAAAAAAAGTGTGCAAGCCAGGACAAGATATTACAGTCACAAGTCAGTGCAAGGGCAGTTTCAGTTGGACATATGAAAAAATTTGCCACGGTAAGAATTAAATACAGAAATAGGATACCCAGAAAGGTTGTGACATCTCTAGCTTTGGAGGTACAAAAAACCATTTCACTGAAAAAGGTTCTGAGCAACCTGAATTCACTTTGAGCAGAATGTTGGATTAGTCACTCTCCAGATGTCCCTTCCCATTAGAATTTTTTTATGGTTTCTTATCCACTACTGGAAGCTTTCATAGCAGAGGAAATTGCCTTTTACCTGTGCTGGAAAGAATGAAGGAAGATATCAAAGGATCACTAATTACCCCCAACACTGACCACCTTGTCAACTAGAAGGTAAGAACCATGGGTCTTTGTCCAAAGGATACAAATGTAAACTGAAAGACTTCAGCTGCCTTACTCTCTATGTCATTGCTCCAAAGTACAGCATAGACACTCAATACATACTCTGTCAAAAAGAGAATTCGATTTTCAACATGAAAATTTTATCATGTTCCATTAAAAAAAAAACAAACAAAAAACCAACAAACTAGTAGCAACTACAAGGATCTGTCAGGTGATTTTGTAATCACACCTCAACCCACAGCAATATCATGGCAGAAGCCAGTGCAGAAAATATCACCCTTGCCTAGGTGATATTCCGATGCAAGAAAGGGCAGAAAAGAGTGATACAGGCTGGCATACACCAGGACGCAAGAAAGGACAGGGAAGAATGATACAGGATGGCATACAGCAGGAACTTGAATTTTCTGGGAATAGTTATGTGCATCTGTATCCAGCATCTCTGAAGCACACTTGAGTCTGTAAGCACATGCTAACTAATTAATCTAGTTCTTAAGAAGTTAATTTTGAGACCTTAATTCTTGGTTCGATGATTAGAACAGAGTTCTGTGCCAACAGCAGGGAATGCACCAGTTCCTTGAATCAAGGAGGAATTAATTTCTTCAACCACTGTTTCTCCCTTAATGAGAATGCCTTAGAAGAAGCATATAGGAGCCTTCCTCCAGCCCATTAATTTCTAGTGATTAGAAAAGCCTGTACTGAGGGACATCTTTAATTTGTATTACTATACTGAGAAACAGAGTGCCATGCTCAATCATCTGGCATCAAAAAATATATGGATAAATACCCCAGCAGGTCTTTTACTCAGCTTGGAGGGTTACTGAATAACTCTCTTAGTTACTGGCATGACATAGGCTTCAGCTGGCACAAGGACTGAGATTCTCTGACTCAAGGCAAGCACTTTCTATTTTCTCTTACAACTCAGCATCTCCCATATCAGAAATAAATAAACTAAGGATTGAAAATATCACTGCATTTATTCCCCATTCCCACAACAGCTCCCCCATGCAAGCCTGTGAGGATACACAGCAGGCATGCACAGAGCAGTGCCAGCAGCAATGCACTAATGCCAGACAGAAAGTGAAGAGGAAAAAAAGGGAGAAGAAAAAGAAGTCAGTATGTGAAGAAAAACACGTATTTCAGGAAATAGGAGTCTAGCAGGAATTGAGATTTCCTATTCTCTGAGAGGGAGTGAGTGTCTGTCTTGCTTTGAGGAAAGCAAAGATGAGAGATTTTCCCTGACAGCAGCTATCCATCACTAGGCATAAAAAAACCTGTGATGAGATTAAAAGCCCTTTGTCCAATGGACAATAGAGTAAGGTTGTAACTGCCCCTAAAGCCTAGATGTCCTGGCAATCTCTAGGCAACATGATTAGATAGGTGAGCAGACAAACAGGACATATCCCCAGATTACATGAAATAAATTATTTCTGCCACACATACTACACCACCTGACGATCTGATCCACCACAGCTCCAGAACACGGGGTGGGATTTTCTGTTGGTATAGTATGTCAGTAAATGAAGGATTTCATTTTTCCTGGCTAAGCAGAACATGATGGATTGGCTGTTCCCTTCAGCATGGCATGCCTCAGGCTCCTCAAGTGACCTCTTGCTTTATGAGGCTAAGAAATAAGCGTGATCACCATGGCTGTCTTTGGCATTAGAAAACCTTCCTTACAAGCATGCTGCCAGGGAATCATTTTTTCAGATCTAGGTGACCTGAAGAGTGGAGAAAAGCAGCAGGCTTGTTCCTGTCAGACCAATGTTCCGTGTCCCTTATTCCACTCTATACTTCTATCTGATCTAGTTCAGGATGCCCCTGCTTCCTGCAGAGAGAGTTGGGCTAGATGACCTTTGGAGGTCCTTTCCAACCCAGACCATTCCATAATTCTTCCCCAAATAAAATTATCTTATATACTAGGGGAGGGTTGTTTGTTTGTCCCTGTCAGCCTCTTGCTTGTTTGTTTGTTTTTCCTTGTCAACCTCTTTACTAATTTACATAGTGAAAGAATCTGTTTCTGTGTTTCTGTAATGGTCTTATTAAGTAATGAGCTCAAAGCCTCTTCAACTAATAACACTTGTCGCTACTGTTTTCCACACAGTTCTGTCCACGAAAAACATGCCACATGCAAGATTTTTTTCCATCACTGCCACTCAGGTAGCCACCAAAGCTGTATAGCTGAACTGTGCTTCCAGAAACGCTGTGAGGCATGTTTCAGGTGTGTGGCTATGACAGAAAGCAGTTTCTGTCTTGCTCTATTCAGTATCCAAACAATGCACTTCATATGGCTGCCTTGTCTTTTACTGCACAAACTTTTGTCCTTCCAGTCAGAAAACTTGAAAAAGCAACCTTTTTAATAATTGGACAGAAACTAAATCTATGTATGAATATGCATGAAATGCTGTGCAGTTTTAGCTGCTTTTCTGGTTTGAGGTATAAATCAGTATGTTTCCTGGTTGGAATTTATGTAAAATACTATTTCATTTGCATTTGTTCTGTTATGCATCAGTACCTCAACATAAAATTCAAGACTAAGTATTTTTTCACCTGCAATTTTACTTTAACTTATTTTTTGAAAAAGAGTTTGCAGTGTAGTTATTTTGATATCTGATTTTGATGATTTCAAAGATGCTAGAAATGACTAATTATGCCACAACTTTTCCATCGTTATCAGTTCACTGCAATAATGGAGAAACCAAGGTATTACTTATTCTTGCCTTTCAAGCTATGAAACACTGTTATAACAATCTGGATCAGATACGTTTAACATCATCCACAGTTAACAACAGTTTTTGTATGTATTTTAGTCCCTTAAATTACAAAAACAAACAAAACACAAAACCTGTTCTATATTTGTCTCACTACAAGCCTAAACATGAAAACCTATCTTTTACTGTGAGTAAAATCCTGTCTCTACTGAGTGAATCAGAATTTTGTTGTTGATTCACACAAGTGGATGTTTGTCTAATATACTGGTTAAGACAAACCTTGAATGTCCTCCTAGTCTTATTAGAATGAAATCTGAGAAATTATTCTGGGATTTCTGTTTCCTGTGCTTCATAGTTTCCATCTCTGGAGGAATGGACCAGAAAACTCTTCCACGTGAATATTTCTTGCTGCTGGCAAAAGCATGCTGCATATAACTGAAGATGAGCACAATAAAATAGCAAGATATAGAATAGTGGGTATAAAATTTAGCTCCAAGCATCAGCATCCCTTTTCACTGTAAGTGCTTTCCTACTTGCACCTTTAAGCCAAGAACCAGAACTAAAACTAAGTGTATTTAAAGAGATTGTATGTAACATGGCTTCGCAAGCGCTTTAATTAACATATTTTAATCAATTCTTTATCAGAATGTCATCATAGACTGACTTTTATTAAAGGTAATCCTACAGCTGCAACGTTTTAAAGTAATCTCCAAAATTATTGGTGTTTTATTCCTGTGATATTTGAAGTTTATCAGGTTACCAAAGGGGGGAGGGGGAAAATCACAGGGATATAAAACAATGTTCATGAGTCCACTTTCTCCGGCAATACTTCATACTCTGTTAACTGATTCTCCTAACTACAGCACTTAAAGAGAACAGCTGTGAAGAAGCCTCAGATTTAGTCCATCTCTTCAGGTCTAAGATTTTTATTGTTATTTCTCCTCTGTACACCTGAGAAAGCTGAACTGTTCACTCACACACAGAGAGTGAGCTGTCTGATAATGCAGACACTACAGCTGTAGTTACAGTCACTGTGGCTGCAGAACATAAGTTACATCTTATTTTAAAAGAAATAGCAAAGTTAAGAAATGAAAGCAAAAAAGAGGACAGCAACAGAAGGGTGATTCTATGCTTAAACTCTATTCGCAAACAGTAAGAGAAATTCTGGTAAAGTTCTGGAACAGTAAATAAAAGTTCTAAAGCTTTAAATTGGAAATATCAAATTAATTTCTTGCTCCAGTAAAGGCACCATGCCTGGTCTTAGACCTCTCAGGGGAATGACAGAGAGCAAGGAATTTCAAGGATACAGAAGAGGAAACAAATTGCTGGAAATATTCAGCATATCAGACTTTATGTTCAAAAGTGGTTTCTCATGCAATTCTTAACTTTCTTCACACATAAATGGTAATTGTGCATCATTCTCCATATGACAAAGTTGAACTCTTTCACAAAATGAAATAGCACATTTACCAGCCATTCCAAGCTCCAAATTGCATCATTTGCTATCTCATCCTCTCTCCAGACCGAAATTTATTTTTCCCCAATAAAATCTCACTTATAAACACCTCTGAGAAAAAGACCAGATCATTCTTGTCATTGCTAGCCAAATGTCTTTACTAGCATTCCGGCAGTGGCTCTGGTGAGCTTGATGAAGATTTACACACATGCTGCCCCATCTTTAGTTATTGTTAAATATACCTTTCAGTATTGCTAAAAGCAAACTTAAGAAGCAGGTCTGCATCTGCTTGTGTAATAAGGAAGATCTTTTTCAAAAGTGATGTTCTTATTCAGAACATGTAAACATGTGTCACCAACTTTAAGGTGGGAAAACTGCTTGGGTAGACACAGCAACTGCAAGAACCAAACCCAAAATATTTATCAGTACAAGACCTGATCCAAAGTTCATTCAAGTCAATGAAGAAGTTTCCAATAACTTCAGTTTGCTTTGAATCGAGTACTAAAAAGTACTATGATGCTAGGAAGCGGCTTTTGCCTTTTATTAGCATATTCATTTGTGCAATTTTAAAAACACCCTCAAAATCCAGACCCCTAATCTTATGTTCAAAAACACTCTTGCCTGTAATGCAGCAATCCTATTCTAGTTAGATTCTTAAGCCAAACTGCTAAAACACAAGCACAAACCTGTTGAAAGATCGTTCAATCTGCATGCAGTTAGACCTTAAGAACAAATGTGCACTGAAGCCAAATCAAAATCTCTCAATAATTTAGCTTATAGAGGTAATTTTTCATAAATCCCGAGGTTCTCACTTGCAGACCTTTGGCAACAATTAAAATAATAGATATTTAATTTAATATAGCACGTACCTGATTGACACTGAAGAGGGTTTCTGCTCTGTAAATGTTCTGACAGCATTGCATGTCAGCAAGGTTTTCACATAGCAATTCTGGATTTGTTTTCCTTCTTCCCTTTATCTCTGATTCTAAAGCAGCTGTGCCCACCATCACTTAGTCATCAGATCTCAAATATTAATCTTTTCAAAGCAATGTGATTCTCATCAGTGCAAGATTACACAGATACTATCAGTGTTTCCTTTCCCTGTGAAGGCAAGACCTAAACAGAAGTTCCTCCTCCTCCTTTCTGACATAACAAGCTCCTGAATTTGTCGTTCACTGCAGTTAAAGCTCTTACATGACTGAATTGTTTTCTAAAGCAAGCATTCTCATATTTAGCATAGAAATATGAATTAACTACCCAGTAAATCTGTAAGCAAATAGTGAGATTTAAAAAGCTAAATCAAACTTTGTATACTTTTGTCACAGGAAAACCTGATGCATAATTAACATTTACTCTGAATGAGCACTGTACTCAGCTATTTTAGGCAACGTAATTAATAAACTACTGTGAAATTGTTTTTAAACACCAAATGCTCAAATACAGATGAGGAGTAAATTTTTTTTGGTTTTGTTTTTCAAACAAAGCAACTTAATTGGAAGCCATTTAAGATAGTATTTTTATTTTACCAAGTTAACATTTAATTAAAAAAAAAAAAAAGACATGCAGAAAGATCTGATTCTCAATTATACATTGGGATTGCTTTCAAAATGCTTCATTAGCTGCAGTGCATTACCCTCATTTGCTCTAGGGAACCTGACATGCTTGTAAATTTGCTTGGACAAAGCCTTGCATTTTTTATTCGTGCATTTTAGACCTCAGCACATCTCCAAATCTGCACAACCCTCTGAAATCTCTTATATGAGTTAGGAGATTCAACTGTTTTCAACACATGTAGCTGAAATAGTCGCCCCCCCCCCACTTTGCTATCAACAGCTTCTCTGCAAGCATAGCCTGGACTAAACCAAGACAGTATTACTAGCCACTCCCATAATTACGGGAATCCCATAATTATGGGAATCAGCCATTCCCATAATTACTTTATGCTAATGCAATTTTTCTCAGCATCAGATTTACCTTTCTACCTTGTTTCTATATTCTTTGAGCCTCCCCAAATCCTCTCATTACTGTTTTGCATGTCCAACCTCAGCTGCTTTTAATCTGGAATTCCTTTTGTTTTAACAGATAAAGCCTCATGCTACAGGGGTTTTTAATTGCTGCTGTCAGCAGTTTTTTGATGACCAGTTCTTATGTGGCATTGGACCACTGTCTTTCCAAAATGATTTACACCTGTGGTAACCCTTAAACACTGTCATGTTCCCTACCATCCTTGGCATTCATGGAATAAGAACACAAAGGTTTACTGCTAAATACTCCAGAAGTGCACCTTAATTGTTCACACACAGAAGGGCTGCTTTCCTTCACCTCTTGGGATGGCCCCTAAACCACCTGTACCAGACCCTGACCCTTGCCAAAGCTGCCCTCTATTTTTAGCAGCTCTCCTGCCTCTTTCTCAAGACAGCAACAAAGACTCTGTTGCTGAAGCACTCCGTATTTTCCACAAATGGAAGGCAAAAACATTCAAAACCAGAAAGGGCAGAGGGGACACTACCCATAGCCATCAGGAGAAGTTAGACCTGCGAGCACATCAGTAGGGTCAAGAGATCCTTATGACTGTCTTCTCCCCATCAAATCCAGCGGAAGTCAATTAGAAAGACAAGAGACCTGTTTTTTTAACAGAAACTACTGCAGTCCCTGTTGTCACTCAACAGCACACAAAGTTTCTGCAGAAGAAAACTGTTATGTATCTGTCTGCCTTCAAGAACTTAAACATGTGTTGCCAGAGGCATATCTAAGAGCTAATAAATGTTGCATATTCTGCCTGTCAGACTGCCATGACCAAGATTACAATAACACATGTGCGCCTCCACAGAGGTGTCCACAAAATGCAGATCTCAGAGGGGAAAGAGGAACAAAGACTATGGATACCAAATAAGCCTTAGGAGAAGCATTAAGCAACTAACTGCAAGTTGTTTCTTTCCTCTCCAGTCAGATCTTCTCCCAGTTAGGAGCTGTGACTATTTTGGGTAATACAAACAAAAGCCTTCAGTCAAAGCAAATCAAAATGGTATTAATGATTTTATGTGTTAGATAACCAGATGGAATAAAGAGTAACTAGATAAATGGTCAGGAACAGGTGGCAGCAGAAAAAAAGAAAAATAAGTCAAGTGTTTTTTTTCTCTCTTTTATATGTATAATGTATATTAATGTTTTCTAAAACAACGTAAAATGGGAAGGCTTTTAATTAATGTATTTTCCTCATAGGGTTTTTGGGGTGAGCATCAAGACAGGAGTTTCTATGCATAGAAATGGATTAATTAGTCTCCTAGCTACAGCAGTTTTGTAACTACAGCAGCACCTGTCTAGCATATATGTGGGGCAGCTGTGACTCCTCACAGCTCGAGACACTACACAAGACAAAAACAACCTAAATAAGATGTAGCTCAGGATGGTATGCTCCCTTGTGTGCACAAGTGCACGAAGGAGAATACATTAATGACAATAGATTAAAACAAAACAAAACAAACCCAGTTCCTTTAGACAAAAGTTGTTGCAGTTAATAAAATGGGTAAATTTACCTGCTTGACAACCAAGGCCCATCACTGACGAATGGACAAATTTTGTCTTGTCCCAGACAGAGAGAGTTACCTACATCATTATCACCTAAAATTATTCAAGGCCGAATATCTACTGAGGCCATAGGATTCACCATGCCAGTTGTATGGTGTGTACTGTCTGTGTACTCCCCAAGTAAAGCAGCGAATTTTCTTCTCAGCATTCCCACTATATTTAGCACCTCAGGTCTCACAGTCGCAACTTGGTTTTCTAGCAAATTCACGCTATGTCAGCAATTTGAAGAGTGGTTTGATTCAAAGAGTCATCTAACAAAGAACCTTTTTACTACCTCCCACAAGTTTTAGAGGTGTTATAGTAGAAGGATCACACTGAAGGAAAATGAAGAAAAAGAGCCAGAGCAGGTAATCTTTTTGAACAATGTTCACCAGTAGTTGCATGTTCTTGCATGCCTATTATTAAATTTCTGTGGTAGTCTCCTTAAGGACACCTCCTGATTGCTGTAAAAAAAAAAAAAGAAAGCTGCACAATTTCATTGCAGTATCTCACATGTACACAAAAAGAAGTAAACTTTAAGGAAAAGAAGGATGCAACATTAAATTTGCAGAAATTAACAGGTGGATCCAAACCTTTTATATAAATCATACAAGAAAAAAAAAAAAAAAAGGCAGTCTCTATATCATGCATATAGTATATACTACTAAATAGGAGATTTCACCTGCTGGGTCCAAAGGATTTCTCCTACTGTCTCAGCTCAAACTCCTTTCTGCCCTCATTTAAGTCTTTCTATGGCTCATGGTCTTGCAGCCATTCCTAAATCTTCCCTTGGACCTCTTGGTCTTGAATATATTGTTACAGTAGAAGTTTTGTTAGGACTCGCATGTCCTGCAGTAGCAATTAAATTATTATAAATAAATGTATGTTTTCTTATGAAATCATAGCCCACCCCCAAAATTATAACTCAGCCTTGTTTCTCCAGGCTTTCTGCCTCTAGAGATGACAGAAGCAAAGTCCATTCCATAGTGTGAGCTCTTTCTTGCCAGTGCAGAATCATGGTCACATCACAGAGAAAGCTTTTGTTTCTTGCTGTCCAGGAGATGAATGTCTGTTTCCCTCTCCTCTTTTTTACCTACCTCTTATTCTCTCCAGGGCTTCTACCTGTTACCTTTCCCCTAACAGAGCTTCTCCCTATGCACTGCAGACTAAGGGAAATAGATTAATTTCCCATCTAGCCTACAGTTACACTATTCAAATCTCTCTTTTGAGGAGAATCTTAGCAAACCCTCTAAATTTAATCTAGCTACGTTTCATCTACTAGACAAGTTCAGGGGGAAAAAAGCAATAACCAATCATTATAATGTGGAAGCCTTCAGGGAAGGCTGCTTTCCATAAATCAACAACGAATCAGCAGAGAGTTAGCTACCTTACCCGTGCTGAGCATGTGATATAAAAAGTGAACCATGCAATTACAGAAGATAATAACTGCTAGGAAGAACATGACTGATGTCATACACATTGTATTAGGTTTACTCAGCCTAAGCTTGCTTCCTCCTTTTTCGCTATGATTTTATGAGAAATATCATAGCATCACAGTAGCACCAAGGTTGGAAGAGACCTCAAAGATCATCAAGTCCAACCTGATACCACAGACCTCAAGACTAGACCATGGCACCAAGTGCCACATCCAAACCTGCCTTGAACACCTCCAGGGACGGTGACTCCACCACCTCCCTGGGCAGCCCATTCCAGTAGCCAATGACTCTCTCAGTGAAGAACTTTCTCCCCACCTTGAGCCTAAACTTCCCCTGGCATAGCTTGAGACTGTGTCCTCTTGTTCTGTCACTGGTTGCCTGAGAGAAGAAAGAAACCTCCTCCTGGTTACAACCACACTTCAAGTAGTTGTACACAGCAATAAGGTCCCCCCTGAGCCTTCTCTTCTCCAGGCTAAACAATCCCAGCTCCCTCAGTCTCTCTTCATAGGGCTTGTGCTCGAGGCCTCTCACCAGCCTTGTTGCCCTTCTCTGGACACGCTCAAGCACCTCAATGTCCTTCTTAAATATGGGGGAGGGAAGAAGAGTTGGGAAAGATACAGAAGGCCTGCTAGCTCAAACCAACTGCTAACAAAGTGGCTTTGGTGTGGGGATGAAATTAAATTGGTCACACCCACTGCTCTTCAATAATTTTTCAACAGACATGAAGAACAGCTGTCCTTAATTCAAAATCTCTTCTACAACACAGCTAATATACTCAAGCAAACTGAAACGTATTTTCTTCCCTTGGCAGACAACCTGAATCTAACTAGTAAAGCAAAGTTCAAGATGCAGAAGATAATGGCAGCGGAAAAACAAGAGAAGATGGAGAGATACAAAGCCAGCTGAAGTGGCTGAAAGATTCCCAAAGTATTTACAATAACTGAAATGCATCAGCTTCATTCCTTGACCAATGCAAACACTCAAAACCAACTTGCCCTTTAAGGAGTCTGTTTAAAAGGAAAGCAAACCACTACAAACACCGCCTGGGTGAAAATTCCTGTTTTTCTTTTCAATGTCACCACAAAGAAGTAGATTAAAAAAAAAAAAAAAAAAAGAAAAAGTGACTCTTCCCACATATCTTTTTAATTCACAGTTTTCTGAATCTGACCTTTGCAGTAAGTTCAACTTCCCCTTCAAAAACAACTAGTCTTCAATGGCAGCAGCTACTGGCTGAGGTCAGACTGGGTCATCTCCTCTAGTCTGACAATTCACTGCCAGCAGCAGCAGTGTCCCTCTCTTGCCTTCTGAGGACCACATGATCCCTCCCTGTTTACAGTGCTGGTTCTGGAGCTCACTTGATGCAGAAGTAATTTCAGATTGGGAACTTTGCAGAAAGTTATCCCAGCAAAAGGATAAGGAAGGAGATTTTTTTTTCCCCATCACACTGCTGGACAAGAAGCTCCAGGAAGGGAAGACTTAGTTGTAGGAAGCATGAAAGAGTGGAAAATCACAAAGTAGTATTGCTGATAAACGTGGTGATTAGAGCAGATACAGAGGCTGGGTGGAGATCCAGTGTTCTATGCTGCCATCTCAGTGGGCAGGAATGTGTGGTGGAATGAAGGCCCTGCAGTCCCATTCCTCCACTGATCACCTGAAGTTCTGAAGTGCTCATGCACCTGATAACAATGGCTTGACTACAGTCCCACCTCCTGTACTCTACATAATAATAGATAATGAGATGTAAGTATTGTCCTCATTTCATAGCTAACTCAGGTACATCACAGAGCAGGGACAGATCCATGCGTTTGTGTTCTCTCTCCCCAGAAGAGATACCTTTTGATAAGATTTTCAACCTTGGATATGACAAATGCTTCCCCAAGAGATCAAGTTTGTGATTACAAGCAAATCTGGAGCTCTTCAGTAGTTTGGTGTGCTCAGCACTGGCAATTTTAAAGAATCTCTGTGTGTTGCATACAAATAAACCCCACTGTTTGTGCACCCAACTACTTCTTTCCAATGCAGCTAGCCCTACAGACGACAGGTTGGTTGTGCATCTGGTGCTAAATTGTCATATCTCTTGAGAGAGAACTCCAGCAGCACCTAGCCCCTCTTATCTCTGAGGTCCAACTAGAATGCAAGGCAATTCATCTCTTACTAAATTCATCACAGTAATACATGACAAGAGTACTCAGGTTTGTTCTTCATCAAAAATCACAAGGAACTTAGTCTATGAAATGAAAACAGGCTTTAAATGTAATGGAAGGTTAGAGAAAATCTGGTGCTGATGTATTATCACAGGACATTGTTTTCATCTATTACGCTGCTAAAGCAAATGTAATGAGGGAAAGGGAAGCAGCAGAGTCTGATTTGCTTGAACTGTTGAAGAAATATAAAGATTAAAAGAAAAAAAAAAGTGACAATCTTGACGAAGTCTGACTATCCAGTTGAGGGGATCAACATGAATAATCAGCTGTGGTTTCATACTTACTCTGTTGAACTCTGCCCTATTGTTGCCTGGTTTCTCAAAGCTGGAAGGCTCATACTTATATTCTCTACCAGAGTGGGGATAGCAATGGGAAAAAAGAGCAGTAGCACATAAGCAACTGGACCACTGCATTTTAAAAAGCTGCCTAGTGGTACACAATACATTGGCAGAAAAATAAAATTCAGTGCTTTGAGTCTTTTGCCTTACTGTTTTACACTTTTATCCAGAAGGAGTATATTTCTTATGCTTTAGCATGTCAAGTCAATAAGGAATGAGACCAGGCAGATAAGGGAACTGCATCTTTCATCATTCTTTCTCTAATAATTCCTGGAGCATAGTTCAGGGAGAGGACTATGAAACATTAGAAAGTCAAACACAGAAGATACCCAGCACCTAAGTGAAGACTGTTCTGATGAGCTCGGTTGCAGGACTTCCAAACTACAATACAGCTAATAATTTTAATCTAAGTGCTCATTAAACAATTTTGTGGTATTTAAGGCCAGCATCTGTTCTAAGTCTATGATGCTCCCTCTCTGGAGGTGTTGAAGGCCAGATTGGATGAGGCCTTGAGTAAGCTGTACTAGTGGGAGGTGTCCCTGCCTATGGCAAGGGGTTGGAACTAGATGATCTTTGAGGTCCCTTCCAACCTTACCATTCTGTGATTCTATGATTTTATGCTATGTGGGGTCTGCAATAGTGTCTCTTTGACTGTTTATTTGCAGAATACATATAAAACACTGCTTGTCTGATCAGGAAAGCAATAAATCAGAAGTTCTTTTTACCCTTTCAGAAATATTCTGCACAAGAATCTCGAACCAATTTTTGTTTTTTTTCTCTCAAGCTCATATGAGAAGCACTTCTCCTTTTAGTTGTCTCTTTCCTTGCTTACTTTTCAAAACTTTGAAGCTTGTACTTGCATTCAGAGTGGTCTCAGAAGTAGCTCCCCATGTTCCAATGATTGTTAAACAAAGGGGCACATCATTGTTCCCACTTTCAGCCAGAATGGAAAGCAACTAGTACAACCATCAGCTTCAAGGAGATTTTTACCCAGCCTTGAAGCATGTGAAAAGCAAGGAGCAACAATGGTTAGTATTCAAAGGGCAGCTTCCATTTAAAAGTCCAATAATGCAGAGTGCACTTGAAAGGATCAGGGCCTGGACACATGAAATCAGCACCCAAAATTGAGAGAAACCTGACATCTTAACCTTAATCACTTTCTGTCAGTTTCCTCATCTATAAGATGAAGGACAGAGCTCTGAGAGATTCTCACTTGAAACCAGGAGGCAGGAGGAAAGATAGGCAAGGACTTTTACAAAATCCACAGGATTGTGAACACTGAAAACAGCAGAGACAGCAGTCATTTACTTCTGTTGCACCAGTTATGAAAGTAATAAAAAGGGTGTTAGAGACTAACGACAGTGGCTGTAGTTGAGTGCAAGAAGCATTCCTACTTATCTCTCAAAGCTATTTTATCTTGAATAGCCAAAAAAAAAAAGAAAAAAAAAAGAACATTAGCGATATTTCAACAATCAACTTCTGATTTTGTCACACTCAGCATTATGAAAAGATGTTGTGGCAGTGAATAGCCACGGTAAGAATTAAGAAGGAATAGAACAGGTCTCTCAATAGAGGCCAATGTCTGAACAAACATGCAATTATCCTATGCAGATAAAACCTTTGTAACTGTGCTGGTTTGAGGCTAATTAGAATATTTTAGTAGAGAAAATTACACCATAGGCTGTGAAAGGAAAACAATGGTGATGTCTACTTCACTCATAGGCTTGCTGAGATGTTTAAGAGAAGAACCCAAAACATAGATTAAGTCAGTCTCTCTCTGGGGCACAGTGTCTCAGGCTTCTGGTTTCTCTCTGCCGATTATCTCACTAACCACTTTTCTTCCAACTCCCCTGGCCGATCCTCCAACTTACCTTGCACGTAAGGCAAACCCTGGGGTAAGGTATAGGNTGTTTCTGTATGTTAGAGGGTGGGGGGGGGGGGGGGACACGGGACGGGGACTAGGGAAATCCCAAACTATCACAGTAACATGCAGACTAAAGACACCTGGGTAGTTTACCTCTTTTACGAGATTTATAGAAAAAAAATTAGAAGTGTGAATATACAAAGACACAGTCACATGAAAGATACAAAAATGTATCCAGTCTAGGGCTAATGGTGATTCTGGTGATCCTCTGTATGAACTAAAAAAAAAAAAAAAGTCTTTATTTCTTCTGTCTCCTCCCTCCCTACCTGCAGCATTCTCATTCTTATTCCAAAGTCTACAGTTGTGTAGATTTTAAATTGTTTCTGGCAACATTTCAAATCTACTGTGCACTGAAGACACTTAAAAGAGACCCACAGCCATTAATTGTCCAAATTTATTTAGAATTTACCACATAGTCCTGTCTTGTTCTGTATTAGAAAAGACCTTTGAGCTTCTGCACAGCCCACCCTACTTCCTTACTCCACTGAAAGAGAAGGATTTCATGCAACTGCAGAATCCACCACAAAGAAGAAGAAAGCTTCAACCAGTTCTCACAGGAGTGGTGAATATGTGATGAGAAGAAAGGAAGAATTTTAGCTTCCTTACAAGAAGCAAATGACATGCAAGGATCTGCATTTCATGATCTTTCACTTGAGTTCCTCATCACATCTCTCATGGGATGACACTGGAGGGGCAATATCTAGAAAATCTGAATCTAATTTACAAGCACTCATTAAGATTTTTTGAGAAGTTCAACTTGAACATGCTAGGTCTTTTAATTGCTGGAGGTGTATGCTCAAAATGGCTAAACAGAGATCCTAAGAGCTGTAAACTTGTAACAGTGACAGCACTTAAGACAACTGAAACAGATATAGAGAAATGAATGAGGCTGAAGCACATTTCATGTTACAGAACTGAAGGGCAGCTGCAGCTGAGTCACCCATCTTCTGGTACCACAAATAAAATCTAGGCAGCACTCTGTGTCCTGTTGCATCCTTACCATGCTGAATTCTACTTCAAGCAAACACTGCTATCTGTTGGGAAATCATGGCATTTAGATACTTGTTGAGCTATAAATACATGTTCTTAGTTCCATCTCTGTTCTGTGTCTGCTTACTACAGCAACTTCAGTAGATGCAAGAACCTTTCTTTGACACTTGCTGAATTGCTGTTGTTGCTGTGTAATACACTAACCACAAATGCAAACAAGAATGCACGCCAGGGTTAGCGTGCCTCAAGGAGACCCTCGAAGCCAAGGCAGCAGACCTTTCTTACAAATGTTATCTTTGGTAGTTCCCCCTCGAGGCTGACACCTATTGTAGAAGTACCAGGAGGAGTTGAATACTGCTGGTTAATCTGCCCTCCTACAAATATGAAACTAGATTTTTTTTTTCCCCCCTAAGTGTGTTCAGCACTGAAAAAAGGAGCCTGCAATTCTCAGTCAGAAAGATTTCTATACAAAGTATTTGAGGAGTTCAAATTATTTCTGCCAATGCCTGTTGCAGTTTTGGTAGAAAGAGAAAGCCAGAACAATGAAGGACACTTTTGTGTAATTTACATAGTTAGTTTCTGGTTGATATTTAAACTATTTCTTGCACATGCATTGTATATTCTGCATAAGTGGCCAGCAACTTTCATTCAGTTTCTAATTTATTAAATGGTTTCCTCTGTCAGGAGTATGTTCCCACTGTAATCGTGATATTAGATACTGCAAAAAAAATTATCAGGTTAAAACATCTTTCTAACTACCCAATAACATAAAAAAATTGAAGATGTACAAAGGCTATCCAATTACTCAGGAAACTGCTAAATTTTCAGGTAACAGAACTCATTTTCTGCTTGAATGAGTAATCAAGGAAATATAATTTTCTTTTATATTGATCATGGTATAAGGCACAGACTAAGGACAGGAGCATAAAATGGTCTATTACATTTTTCTTTATTAGTGTTAGAAAATCATTTTCAAAACTATTTCACTGATTTTTTTTTTTTTCTGGGAAAGGAGCCTCCTTTCTAGATATTTTTATGACCTGTCTTCAAAATCTTAGCTATGTGAAACTGTCTCTGGGGGAAGGGCATGGTCTCTCTGAGAATCATGGATGAGAATGGCTTGAGTTGTGACTTTAAAGATCATATAGTTTTAAACCCGCTGCCATGGGCAGGCATGCCTACCACTAGAAGTTCCGTCCTTACCAAAATCAGTGGAAGTTCTTGCCACTAAATAAGCATTCAAAATTCATAATAATTGCAAAACTTCGTTACTTGCATTCTGTGCCAACAACAACCAAAGAAGAGCAAGCACAACAAACAGCACATTCAGATCCCTATCATCTAAATATCCTGAACCTGAGCTTGACATACCAAATGAGTTTTTTTATCACCATAGGAAGTTTTGGTTTGAAGGCTGCATATAGACTATTTCTGTGCCTCACAGAAACTAAGGACACCTAAGATCCACTCATATCATAGGATGAGTATCTGAAGGTTTGCCCAAACTCCACTCTCATTAGTGAAACAACCTTGATGAAACCTTCCAGTATCTGAAGGGGGCCTACAGGAAGGCTGGGGAGGGATTATTGACAAGGTCTTGCAACGACACGACAAGGGACAATGGGTTTAAACTGGCAGAGGGGAGATTTAGACTGGATGTTAGGAGGAAGTTCTTTACAGTGAGGGTGGTGAGGCACTGGAACAGGTTGCCCAGGGAGGTTGTGGCTGCTCCCTCCCTGGAGGTGTTCAAGGCCAGATTGGATGAGGCCTTGAGTAACCTGCACTAGTGGGAGGTATCCCTGCCTACGGCAGTGGGTTGGAACTAGATGATCCTTGAGGTCCCTTCCAACCTTACTATTCTATTATTCTATATGTTTAGAATCATAGAATCTTTCTATTATTCTATGATTCTGTGATTCTATATGTTTAGAATCATAGAATCATAGAATGGTAAGGTTGGAAGGGACCTCAAGGATCATCTAGTTCCAACGCCCTGCCATAGGCAGGGATACCTCCCATGAGTACCCTGTCCAACCTGGCCTTGAACTCCTCCAGGGAGGGAGCAGCCACAACCTCCCTGGGCAACCTGTGCCAGTGTCTCACCATCCTCACTGTAAAGAACTTCCTCTTAAACATCCGGGACCAGATCTGGGACCCAGTACTAATATATATAACCAAAAATAGCAAATTTTTTTTACTTCAGAAGTTTTATGAAAACACCATGGTTTTTCACCATGGTGTAGTATGAAGTAAGACTGGACTTGCCTATTATTTCCTGAGGTTTTGGGTTTTTTTTTTTCAATGAAAAATATATGTATTATATCTCCTGATTCTAAAATTGCACTAGTTTGAGGTTTTACTTCATTTTAGTTGCTTCCAGTTTCCAACACTGTGAAAAGTGATGTTTCAGCTAGATAGAAATTTGTTTAAATGACTTCCTAAACTGTGAGTGTTTGCTGAGTTCCTGAAATAAAAGTTCCTGAAAAATTCAGCATAATTTGTAATCCTTAGGTTTCTCTCATGAAAAACCCAAAGCATGTTGCTTAATATAAATGCATTTTAGTGGATATGAAGAGAAGATCTGTCAGTAAGAAGTGAGGACCTGCCTGTAGTCTGTTTTTCCTTTCTTCACCTAGTAATAAATGTGAAGTTCTTTGGCACGTTTACAATTACAGTAACTGGATGTTTTTCACCCAAAAGGTCATGTCCTCAGAAGTGTTGTGAAGAGCAGCGAGGTAGAGATAAGAGATACTGAACATTTTATTTCTTACAATGACAAAGAAAACTTTGCTCCTGAACACTTGGAACAACTTTGCATCTCTTACAATCATCATTATCCAGTTGCACCTGAGGACGGACCCAACTTAATAAGGCTGCCTGAAGCACAAAATTAACTACACCTATGTATACACACACACACATGCACACACATACATGTATTTTTTACCTGCTTCTACATACAGTTCAATATATAATTTAAATTATAGTTCTGCAAGAACAAAACAAAAGACATTCACCTCTGTTACTTTGAGTTTTTGGATCAGCAATTGGTCTCACTCATGATAATTTCTTTTTTTACCTCTTTTTTTACACGATGGAATGGGAGTCATGAAAATGTGCAGATAAATAGGGAAGAGAATGAGGGCTTATTTCTGAATATTGCTTGTTTTTTTAACATCCAACCTCCCAAAGGAAGGATGGCAGTGTAGGAACTCAATTAGGGTACTAAATGCAATAAGTAAGTAAGTAAAAGGAGTGTACTTAATAAATCCCTGAATCTACAGCTAGACGAGATTAGCATTGTAATACTAGAAGTGCTCAAAGCAAACAAGCATCCCTCTCACATTTTGTACTTTAAATGCATTAAGCAAAATAAATATTCTGATTTGTAATATGCTTTGAGTGAGATATTTTTTAATTTGTTACACATGGAAAGAATGCAGTTATTAATGAGTGCATTACATTCAGCTGGGCTACTGGACTAAAGTCTACCAGGAAGTCCAAATGCTAGCCTTCCATTAAATTTAAAACATGAGAAAAATACATATATAGTTCTTCATCAGTTCAACCATCATTGCAGATATTAAAGGTACTGTGATGGTTTGGGAGTTCCCTGCCCTCCCACACTTTGTAAAATGACCCAGACTAGAACTCAGCCAGCTGGAAGTTAAGAGATGAAGCTCTATTTACAGCTCAGCACAATGTACAGCAGATATTTACACTATATACAGAATATTTACAGAAATATACAAGTTAAAGGTAATACAGAAACACAACTCCCCTCCCAGAAATCAGAGACCCCAGGAGGGGCTCCCAACCACCCTTCCACCTTCTCCCTGCCCCTGTACCTTACCCCAAGGTTTGCCTTATGTGCAAGGTAAATTAGGAAGATCAGCCAGGGGGGTTAGAAGAAAAGTGGTTAGTGAGGATTAATCAGCAGAGGAGTCAGAGCCCAGAAGCTGCTAGATCACCCCAGCAGCTCCTGTTCCAGCAAGAGCCAGAGAGAGACTGACTTATCTATTGTTTTGGTTAGTGTTCCCAAACAATTTCTTAGCAAGCGTATGAGTGAAGTAGATATCATGATGTTTTCCTTTCACAGCCTATAGTGTAATTTTCTCTATTAAAATATTCTAATTAGCCTCAAACCAGCACAGGTTTGAGGCATCAAAAAAAACCCCTAATTTGGTCTAAGTACTTGAGACAGAAATCACAGAACTGAAAGTATCATGGAGTCTATCTAAAATATGCCTCCAAGATGGGAGTGCAGCAGAGCAGTAGGATTTCTGCAAGAGAACTGGTCAGTGAAAGTAGTGTCAGAAAGTTATTTGACATCTAATTAGAATTCAGAATTTCTGATGTTGTTTTCTCTCTTTAGGACTTATGCATATTCTTCTCCAGTTTTAAACAACAAGAACAAAAAGAATAAAAAGAATGGGATTAACCACTTCATCAGAGTTTAAGAGATTTTTTTTTTTCCCCACCTTTGCAGTTGTACTTCTGGAATATATTCATTTTCTTCCTCTGTATGCTATCCAAATTCAGCAACAGTAGGAATAAACCTCACTGACTCTCTGGAAGTTTTAAAAGAAAGCTGGTAGACTTCGAGAAAACATTAATAGCTACCATAAGATTGCTGTTGGTGATGCCTGCAATTTGAGGTCTCTGTCAAAAAGTAGACCTGGGCAGTCATATTGAAGGAAAAGTTTAGCAAAAAAAAAAAAAAAAAAAAAAGTGGTCCAATTACTTAATTTCCTTGGGTTTGATTTCCCTTCTCTGCGTTTTGTCCCCTAGAACATTTCCTCTGACAGGATCCACAACTAAACCTATTTATTTTATTAAATCTTTTCTGCAGGTTTACTTTCTTGACCATGCACACGAGATTTGAAGTCCCCCATATGTTGTGAGTAGGATGAATGTTATAAAGGTCTCATAGCAATGGGTGTTGGTATAGAAGAATTGTGAGACTGAACTGGGCTAGAACAATAAGAATCATTTAAGATAAACAAACATAAAGACATTCTAATAATCCTGCTCATAAGGCATGTTGAACCTTTGGTCAGTCTTCATCTCTCTACATTCCATAAGAAAAGAACTTGTTTTGTCTTTACCTTAAAACCTCCATGATATTTTGAACATCTGCAGTCTCAATGTAAATAAATACAAGGGCAATGGCAAAGGGAGTCTCTCCGTGATTTCCAAATGCACACAAAGCCAGATGTAGAATCCAGTGTCATACCTTGGATCACTTGAATGTAATGCCCATATCACTCCAGTTCTGATTTTACTGAACATATTTCCTGACATCCAGGTTGCTCTGATGCTATAACCTCCAACAGTTTGAAAGGTTTGGGTTTTTTAACTTTTCTTCTGCAATGCATTGTATCTCTCCTTGTGACAAAAATCATTCATTCAGATTGCTGAAGAAGTCTCTTTAAAACTCTTTTAACTACCATCGTATGAACAGTTAGTCAACTTGCATTAGCTAGAGCATCCAAAAACTGTTTAATAAGGTTTTAAAGAGTCTCTTAAGAGACTTTAATGATTTGCTTTAATAGCAATACAGAGTACCTGGTTCTTTTTTTCCCTCACCTTTCTATTTCTTCAAGTGCTCTTTTGGCTGAGTGCAGCTCATTAGTGTTTCCACCATATGCTGTCTTCATCTTTCTCTTATTTCATAGCCTGTGTAGACTCATTCTGTTTTCAAACTGACTATCTTTCCACATACTTCTTTTTCTCTACTCTTCTAAAACCTTTCCAAAATGTATAGATCTCTGCTGTGTGTCATTTTTTTTCCCACTGCAAAATACAGTTGATAGACAGGAAATAAAAGAGAAACTGCACTGAAATATTCACACTATGAACAAGAAGATAAATTCCCCAAACTATGGGCTTTGCCAGACACATCTTTGGTATAATTAGTCCAATAAGTAGCATAAAGTGGAAAGACCTACATGTGAAAGGGTCCTACAAGAAGGCTGGGGAGGGACTATTGACAAGGTCTTGCAATGACAGGACAAGGGGCAATGGGTTTAAACTGGCAGAGAGGAGATTTAGACTGGATGTTAGGAGGAAGTTCTTTACAGTGAGGGTGGTGAGGCACTGGAATGCTTGCCCAGGGAGGTTGTGGCTGCTCCCTCCCTGGAGGTGTTCAAGGTCAGGTTGGAGGAGGCCTTGAGTGACCTGTACTAGTGAGAGGTGTCCCTGCCTATGGCAGGGGGTTGGAACTAGATGATCCTTGAGGTCCCTTCCAACCTTACCATTCTATGATTCTATGATTCTATGAATAAGGTGAGGCAAATCTTCAAACAATTGCCTAGATGTTGAGAAACACATAAGAGCTAGAAGAAACAGACATATTTACTGACATCTTGAAGAACCTTTGGACAAATGGAGACATCTTTTTACAGATGACACAAAACTGGGTCTTATAATTTTCCTCACTATGTAATTTGGGTAATGTTGTACTCAGTCTTCTGACTTGAAAAGAGCTGCCTAAAATTGTCTGCCTTGGTGCTGCTGTGTTAGTAATCTGCAGCAATGTCCTCTACATGGTCAATAAAACAGGTTTGCTGTATTTAATGTTGAAAGTGTAAACTGAGCTTGCAGCTCTTGATTTGGCATCTTCCTTTCACTGAGCTGTTCCTGAAGTTTCTCGGCACTGTCATAAGTTTTGAGATTCTGAAAAAAATTTTGGCAAATTAACTTTCTCAGGCTGCTTAAATTTCCCTCTAGTGTTTGTTTGTCTGCTGTTCTGCATGTTCGTTTTCCCCTCTTTGAAAACCTTACCTGTATTACGAGAATTAATTTCATACAGTATGTGCTGTGCAAAACTTGAATTCCTCTTGTTAACATTTCACATCTCTTCCTTAAATCAATGACAGCCTGATGAAGTTTGAATGAAAGAGCAGGTTTGAATGAAAGAGCAGGATGACACAGTTGCTTCTCAACATACATACGTTATTATTCCAAAGCGTGTTCATACATTTGTGAATTTGCTGAGTTAGTAACAGTAAAGGGCTTATATGGTGGCTGGGAAGTAAGCTACAATTGTTCCTAAGCACTGAAAATGTCCTAGTGCTCTAGCAATCTCTGAGCAAGAAAAGCAGTCTCTTCCTCTTGTAAAACAGTATGAAGATGAGTGAGGTGGCCTGGAGCACAAGCCCTGTGAGGAGAAGCTGAGGGAGCTGGGGTTATTTAGCCTAGAGAAGAGGATGCTCAGGGCAGATCTCATTGCTGTCTACAACTACCTGAAGGGAAGTTGTAGCCAGGTGGGAGTTGGTCTCTTCTCCCAGGCAACCAGCACCAGAACAAGGGGACATAGTCTCAAGTTGTGCCAGAGGAGGTATAAGCTGGCTATTAGGAGGAAGTTCTTCACAGAGAGAGTGATTTGCCACTGGAATGGGATGCTCAGGGAGGTGGTGGAGTCACCATCCCTGGAGATGTTCAAGAAAAGACTCGATGAGGCACTTAGTGTCATGGTCTAGTTGATTGGATAGGGCTGGGTGATAGGTTGGACTGGATGATCTTGGAGGTTTCTTCCAACCTGGTCAGTTCTATGATTCTAAGATGTAACTTTCTTCCATGATGGAAAAATATTGCCAAAGACCTGTGTGAAATTCATGTATGCTGTCCTCTCTCTCTGCTCTCAGGTAAGGTCACCAAAGACAGATTCTTTTGTCAGCTCTACTGATAAGATATTTCTTCTGAAGTTTGCTTAAAGGTACCTTAATATGTGGAACATATCGCTCCCTTTCTAATAGTTCTTTCAGGCCAAATACCTTATTTGAATTATCTCCAAATTAAAGTTACCCTTTTCTGTATGCTACAAGAAGCTTTTATAGTTGAAAAGGTAATATATGTTTGTATTTTTAATTTTAACTAACGAGTATTCATTAGATTCATAATCTGGTTGTCAATGTATTAGGTTTCTGCTCATTTTGTTCCTACATAGTTTCCTATGGCATCACAGCAACTTACACAAGACTACCACAGCCTGGTAATACTGACTTGACATCCTAAGACAGGAAGAATCATTCAGAGTGGGGTTTGCACATGAAATTGAAAATTTGTGTTGATTTTCCCTGCAATTTGAACTGGCAGAGATAATCTGTTAAATTAAACTCCCTTATCTCCAACATCCACCACCCTTCTTCCATGTGTGTTATACAGAAAACATGACCGTAAACAGCTCTAAATTGATGTTACCATTCTCTAGCCAAGACTACTAAGAAATCAGCTAATAGTGTCTACCTTTTAGAAATCTACTTAGCATTTTCCTTCCTTTTTGAATCCTGCTGTCTTTAAGGGAATATTATCCAGATTTAATGCAGACAGTGATGCTGTCTACTGTCTATAAGAAATGTTATTAAAGCTTTAACCCCAAAGCATCACACTAGAAATTGAAATACATTGATTCTATTTGATTATTCCATTAAATCAAGTTAAGAGGTGTACACATGCATAAAAAAACCCACAATCAGATGTTTCTTCATACTCTGGAGAGCAGCAAAAGGAACAGAGAAAGTGAATGCAGGCAGAAGAACCCCAAATTCAACCTAAGTACCACATGTATTTACTGCTTATCTTTGCACAGACCCATATGTAACACTCTAGAAGAAATGGATGTATGTAATTGGATGAAGCCTCAGAGAAAGTAATAGGCAAGAGAAATGAGAAGAATCATGAACAAGAACTAAAAAAAAAAACACTAAGGGGAAAATGTAGTGAAAGGAAAGTGTAACAGAGTTCCCAGTTCATTTGCTCACTGAGCTCTCTTTTTGCCTCATCAAAATCTGCCACTTTTCTCTGGAAGTGTTGAGTGGTTTAAAACCCCTATGGAATTTCAGAGTTGCCAGTGCCTTCAGAGCTGGTCCCCTCCTGTTTAACACCCAGTGCTGGTGCCTCATCAAGACTAAGTGTAAATTAGTCAGCGGGATGTCAGAGCTGCTGTTGCCAGAATTAGACAGTGGTTTTAACAAGATTGAATATTCTTTACTTTTAATCTCTATGCAAACTTTTCTCCTCAAGCTTCCTTTTCCAAATGTTTTAAATATTTGAAGCACATATCTAGCTTTACAAACTGTCCTCAGAACCTTGCGGTAGGGGATCTAACTACTATTCTAGACAACAGGTTAGTGATGCAGTTATTTCAGAATAACGGAATCATTTAGGTCATCTGGTCCAACTCCGCTCCTCAGAGCAGTTACATTAGGTTGCACAGGGCAAATTCCGAATATCTCCTAGGCCCAGAACTCCTCTGGGCTGCTTGCAACAGTGTTGGTTCAGTCTCATGATGAAGACTTTGTCTGCTTATATCTGATTGGAATTTTCCTTGCTGGAAATAGTTTCTGTCGCTTCTTGTCCTTTCATTGTTCACATGAACAGAGAGTCTGATGTGTTTTCTAGTGAGTGTTTACAGAGGTATTTGAATTAGATTAATTAGACCATTCCTTTCTCTTCTGTACCCTGAAAAGAACTCGCTCAGTCAACTCCTTGTGTGTCATTTACTTCATCCTTCTAATCATCTTGGTGGCCATTTGCTGGGCTCAGTGAAGGGTGGTGAGAGGGCTACTACAATTCCTTAGTTCTTGCTGGTACTGGGCACATTAGTTCCTTCATGGTATCCCTCTTTCAGGCTGTCTACCAATAAGAGCACTTATAGACTATCTTCCTTATAGACTAATTCATGCAGGAAGAGTGCAGGGCAGTAAGAGGAAGCTTTTTTCCACCAGAGATAGTTTCAAGAGGATAGTACAGAGGGTGCTCTGCAGAAGGCTATGCCCATGTGTGCCTGCATCCAGTTTTTGCTTACAAAACTAAACAGCTCACAGAATCACAGTATCACAAAGGTTGGAAGAGACCTCAAAGATCATCAAGTCCAACCCATTACCACAGATCTCAAGACTAGACCATGGTACCAAGTGCCACGTCCAAACCCGCCTTGAACACCTCCAGGGACGGTGACTCCACCACCTCCCTGGGCAGCCCATTCCAGTAGCCAACGACTCTCTCAGTGAAGAACTTTCTCCTCACCTCGAGTCTAAACTTCCCCTGGTGTAGCTTGAGACTGTGTCCTCTTGTTCTGTCACTGGTTGCCTGAGAGAAGAAGGTAACCTCCTCCTGGCTACAACCACCCTTCAGGTAGTTGTAATGACGAAGAGACCGTCATGCTTGCAAGGTAGTTATCATTCCCCATGTGAGATCATGTTTTCTCAGGTAATTTGGTAGCCATTTGCTTTCAGACTCTGAATTAACAGCAAAGAGAGAAAATGCTGCCCTGCAAAACACACTGGGTAAAGGAGCTGTGCTCTGCCTTTATTAATCTGAACTTGCAGTGTGGGGAAGTGCAGCACCAGAGTGTTCCTGTATTGCTCTATGTAAGGCTGTTGTCTGAAATACAGGCAAACAGTGAGGAAAAGAAAAGTATTCATAATGTTTCAGCCTAGGTGTCCAATGTTAGACAGCATTCCTAGTATCTTCCTGGTTACCAGCAACTAACATTGTGAATGCTGAAGACTATGTTATTACTTTTCATTAAGTGACAGCAGATGCTATGTTAATTTGGAGAGGAGAGTTTTCTAAAATTTCACAGAAAAGCAGCCATGAGTTTGTTTTCAATTTGAAAATTTTGAGAACAAAAGTAAATGCAATCGATTAAATGGCAGAACTATAGCTAAATGTCTTATTAGCTTTTGTGTATTTTCATCAAAACTGTGTTGCATAATTATTCATCTGCCTCTTTTATAATGCAATGGGGAAGAAGAGGGAAAAAAAAGTCCAGAAAATCCTTGAGAAAAAATGTTAGTTAAGTACTTTCGGGAACAATATAATTAAGGAAGAGATCTTTTCACAATCTGATAGAAATAAAATCAATGACACTGCACCAACTGTGAACTTTATTATTCTAGTCACAAAGTAAAATAAATTTTACAAAGGTATTTGTAATTTTAAAGCAAAATGATTCCATTACATGTTTGTATATATTCAGTCCCTTATGTAAGGAATCTGAAAGCAGTATCTGTACTGATGCTATGATTATGTTCCACAAACTGGTTTTAGTCCAAAACTACAAGTAAAGTGAGTAAGCGTTTTATTTGAGGAAAGCAACAGAATGGAAAGGCTGATGGCAGGAAGGTAGAGAAAGCAAATTCCCTGACTTCTAGGAAGAAGCAAGAAGACGTAATGGTTACCTGTGAAAGCACAAAACGTGGAAAGAAGACAATATGTGTGACTACAAAGAAAAGTATTCTCACTAGAGTTTGTAGTGTATCTTGCTACTACACTGTCCATAGTGATTACCATTCTTTCTCATGAAGTAGGCCCATTGCATGTCTGGAACAAGGCTGGGAAAAGGATTAAGCATCCTTCCAGCCAAAATACCTGCAGTGCCCTGGAGACTAGACTAGAGTAAGAGTTCAGGAAATTGTCACTCTTCCATGTCCTCATCTCCCAGGAATATGAGTGCCTCCGAGGCATCAGGACAAAGCAGTTTGCTTGTGCAGCAAATTTAGGGAGTAATTACGAGGTTTGCAAGGACTACCCATGCAAATGGCGTGCATGGCAGAAGGGCCTGCCAAGAAGTGGTGCTGTAGCTGCATGGCACAGCAGGCCTGTGCGACATGCATCTATCAAAACACAGCGTGGACATCAAAGGCAATGAACAGAATGGACGCAGCTGGCATGAACTTTTTGGTTCTCTGAATCCTTAGCCAGGTTTGCACTCAGTTATGGAAGAGTGTAGAAAGGAAATCTATGTTCTCTAGTTTGAACTCCTCTCAGGGCAGATCCAAAAAATACTTGTGTTCAGAAAAGTACTCTTTCTTCTCTGTCTGCTGGAAGTGTATACCAATGAAAAGAGATCTTTAAAACAACACCTTTTCCCATAACGCAGCTAACCTGCACAAAAATATTTGGTAGGGGCTGCAAATGTCTGGAAATCTGATATTAATATTTTGCCACAAATTACAGTCATTTGGGAGTTATGTGGTCTTTCTACAGTAGAGAGAGTGGAAGTACATGCCCAGTAACATGGATTCGTTGTAATATTTTAGCAAGTGTTTTCAGGGGAAATTAATCTATCTTACATTTTCTTCGTAATCCATAAGTTGTAGCTGTTTGAGTTAGATTCCTACCTCAGACATAAAAAAAAATCAAAACAAAGAAACTTGGAGGTGGAGGCTCTAAGGTGAACATTCTGGGGATAGGCCATATAATGGCAACAATGGATAAGTTAATATAATTTCATTGGAGCATCAAGAGCTTTATGTCTGCAAGCACAGCTTGTACCTTGCCCTTGGTGCTTTTGCTGCTTCGCCTGCGCCTGCTGCTATCTTCTCCTGCTGCTGTTTTGGCTGCCGCTGCTGCTTTTGCTGCTTTTGCCACTGTTTGACCCCTTCCTCATCTTCCTTCAGGTTATTATATTCTTGTAGTAGTTGCATTTTCCCCTATACTGTTATATTTAGTTTAAACTATAAGAAATATATACTTTTTTTCCCTGACTGCACAAAAAAACCCCAACCAATCAGAAAACCCCAGCACATGTTGTAGTGAGTTTATTCTACCAGGGGAGGGATCCACCCTAACCTGGTACATAAGTGAACGAATGAATGTATCCCATTGTCACTGAGTTATTCCAGAAACTAATAGGACAGACATTTGGGGATTAAGCATTTTTCAGTGCAATCATATATCATACAGGATGTATTGCTTTCAAATTTATCAGAAAAGCTGAAAAGCAGCAGGGATGTCTGAGACATCTATGTGAAGTCATTATGTTTAATCCAAATCTCACATGTGGAGAAAAAAATCAAATAACAGGACTGCTGCGGCAAGTATAAGGGGAAGGCTGAAAAGGAAGAAAGCTTCACTGAAGTAAACCTCACATATTCTACTGAAATTGACCCTCAAAAGCACAGGGCTAAAAGGTAGTCTAAATCTGCCCAAACACAAGCGGATTTTCATGAAGTGAAGCAGAAAACAGAAACAAAGGCTTCTTTAGGAAAACTCACTTTTGTGCTGTTTCAGCAACTGATGTAACTGCCACACTTCAAATCCTGCTGCTGGAAATAATTTATACTGCAGAATTGCAGAAGGTGACATATCCAATGTTGAAATGGAAGATACAAAGTTCTGTGTTTGAGGATGTAAATCCTAAAGGAAATGGCAGTTCAAATTAGGTCTGTCTTGCAGATTTCTGGAGTCTTTACTGCTGTTGGTTGGTTGGTTGGTTTTGTCTCAACTGGTGATGCAGCTGTTGCTCGTAAGTTCAATCTGGTAGGCTCTGGGTAGTTTTAGTCTTGTCCTTGGAGGCAAGAATAGTTTGTGGAATTAGACCTTGTCAAGTATTTTGCCTATCTCTATGAAAATGTTATTGTTCTTTTCAGTAGTTTGCATGGTCAGTGCAGCCTCATCTCTGTCAACACTACTCAATCACATCAAGACACTGCTTCTTAGGCTATGAAGATGGTCACAATCAACTAACACCAACTTCATTAAGAAAAACAACAATCATTTTCTCCTACTCATTAAAAAGTGTATGTTATTGCTGTTTTCTAGGAAAAAGACTGTGACTTTGTGCTTTGCTAAATCTTTTTATGACTCCTAAGTACACCAGTAGTCCCATAATGAAATTTTCCTAGGAAAGTACTCCCTTTCCTCACAAGTCTAGATCCCAAAAAAGGATAAACCCCTTTTATATTTCACTATCATTTGATTTTTTGTTTTACAGGAAAAATCCAGGATGTTTTGCTCATGCTTGAGGCAAGGATGCCACCTGTACTTTGTGCTCTTTACTGCACAATTACTTTCAGAATCCTCCTGCATCATCCAGTATCCCCATAACTTTTTATAAGGAAGCAATCTGGGCACTAAAGCCCAGCAACAAGGGAAAGTGACCTAGCATTGAACTCGAGTAAGTACTATGCCCTAGAAAAGTAGATGTTCCTTGAGCATCAACTGGTAGCGGCTCAAAGTACCATAAATTAATTTTCTTTTACTCAAAAGGTAAAAAGGGCATCTTATTTTCCTTTTTTTTTAATACATAACATAGGTGTTCACAATGATGCCAGCCAAATGATCATTAACAGAAGAGGTATTGTTCAGTCACGCCAGCAGCTGCTTGTTCTCTTTACTCTGTTTCTCAAAGTAGCTGCTCTACTCATTTGAAATTTAATTTTCTGATCAGTCAGTGCCTTTTTAAAAGTGCAGTACTGGCCTCTTCCATCCCATGTCCTTCCAAGGCATTATGAATCATATAATTTAAAAAGGCAGATGCTCAAATAAATGCCCAATTTTGCTGTCCCACTTATGAAAGTAATACTGAAGAGCATATAGTGCAATATGGGCACAGCAGTGTCTTTCAACAGCAAACACCTTTCATTATTTACACAAACCTTTAATGTACCTGTGGATATACCAAGAGAATGGCAAGTCAACAAAGGAGTTATTTTGCACTTTGGAGATGCCATTGATTACTCTGACCTGGAGCAGCTGGCAAGAACATTTCTTCTAGGGACATTTCATAGAATACCAGATTGGAAACTGCAGCACAGGAACATGTTGATTAGAGTGAGAAATCCAAGTACATAAGACTTCAAACAGAGCACAGCTTCCCTAGAAGTTTTTCTTTCAGCAGAAAAATATGTACCATGGATTCTCTGCCAGCACTGCCCTGACATTATGTTTTTTAGCCAGATTTCACTTCAGGAAGCAATGGAGAAGGAGAGATTGCTCCAGATTTACAGAGGAGATATTACTGTTTTTTTCTAGAGGAGTTGCCAACTCCCATCACATGCACTGAGGTCTTGATCCTAGGCACTGCATGCCTGGATGTACCAAAAGATCTGGTATGCTAGCCCATAGCTAAATCCACCTGTGCACTTTTAGAAAGTACTGGTCTCAGGTGGGAGTTGGTACTAATAGTTGAGAAATTATTGGGAGCATCTTTTTGCTTTTCCACTCAGGTCTTACTGGCTATGGATATGTTTATCAAGTGTCAGCACTAAGATGGAACTTGAGGTTTTAAGTTCATCTGTGACTTCATATGAACATCGCTCACAGTTGGGTATCATAACTTACCTCATAATAACTAAGCTGATGGACTTCACAAAACGGGGAGTGTGGGCTCAGTCTCTGCCACCCTGAAGGCCTATTATTTCATCTGGAAGTCAGTTGCATTCAATGAAAACACTACAAATGTCAGAGTTTCTGAGCTAGGCACAAAAGCTGCCTTAACATCTATGAAATCAGTCCTGGTGGATCTGACCAGAGATGGAAAATAGAAAAGTGACCCCCCTGGAAAGGGTTTTATAACAAAAAGATGATTCTTTCTTTACCAACACACAAGAACATAGCTTTGAAAACTGTACCATGGCAAGTCACTGCAATGATTCCCCTCATAATCTCTGCAAATAAAGAGGGAGCTGAATACTCTCCCATTTATTACTAGAAATCTCAGCAGATGCTCTTGCCATTGACATTATATAAGAGGATAACCTGCCTCTGACCTCTCAGATTCTTCTCTAGGCTGCTCTTCTTTCTTCCCCTCTGTGTATCTATAAAGATACACAGAACAAAATATAAATGAGCACTCTTCAGAACAAAATTGGCTGAAAACTACATCTAGGGATAAGCAAATACCTAGAAAGTTAAGACTGCACATATCTCTTGGATATTTCTTGGTTTCTCTAGGGGAAAAAAGATGGCTTAAGTTAGGAAAACTTTTCAATAAATACTTATGTTTATAAGAGGTTGCAGTAGAGCCTATGTGTGAGAGCTGCAACGTTTTTCCAGCTAGACTTTTGCAAAGCCAATGAATGCTTTTATGTATTGGATGCAGGACTGCATATGGCAATCTGTAATAGTTACTTTTCTATTTAAAATATTTTAAAATGTATGTTAAAACAGTTTCAGTGTAGTGCCCAGATTTTAACATTGTTTTTCAACTTGGATCTCCTTAGAGGAATCAGTACATGGCATTGCTCCCACAGTGCTCTCACAGGCACTACTACTAGTAGTGAGAGGTAATCCATTGATATTTTGATAGCATCATAGTCCTTAAATGCATGACAGCAACTGACACCAAAAATTATGAGGTATCCATACTCTAATGGTTTAAAGAGGGTTCTTGTATACCACCTGTCCTGCCTCCCATGTCTTAGCCTAACTCTAATCAGTACTACCCTGTCATTCTGTCTCATCACATGTCCTGCTGCTCAGAGGATGCCAATATTCTTTGTGTTGACCCAGCACACCAGGAATAGGGAAGGGGACAAGAGAGATTATGATCAGGTAAAGAATTCTGTACCAGAAGGAGAGTAGGAGAGTTCCAGTGCCCCCAGTCCCACATCATGTTTAAACCACCAGTGCAGAAAGAAGCCCACAGGAAGAATCCCAGACACCTACTGAAGAAGTCTTTCCAACCCACCATCACCTGCTCTGAAACCCCACTGAAACCTGTCTGGTGGCATTGTAACATTGTCTATCATAAAAGAACAAAAATGTCCCTGATTATAACGGCATTCAAGCCAGTAATCACAGGAAAAGCCTGGATGATCCACACCTTATAACTGCAGGTGAAAACACTCAAATCTCATCCACCCTCCACAGACTTTGGTCACTCCATTCAGTTTCATAACACATCTGCTGTGGCCAAGCGACGCCTGAACTCTCTTCTAACTCCTGGCAGAGATACATCAGGGGTGTGCTACATCCAAACAGGCTATCATGGTTCCCTTTCATTTAGAGCATCACATGTCACTGCTGTTACAGTCAATTTGTTAACAACTGTAATAGCTGTAAAATTGACACTTTTGAAAGGGATTTGGGATTCTGCTTCAGACATTTCTTCAATTCTCAGACTCTTTCACTTAGTTCTCCCTACTACATACATAAATACTGATATTTGCCTATGGCTACAGTAGTTACACAGTCAACATTTTCAGCTACTTCACGTGAGCTTTGAAGGATGAGCTTTCAAAGGCTGAATGTGAGATAACTGCCAGTGATGATCTTTGGTTTATTTGACAATAATGATTTTTTTTTTTTTTAAAGATACCTAATTCTGACTTTATTCCTTGCAAATGTGATCTTTAGCTACCACTTGGCTTTGGAGAAGCCACACCATAGAAACAAAATCATAGAAAAAGAGACGTTATCTGTACCTGTAAGGGACAGAATCTCAGAATGGTTGAGGCTGGAGATCAGAGTCACAGAACAATTTGAGTAGGAAGAGACCTTAAAGATCATCCAGTTCCAACTATCCTGCCATGAGCAAGGACACCTTCCACTAGACCAGGTTGCTCAAGGCCCCATCCAACCTGGTCTTGAACACTTCCAGGGAAGGGGCATCCACAAGTTCCCTGGGCAACCTGTTTCAGTGTCTCACCACCCTCACTGTAAAGATCATCTAATTCACCCCCTCTGCTCAAAGTGAAATCAGCTACATCTGGCTGCTCAAAGCAGTATTGGGTGAGTGACTCTGAGTAACTTTTTCCAGTGTCTGACTACCCTGCACTTATGTTTATTACCTGTTAGAGTTTGGCTCACTGTCTTTTGTCTTTTCACTGGGTACCAAGGAGAAAACTATGGCTGCCTTTACACTCTCCCATAAGGTATTTATATACACTGGTAAGATCCCTTTGAGCCCTTTACTGACAATACTAAACAATTCCAGATGGCTCGGCCTCTCCTCATATGGCAGATGCTCCAGTCCCCTCAGTGCACTTACTCCAGCAAGTGCCTAGTGCTGGCCCAGCATTCCAGATGTTGCCTCACCAATGCTTTCCTTTCCCTTCTGGCAGTTATCCTCTTAAAGCAGTCCAGAGTGCTCTTAGCCTTTGCTGCTGTAGCACATTTTCAGCTCATGGCCAGTTTGCTGCCCACCAGAACTCCTGGGGCTTTTCCTGCAAAGATGCTTTCCAGCCAGTGGCACCCCAGATTGTAAATGTTTATGGCTTTTTTCCCTCAACAGATGCAGGACTTTGCCTTGTCCTTTGTCAAGTTCCATGAGGTTGCTCTTTGCACATTTCTCCAACCTGTTAAGATCCCTGTGAAAGGTGGCAGAACCACCTCCCAGTTATTAACATCTGCAAACTTTCTGAGGGTGTGCTCTGTCCCATCACACAGGTCATTAATGAAGATGCTACACAGTACTGTGTCCAGTACTGACCCTTGGAATACACCAGTAGTCACTGGTCCAGCTGGACTTTGTGTCATTCACAACTTCTGAGACCAGAAGTTCAGTCCTCAGCCCACTTTACAATCTATTTATCTAACCTGTATTTCATCAGTTTGCCTATGAGGATGTTCTGGAAGACAATGTCAAAAGCCTTGCTGAAGTCAAATAAACAACATGCACTCTTCTCCCCTTATTCACCAAGCTTGTCATTTCATCATAGAAGGACATCAGGTTGGTCAGCCCTTACCTTTGATATATCTGTACAAGCCCTTCTTGCTGCTTTTCACTTCCCCAAGTAAATTCAATTCAAGTAGGGTTTGGCTTTTCTGACTCCTTTTCTGCAAGCTTGACAGTGTCTCTGTATTCCTTTCAGGCTGCCTATCCCTGCTTCCACCTCTCCGTGCCAGAGTTTACTCAGAAGGTCCTTGTTCGTCTGTGCCGACCTCATGCCACTTTTGCTTGATTCCCTGCACATGGACCATTTTTGGTGGTTTTGAAAATCAGCCAGCTTTCCTGGACCTTCTTTATTTCAAGCATCATAGTGAATGTTCCAAGCAAATCATCTGATCAGGCTTTTTTCTGTTTATGATCGAGGGCTATGATCCCCATTATTTCTGTGTCTGTTTTCTTAACAGCTTTCTTACAGAATGCTGTGCTCCACCATCATATGGTCAACTTTACACAGTATCTATCATCTGAGAAGAAAAAGTAGCTCAGAAATTATAAACCTTTTCTATTGGGTATTGCTTAAGTGATGCTAACTCAACAGCAAAACGACAACTCAGTTATATGGGACAGCTCCAAAACTCACTAATTTTAAAAATAACTTCTGTAGAGGCTGAAGTACAGTGGCTAAGGATTTGTTACAATACTCAGATGTTCAGTGCCTTTCCAACAATACAGCACTATTAGTGTGCAGTACTCCCTAGATATATTCCAGAGTGTATCGTATTGTTTCAGAGCACAATGCAAATGAAAGTTAATAACTCCTTAGTGCTACAAGATTGTTGCCCAGGTTTTGGTTCAAGTTAAAGAATTTATTTTTGGAATAAAGCTGATTTAGCTTGCTCCCACCTAATCTCCTCCTTTTGGTGTAAGGAGTCCACAGGAGACATAACAGTCAAAGCAGAAAAGTAAAGCTTGTTGTGTCTCTCTCCCAGGCAGAAAAGGAGCACAGGTTAGAAATGACCATTATGAGTAACTGTTTCCATTTTGCTCCTCTATCACAGAATCATGCTCCTTGACAGGTTCTCTTCTACTGAAACTGAGGATTTCACCCTTCGGTTTATATCCTGCAAAGCTCTGCTTTGCTTAATTAGAACCCCTAGGTTCCAATAAACAGTATAAAGTACTTATTGTTGCAGTGTTGTATCATTTTAGATGCGGCTGTCAGCATTTGTTGAGGGATTTACCTGGCAGTTATCATAAGGAATTGACTGTGAACCATTCCCTATGTCCTTTCTTTTCAGCAAAAATCTCCCTGCATTACAATGTTGTATTTTTCAATGTCATTCTGAAAGCTTCATTCTCTCACATACATACAGACATATATACATGTTCTAATTGCTTGTGAATATGAAAAATACAGAGATAGGAAAATGGAGGTAGCTGTTTGGTGGTTATGAAGGTCTTCAAATATAACATTCTGTTTTAACCTGCTTAGTTCAAATTTCTTATTAAGCAGCCTAGTATATAACAACATCCTTGAGAACTAGCAGGAGAGGAATAAGAATGATATTTGATTTTACTTGACATGCTAAAAGTGCATTTACTTTGTGATCCACTAAAGGTCAGGAACATTTTGTTATTTCAAGAAACTGCATCAATTACAAGCTGTCCAACCTCCCCCTGCAAAAGTAACATGCACATGAGTTACCTGCAAGCTCCAGGCTTTGTTCCTCGTTTTCTTGTGGGTTTTTCCTTTGAGGAAAAAAGTTGCCTCTAGATAGGTTCAGAACAATTAACTAAATGCTGTTAAAAATGGCATGCAACAGTTTATTGAAGAAACACCTTTGAAAAACTCCAGATTGCACATTTCAGAACCTATATCCAGATACAGGGAAAAGGGGGGGGTGGGGGTGTTACACCATAATATAAAAACTAAACTTAGATTACTGATTGCTAGGAGTATTCATATCAAGGAAGGATCACTCCATACAAGAACTTCTTCAGGTATATTAGCGAGAAGAGGAGAACTAGGGACAATGTGGGACCCTTACAGAAGGAAAATGGAGAGCTGCTGACAAAGGACATGGACAAGGCTGAGGTGCTCAATGACTTCTTTGCCTCAGTCTTCAACAGCAAGGGCTCCAACCACAATGTCCAAGTTGCAGAGGGTAAAAGTGAGGACTGGGAGCAGGCAAATCTGCCTACTATAGTAGAGGATCACGTTTATGAGCTCCTAAGAAACCTAAATGTGCACAAGTCCATGGGGCCTGATGAGATCCACCCACAGGTCCTGAGGGAACTGGCAGATGAAGTTGCCAAACCACTGTCCATCATATTTGAAAAGTCATGGCAGACTGGTGAAGTTCCTGCTGACTGGAGAAGGGCAAGCATAACACCCATCTTCAGGAAGGGTAAAAAG
>VWZE01001182.1:112020-176427 GCA_013396675.1 Eubucco bourcierii | reverse complement strand
GATGTTAGGAGGAAGTTCTTTCCAGTGAGGGTGGTGAGGCACTGGCACAGGTTGCCCAGGGAGGTTGTGGATGCTCCCTCCCAGGATGTGTTCAAGGCCAGATTGGATGAGGCCTTGAGTGAGCTGTACTAGTGGGAGGTGTCCCTGCCTATGGCAGGGGGTTGGAACTAGATTATCCTTGAGGTCCCTTCCAACCTTACCATTCTATGATTCTATGATTCTATGACTACTTCCTCATATTTTCCCCTGGACATCAATTATTGACCAGTGTTAGAAATGAGATATTGTTCTAAGCAGAACTTTGTTCTGAACTGTGTATTAATTCAAAGGTGTTATGAATCACAAGTCATGGTTTTTAATACACTTTCAGAAAGAATAGTCTGCATTTCTAAGGAGAAAGAGTTTATTTGTAGAAGAAGTAGTCCACAAGTCCATGGGGCCTGATGAGATCCACCCACGGCTCCTGAGGGAACTGGCAGATGAAGTTGCCAAACCACTGTCCATCATATTTGAAAGGTCCTGGTAGACTGGTGAAGTTCCTGCTGACTGGAGAAGGGCAAGCATAACACCCATCTTCAAGAAGGTAAAAAAGGATGACCCTGGGAACTACAGACCAGTCAGCCTCACCTCTGTGCCTGGCAAGATCATGGAGCAGATCCTGCTGAAAGTCCTGCTAAGGCAAATGGAAAACAAACCAGAGGTGACTGGTGGTAACCAGCAATAGTTTCACCAAGGGCAGATCTTGCCTGACAAATTTAGTGGCTTTTTGGGAAGAAGTCACAGCGACAGTGGACAAGGGAAGGACAGCTGATGTCATCTACCTGGACCTGAGTAAGGCATTNATTCATGCTGAAAAACACGCTGTGAGGTATCTGAGGATCTTCTGGAATTATGGTTACTATAAATTCAGAGTAGTGAGGATCACTGGCTAGGTTTGAATAAGGAGAACAGCACTTGGCTTCCTTATATATGATGGAATTTGTAATAGGAGACATTCTGCCATCTTCATTTCATCCTGTAAATGCAGAGGCACGTGTACAAAAATAACTGGCAGTGCAAAAATAGTGGAGCTGGAGGACTTGAGGCAGTGAGAAGATTTGTGGTTGTCCCTACAGTTTCCTGTCCATGTAATATGAAGTCAGATAAAGTTTCAAAACAGAACCCAGAAAAGAAAAAGTCATTAAGGGGGCCACCCTTTCTGTCTCAGGAGTGGATTTACCCTCCCAGTGGCAGGGACAAGTGCTGCGTAGTCTGAGCGTGGCCAGCAGGGCAAGGGAGGGGATTCTGCCCCTTTACTCTGCTCTCGTCAGACCCCACCTGGAGTACTGTGTGCAGTTCTGGAACCCTCAGCACAGGAAGGACATGGAAGTGTTGGAGCGGGTCCAGAGGAGGCCACAAAGATGATCAGAGGGCTGGAGCAGCTCTGCTATGAGGACAGGCTGAGAGAGTTAGGGCTCTGCAGCCTGGAGAAGAGAAGGCTTCGAGAAGACCTGATAGTAGCCTTCCAGTATCTGAAGGGGGCCTACAGGAAGGCTGGGGAGGGACTATTGACAAGGTCTTGTAATGATAAGACAAAAGGCAATGTATTTAAACTGGCAGAGGGGAGATTTAGACTGGATGTTAGGAGGAAGTTCTTTGCAGTGAGGGTGGTGAGGCACTGGCACAGGTTGCCCAGGGAGGTTGTGGTTGCTCCCTCCCAGGCTGGATGAGGCCTTGAGTAACCTGTACTAGTGGGATGTGTCCCTGCATATGGTAGGGGGTTGGAACCAGATGATCCTTGAGGTCCCTTCCAACCTTACCATTCTATGATTCTATGATTCTAAGTAGAAAGCAGACATAGTTGGTCCAGGGCTGCTCAGATGTAAAATTTCACTAATATTCAGAGAGTTCATAATCAGTGTTGAAATCAGGTGAGTTCTGCTATTTGATGCAGTATCAGTACCTACAGTTGCAACCACCAAGGTTGTGCTTGCACCTTAAGGTTATAGTTTTTCTGTGCCCATGACTGAAATAACAGGGTTGGGGTTGTGTTTTGCTTTGTTTTTTTGTTTTGTTTTGGTTTGTTTTTTTCAAACTGCTTCAGAAATGGCTACATCTCCACTTTACATGAAAGACATCTGAACAGTTTCCCCAGAAGAATACTACTCCATCATGCTAGTTATATTCCCTTCCACATTTTACAGTATTTCCCTTGTGAAAAAGGCAGGAATTTATGCCTGAGTTTTCCATTGCAAAACAATGCTGGCTCAATTAAGCAAGTTGCATCGAAAACCAAGGCTGTTCTTAGCAAGTCACTCCAAGCAAGTATATGATTCAGCCACATACAAAAAAAAGATGTTTTGCTAACACATATTAAAATTCAATGCAATGGAGTATCATTAAGGAAAGGATGTGATATAAGGTAAAGTAAGTGCTTATCAGGCAGTTTTAGAGGCTTAGAATAATACATTATCATGACACTCAGTTTCTGTTTTTCAAGCATTATTAGCTGCTTGAGAATTGCAGTTTTCCAAAACAAAATTTGTTTCTTACTAATAATTTTAGCTTAAATTTGAAAACTATTAGTAGTAATAATAATAAGTTACATTATGTATTAGTATATGCAATATAATTTAGTGTTGATAATAAATACAATGATAAAATAATAACTATGTTATTGTATATAATATGTTGTATACGCTACATTATTATTGTTGTTGTTATTACTGTTATTATTGTCATTATTATTATTACAGCTGTAAGGAGTTCCTATAAGTATATGGAGGAATTTTAAGACACCATAAAATATTCCTCTTCTCATGACAACACTACATAGACTGGTCCTAATGCTTGTATATGTGGTATCTGCAATTTCCTATGTCTATGCAACCAACAAGAACTCCAGCGACGTGATTTCTGGCTGCTGCTCCTGTTCTCATGGAAACAGGTGTCAGAAGTATGTACTTTAAACTAATCAGTTTCACTTAAAAAAAAAAAATCCTTTCAGAAACCATGATTAGGTAGAGGCATGAGTGTGGCCCCCTCTTCTATTCTTTAAATACAATCTTTGGTAGATGTTTTCCCTACCATCAATTACTTGCTATTCTTATGGAGTAATCATCGGAGTAAAACCTAATGAGTTCCATGGTACAGTCTCCAGGTAACAAAGTACCAGTTCTTATCATATCTATTTCAGAACCAATGCAGTATGAACCTCCTAGCACTACTACAATTCTTTTGAAATCTTAATCTATTTTAGCACATTACTGAATCTAAAATCCAGTGAGTCACTACCAGTTATTTCCTGGCTGCATTTTAGGATAAAGTTGACCAGTGTCATACCGTAACAGGGTGGCTTTCATCATTTACTAAGCACTGGAAGTTATTACTATTCAGGTCTGGGTGAGTTGCATCACCCTTAGCCTCTCTGGTAACATTCTTCAGAAAGTAATTCTCAGTGGAAAGCTCAGCAGCAGCAGATGATCCATGGTCTTTTTGGCACGGAAAGCAGTAGTGGTCTCTCAGCTTACAAAACCTCTCTCAAAAACAAGTCTGCTACTCTATGGGATCTTTTAAAACAAGCTCACCAAACAGGGAAGCCAACCAGCTATTCAGAAAAAAACAAAACAGTGGAACTCTGACATAAGCAATGTCATACAAATTTTATCTGGGAGGCAGGGAGTTTGAAATTGTCCATGTGATCTTAATGTAGCTATGTACCTATCAAAAGCACAACTAGATTGCAGAAAAGCCAAAACCGTAAGGTGAAATGAAACATCTGGCTACCTGGGCATGTGCAATACATGTAACAGGAGCAAGCAGTCATGGCTTAGTGTCAGAAACAAGAGAAGTGTAACTTGAAATGCAGCACATGTAAAACAGGAAGGACAGAGGCAGCTTTATCCAAAGGTAAAGCTCTTACTTGCCAGAAGAACTAACCAGGCTTTCCCTGAGACACCATTATTTCCCTGTCTGCTATCACAATGCCTGTCTGATCACACATTTCCACCTGACAGAATGTGAGGACTCCTAGAAAAAGGCAGAGGGCTACCTGTGATGAAGACAGTACCAATTAAACAAGAAATCATCACACCTTACTGATCACAGGCTCTATATTTGTCTTTCACAGATAGAAACATGTGGTGATACTGAAGATGGTGCTATCCTTACAATAAACAGCATTTTCCTAAGCAATTTGGACAGTCAGAGGAGAGAAGTACTACTGGGCTAACTGGGGTACCACAATATAAAAGAGTAGAGAAATGGTGGAAATTTACAGCCAAAATTAAATCTGGGATGTTCATCAGTTCTGATATTGAGCCAGTTCATCATGCAAATGTACACCAAACATGTAACCAACAGATCATCTGTTACAGTAAGAGGTAAACTCGTTAATATCTTGTTCAGACAAATTTCTCCAGATACTGGAGGAAGTTCTGTAAAAGAACTAATTGGCCCTTTTCCAAAATGTTTGGAACAAAACAAGTTTGTTTCTCATGAATTGGGAAGTACTCATGAAATGGGAAATACTAAGCAAGCTATCTTTTGGGTGTAAATGAGGAAATAGCTCCTGCCATTCAGGCTGCAGTCACAGAAAGGTGGCAATGCAGGTTGTAGTGCTTCAAATACCCTTGTTATGCCAGGGCAAAACCCCAGATCAGTCATGATTAATTACCAGAGTTTTATTATCATGACTAAATTTACAGATGTCTCAAACTACTCTTTTTCCCCTCTGTCTCTGAAGAATCTATAATACACATAGCATAACAAGATTTCTTTATACACCTCAGGATGAATGCAGTATGTTTTCACCTGCAGGGCTCACTATTCATTCCATGCAGCACCAGTGGGCTGTTATTTAGTGAATGCAGATCCTGTCCCCATGGACCACCCTGAAGGAAGGGATGGCTGCTATCACTGTGCTGAGACTTAATGGCCCTGGCCAGACCCATCTGGGACTCGTCCCTGTCCAGACTATGCTCTGTGAAAATCTGCTTCAGTCCTGTCTCAGGCTGTCTCTCCTGGATGGGTCTCAGTGCCGTGCCATAGGAGGATGGATCTTGTGGATATACAACGCAACTCTTCTTCAGCCTGTCTTTGTCCCCGTCTCCTGAATGGACTTTGGACCCATGTCTATGGCCCTGTCTCCATTTGCTCCTGACTCTCTACTGAGGCATTGGATCTGGTTCATCGCTTACCTTGTCTGAGACTGTTGATGGACCCTGTTACCACCACCCAGCTCTGCCCACCATGTTCAGACAGGGCATGGCCCAGGCTGGAGTCACTATAAACTCCTATCTCACCTTCNACAACATAGCCAACCCAAAACCCTCAAACAAACCAACCAAAGAAAAAAAAAAAAAAAAAAAAAAAAAAAAAGCTAGTCTTCACTTTCCTTCTGCCGTTATTTTTCCCATAAGAAAATAATTAATAACATTACAGGATTTTGTTTCCCTTGTTAATAACAACAGGGGCAACACATATGAGATCATCTTACAAAACAGTATATTGACTTCTGACGAAGCTATGAACTCTGTTTTTTAGACAGCACACAAACCAAGTGGCCATAGTGAATGAATGGATTTGTAGTCGCTAGAATTGTGGTTGAAATCTAAAAGAGCTGAAAGACTTGACTGGAAAAAAAAAAAAAAAAGGTTTTGTCTTCAGACAGACATGGAGGAGTTCAGTAACAGATAAGGAGCTCAGTAACAGATAGGCATGTGAGTTATTTCACTAGCTGTACAAGCCGTATCTGCCTGCATTAAAAGAGTTCCTTTTTTAAAATTTATTTTAAACAAATAACATAAATACACTTAGCTTTTTCAGCATAAATGCCTAGGGCTACAAGTAGCCCTACACCATCTTTTCCTGCTCAGGGTCCATAGATGATGGATGGCGTGTTCCTCTTTTCTGTTACACGGGCCCCCTCTAGTGGTCAATGTGTGAATAACACCCGCACTGATAAAGGATCTACCTTGGCTCCAGTCTCCGTGGAGCATGAAAAAAACTTGGGCAAAACGATGTCTGGTCTAGCCAGATCCTCATTACTGCAGCTCAGGAGAGCATGTGCTTCACCGGGAACACTGCCACTCTCTGAATGGGTTCAGCGTGTGCTGTCACTGCTGGGATGAAGGAAAAGGTTCAGTTGATATCCATCACTCCCTCAGAAGTGGAAGTGACAGCACTGCTTTTACCAAGAGAATCCTTCATGATTATTTAAACAGAGCTGTTAGGGTATTGCAGAAAAGCACTGAGGGGGTGAGCTTGTGACATTCACTACATGCAGTGTAAATCTGTGCAGATTTTCACCCTATGCCTACCTCCACAATAACCAGGCACAGTATCTGCCTTACCTAGTGTAGAGTCAATGCCATATTCAGGAAATCTAAAGCCACACCTGCAGTGATTGCTTTTGTGCTTTAGGTTGGCCTCTTGGCTTTCAGAGTCCGTAGGGAACTGCAAGCCCATGGATGCAGACTTCACAGAGCAATATTAAAGAAGTTCTTTGTGACATTCTCCAGCACTGAAAAAAGGAGCATTGATTTCTATTCCTGCTGAGTGAGGAGAATTTATTTTGGACTTCTGCTTTAGACAAAATATTTCTCCCTATTTAAGAAATGTTGAGTAATTCTTCAGAGCTAATTAACAACAAGAACAGAAATTCCATATGCATCCAGAACACTTTGCAAAAGTCTAAAACAAATCCTGAGTAACTTATCTTCCTCTAATTCTTTATTTGCTTTGGCTAGCTGTTCGTTCACTCTTACTGTTTGTTTGCTTTTTTTGCCATAGGGTCAAGCACCTGCATTGTGACGTTTGTATGATTGTACCATGGATATTGCATCATCTGTGATAACAGAAATCACTGACATAGGCATAGAACAAATGTCAAGATTCCCATGGACTGGAGTGGGATGAGTACTCACACAGCTGTCAGCACAGCACAGCAGGAACAGCACTACAGCAGGACTCTATGTGGGGCGCCTGCAAGCAAACAAGGGACTTTTTTAGTCTGTTACTTTGGGCAGATACTTCTGCCCCTTCCTCCATCAGTATTCTGTTTGATTATTGAAGGGGTATGCAGTAGGGAGCTGGGATATCTGTTTCTCTGAAAACTTGGAAAGTATTCCAGTTAACAAGGTTTCAGACATCTTAAATTTTAAAGAAAGCCCAATGCCAAAGGGGGCACCTATTAGAGCAAATCGTGCTCACATTTTCCATTAACCCAGAGTATACTCATCACTGAGTTGACAGAAGAATGTGTCCCTTACATTACTGTCATGTAAGAACCAGTATTATGCAGCCCAAAAATACCTTTTTTTTCCCTTTCTGGTTACATTTTCATCTGTCACTGCAAAAAGTACTTTCCCTAAATGTCTCTCATCTTGCATGAATTTCCTTCTTTCTTCTCAATCACAGCTTCCTTGGTTCCAAAAATGCAACAAAGCTTGGACATCAAATAGCCATTTCTCCCCAGCCTTCTTGTTCTTCCAATCCAGAAATTGCTATAAAGATATTTTAAATGTATTTGTTATGTCAGTTCTACATCATTACCTGGAGCTCAAGCTGAGGAGGGTTGAAATAAGCTAGACAGAAGTACAAATGTAAATGGATAGGAAGGAGGGACCCCCATCATAATGCCTTGAACCCATGAGTCTAACTCTGGCTCTGCCCACTGGGAACACTGATCCACCCATGAGGATGTCAGCAGCTAGTGACTGCATACCTGTATTTGACTGCATACCTGTATTTGACTGCATCCCACTGCACAAACACATAAAGTTGGTGTCTCTTTGTAGGAAATCTTGCTGCTATGAGTAAAATAACAGAGTGGCACGACAGTCTGACAGACTGACAGTCTGCTGAGTGTACTATATCTGCAGTGATTAGCACAAGAGACTGTGATATAGGAGGTTTGGAAGGGACCGGTGTACTGCTGTTGACTCATCCTAAGTAAATCGACCTGTTCAGTTTTAATCTCAAATTCACCTTGCAGTCAAGTTGCCTGGTTATGAGTCCAAACTCAGAAGCACATGTTAATGTCATGGTGAGACCTGGGACAGTTAGAAGGAAAGCCTGAGCTCATCAAGATGCTCAGCACAGGTTCTGCCACATCTACCCCACAGTGTGGTTTGGCAGGATATCAGCCACCTACCAGACTCCTCCATCCTCTACTTCCCAGGGTCTTTCAAGAAATGTCATATGGTCAATGGCAAGCCAGTTGGCTAGGCTACTTCATATAAGCCTTCTGTTACAACATGGTATAAACCTTCAGAGTCTAAGCCTGCAAAATCTGCAAGAAGGGTAGTGGTGGGAAACATGCAGGATAAAAGCCAAGCTCTATATCCTATCTGCTTTTCCTGCTAACTAAGCAACACGGGAGCAACTGAAAATCGTAAATCACAGAGACTAAAGCAAAGTATGAGTGTAGGTTTGTAAGTAATTTTAGCTAATAGCATGGATGTTCTTCCTCTTGTAGCAATGCCACTTAAATAAGGTGTGCCCTAGGGATCAATGCTGGACCTGATCCTGTTCAATATTTTTACTGATGGTCTGGATGAGGGGATTGAGTCCATCATCAGTAAGTTTGCAGATGACACCAAGTTAGAAGCAGGTGTCAATCTGTTGGAGGGTAGGAGGGCCCTACAGAGGGATCTTGACAGACTGGATGGGTGGGCAGAGGCCAATGGGGTGAGATTTAACAAGGCTAAGTGCAGGGCTCTAGACTTTGGCCACAACAATCCCAAGCAGCGGTACAGGCTGAAGACAGAGTGGCTGGAGAGCAGCCAGGCAGAAAGGGACCCGGGGGTGCTGGTAGATAGTAGCTGAACATGAGCCAGCACTGTGCCCAGGTGGGCAGGAGAGCCAATGGCACCCTGGCCTGAATCAGGAACAGTGTGGCCAGCAGGACAAGGGAGGTTATTCTGCCCCTGTACTCAGCACTGGTCAGGCCACACCTTGAGTCCTGTGTCCAGTTCTGGACCCCTCAATTCAAGAGAGATGCTGAGGTGCTGGAATGTGTCCAGAGAAGGGTGACGAAGCTGGTGAGGAGCCTGGAGCACAGCCCTGTAGGGAGAGGCTTAGGGAGCTGGGGGTGTGCAGCCTGGAAAAGAGGAGGCTCAGAGGTGACCTCATTACCATCTACAACTACCTGAAGGGAAGTTGTAGCCAGGTGGGAGTTGGTCTCTTCTCCCAGGCAACAAGCAACAAAACAAGGGGACACAGTCTCAAGTTGTGCCAGGAGAGGTGTAAGCTGGATATTAGGAGGAAGTTCTTGGAGAGTGATTGGCATTGGAATGGGCTGCCCAGGGAGGTGGTGGAGTCGCTGTCCCTGGAGGTGTTCAAGAAAAGACTGGATGAGGCACTTAGTGTCATGGTCTAGTTGACTGGATAGGGCTGGGTGATAGGTTGGACTGGGTGATCTTCCAACCTGGTTGATTCTATGATTCTATAATAAACATTACTCTATGAGTGTTCAGCATCAATTGTTAAATTTAAAGGGTAGATTTTGGGAAGAATTTATGTTTCTTTAGATGCAGCTGTGGGAGATACCAATACCACAGTGGAGGAGAGGCTGCTCTTCAGTGTGCAGAGTTAACTTTCCCCAGCAATCTAGTCCTCATGTACAGCAGTAGCACAGTTGCATATGCTGACTTTAGGACTGACACTGTTATTAGTGCAAATAAAAAGTTCTTTATATAAAATAAATTGAAATATTTATGTTAATAATGCATCAACAGCATTTCTTTTCAGAAAAATCTAAATCCTCAGCCTGAATAAGTATAGTGGCATCTCTTTATAGACTAACCAATTATTATTCTTCATCATTTTCACTCTTAAAATGCCAGTAATTTTGCTAATGTCACTGCTGATGAACAACAACATCACATATAAAGAGAAATCCACTGGTACATGGACGTAAACATGTCTGACAAATTTCCTGAACCAAAAAACATAGAAATAACTTCATGCATTTAATCTGTACTTGATCCAGCTAGGCAAGAATTGCCCCAGAGGGGTTTTGACTAAAAACATACTAAAATGTGACTTTCCAAACCAGAAAAGTATTCCTACAGGCACAACAAATCCACAATCACCCCTGTCCCACGCAACATATTTTGGGATACACTTCCTACAGAGCTGTGTACCTCCATGGAAAGCATGAGATGGAACAGTACTGAAGCCACATGTGGGAAGGTGGTGACCTGGGGGGCACAAACCACACCACAGCAGCATCACAAGTGATAGATAGGTGGAGCAGCAAAGGCTTATTTCTTTCTCTTCATCCTTAAGGCTTGATCCTCTGAATTCAGAACCATATCTGGGCACTCAGCATCACTGTGAATACAGGCTATGTTTAACTCATTGGTATGTTAATTTTTTTCCAAGGCCTCATGAGCTGAAGTAAAAGAAACTTTCTTCAGAGTCCCAAGTCTCAGCATGTTTTGTGCAACCCTTCTGTACAGAAACACTCCCTAATAAGCACATTTGAAATTAAACTGCCATAAACTTGCCATTAAGCTGAGTATTTCAACCAGGAAATGTTCTTTCATATGAAAATGTTAATAAACAAACTTGGGAACAGCCTCATATTTATATATCACCAAAAACTTTGCTTTACACCTGCTTTAAAATGCACAGTGTCACCTGAAAGTATACCAAGGACTGATATTTACTATTTTCCATAAACTATATTCTTCATTCTCAGAGTTCTCTAGTTCCAGGAGACACCCTGTATACATGCACACTGTCATTGGTACATGTCTGTGTCATTCACAGAGTTCAGACTCACCAGCACCATGTAACAGATCGAAAGCTGAAAGTGAGGGAACCCAAGAAAACTTTGTTCCTCCTGTCTGCCTGTAAGGTGCTGGTATCTCCACCTTTCTTCTCCCTAGAACAGAGAGATAGTTTAGACAGTTGAATAATGATCAATATAAATGCTACCAAAAAAGTTACACTCTTCTCTTTTTCAAAAGAAATTCACTTATTTATTTGCCTATATGTCACTCTATTTCCCAATCAGTGAACTGGGACAGTCAGCAAACAAGAACTCTTTTAAGTTTTAGAAACCACCCCTCTGGGGAAGTTGTAATGTTTCTCTGTCATGAACACTCATGTTTGTGGTGCCTGAGTGAAGAGCACCTTCCTGAGTGAAGGACACCATGCCTGCTGTCTCAAAATTAGAGTTTTTTAAAGGAAAAATCTGAATTGCCATAGAGTCCTGTGTGAAAATATTCCCATTTAAAATGTCAAGGCATCCCTTTTCAGATTCCGATACAGCTGGGAAAACAGCTTCTTGGCATCACTCTGAAAACTACATGGGTTGCCTGTAGCACAAAATCTCCATCATCCTGTAACTGGTAAAAATTATAGAAAGTAAAAGGTACTAGGAATAAAATCTGTCCACAAAGAGTAAAAAATATTTGCCACATCCGCTAGATTCTTTCACAAAGCCCCAGGAATGCTGATGAATCCTCAAAGGATTCAGGAAGGAAGATTCAGGTCCCAAACATGGGAGCATCTGCTGTGGCAGCAGGTCAGACCATTCTGCTGAATTTGGCCTATACTGACATCTCACTGCATATGTCCACAGGGTTAGTGCCTACACTACTGTCAATGTCATGCTGCAGGACCAAATCTGCTCTTGTTGGCTTATCACTACAATGACTACTCTGCTGATCCTCTTTGACTAGTACAGGCACTCAGTATCCTTCAGAATGTGCATGTGGGTCCTACACTGCTATGGCTGGTACAGGAGATACTGATACCATCATAGCTTGGTACATCTCCACATGGAAGGAGATTTCCTTCTCCAAGCTTCTAGGCCACAGAGAAGAATCATGGGCCAAGCAAAATTCTCCCTACTGAGCTCACCATACTGCCACTCCACATCAAGTCTATGGGCTCCGAATCTTCCTATGATCAGTCAGCCACTGTTTCTTCTCTAGGCCCAGTTTCTAAGCACAGGCTCTGCAAAGCAGTGGGGTTCCAAAGCAAAACTACTCCATGCGCAAGCATAGCAACTGCTACAGGGTGCACAGGCTAGCGATGTCAAAATAGTCAGCTTTGAAATGATGGCTGCAGGGGACCAGATGGGCCCTTAATGTGCTTTTTGCTAGATAGAGCTGACACAGGGCCTAGGACAAAACATTATACTGTCCTGCTGGATTATTTAAAGACCTCTGAGATAGCAGAAAAACACAGAGATTGGCAGAGTCTTTCTAATCAGATCTCAAGCTGGTTTATGAATCAGAATGCTCAGAGTTCATAGTAGCAGGCATGAGCAAGCCTTGCTGTTCTTTTGAGAAATGTCTCTCCCAGAGATGTACAGGACAGACAAGATAGCTCTGCAGACTTGCAAGGTACATTTACTGCTCTTCTCTGATGCAGCTGAGCATGCAGGAATGGACACATTCCAGAGCTTCAGGACAAGCATTAGCCTTGTCTCTGAACCTGGTGCTTCTGCCTGGCTCAGCCTCATTTATGAATGGAGTAGGTCTTGTTTTAAAACACCAGACAAACAACACAGCTCATAGGCAAAAGGAAAGGGCAGAAATGTCCAACTAGAAGCTGACAAACATTTTCTACACAAAGGCTTGCAATATAAACACACAAACTGAGAAATATATGCGTATGTATATAAGCAGCTATATAAATGAGCGTGGAACAAACTTACAGTGAGCTTCCTTACTGTTCAGACTGAAAAGGAATTAGATACTTGAACAGTCTGCATCACCACTTTTAAACTTGTTTCAAATTATGCTGACAAGAAGCTGAAACTCAACTCCAAATACTTTGACCAGGAGACCTTCAAGGAAAACAAAATCTTTTTGTTTCATAGATATGTAAGCACATGCTCCTATGAACAGCACGCCACACAAAGCTCTGCTTTTCCAGAGCAGTTAAAGTTGGACCTCCTTCTAATTTACTGTTCTTTAGTAATGGCAAACAGCAATCATCAAACATGGGCAATGGGGAATAAATATGGATTTTTTTAAAAAATTTTATTTATTTTTTTTATTATTCCATTTATTAAATGGAAGTCTAATAATGAATAAAACCAACAACACACAGTTGGAAAATATATACATATTTCAGAGAGAGAAAAAAATACGCATATATCAAATACAGGAAGAAATCATTCACTACAGAATGGGAAGGCACTTTATCAATACTGTTTCTGCTAAAATTAACCAATAGACTCACATGGCCAAGAAGTGTTATGCAAATGGGGAAGATCCTGTGTGCTGAGAAAAAGTAGGATGTTCTATAGATTACTTACCTGTGTCTCTCATGAACCTCTGATAGCAGGAGGCATGGGGCTTCAAATGCTTCTGTTTCTAACTAACTTTATCATATTTCTCCCTTGTTTCCATTATCCTGTTTGTCTGCAGCTGTTTACCACTAGAGCCATGACTAAGTTTGGACAGTCTTTCGACTGACCTGTTATAGACAGTCCTATGATCTACAGGCAATTACATAGGAAGAATTGTAATTGGGAATGATGTAAAAACACATTGAAGGTACAACTTCTTAAACATTCTTCATATTATAAACTGTGTGTATACAGCATCACACACCACTCAGTGTTTCAAAACTGATATCAAGACATGCACCAAAAATTGTACCAAAGAAGCCCAAAGTGAAAACTCTGTTTACTTGTTTGTTTTGTTTTGGTTTTCCAAATAAGTCACTTGCCATAATTATGGTCTATGGGAAAGCTGGTTTCATGTCAGCCTTGGATTTCACCTACCACAGACTTCACAGGATCTGTTCAGCTGACTCCTTTACCACATTATCCCACAACCTTTCTCTACAGGACACTGCAAGAACAGGATTTGCTTGGTTGAGAGAGCACCCTTTGAAGATTCTTGCAGAGATAGCACAGATAATGCCATGCCATCTTACTGTGCCAAGGATGTCCTTGTTTGAGATAGAAGAATTATCTAAGAGGCTGTCTGAATTTAACTATCACAGAAAGATGGTCTTCTGGACACCCTTATATGTGCATTCCTGAAATTCACCTTTCTCCTTGCCTGTGTCATTGTGTGTGCAACTCCCTACATAGTTAGAAAAGTAGAAATGTTATAAAGAATATTTATATGGAAAAAATTGGAAATAAATTTTTCATACTCTTCTAGTGAAATCTAGCAGGTGAGAGAAAAGGGGGAAAGTCCTCCACAGCCACAAGCCACTAACTGAAAATTATTAGCCAAAGAGAATAAGGAGGAGCTGGAAATGAGAAGCTCCATTGATGGGGTTTAGATTTTGCTTTAGGCAATCAATTCTTCTTTCTCAGTTACCTTATCTGGAAAATGTGATAATACATTACGCACAGGCAAGCTAGGACAGTGAATTAGGCTGCTTTTTTATTGCAGGGAGTGTGACAACATGCTGTGTTAAGTAGCAATGGTTTTTACATGAGAGAAAAGACTACTTGGAAAATGGGTTTCTTCGCTCTGAATTATCTCTTCACATTAAAGAGTCAAGACAACCTAGGGCCATATTTATCAAGCACTCTGGCATTGTGCTCAGTGGAATCAAGTGCGACACAGAATTCTTCAAGCTGTTAACATGACATTGCTTCTGCAGAATCCCTAAGAGGTAAATGAGAAGTGCTGGAAGACTTCTGTGCAAAAGTAAGGTGATCTATCTACAGGAAGCTAGTGAAAAGGGAAACAAGAAAAGCAGCCAATGGAAAATGCACTCAAGTGCACAGGTTTGTGTCACTCACATAATAACACAAGTGGACATCTGGAGATAGTCTAAGATGGTTGCTGCTGCCCTTAGAGTGACAGATAACTCATGGTCCACACAAAACCCACGTATGGCAGGCAAGTGAACAGCAAGCTTAAGACAAGAGTCAGACAAGTGCTTTGGAAGCCTTTTTGCTACTGCCACTTCATTAGACACAATCAACTTTACCTCCCTGCCAGAAAAAAATGGGATGAAAGTACCCTCTGGTTGCTTTATAAAAAATTAGTTCACTGTAGTTAAAACTGCTCTTGAAGTGATTTGATTAATCTATCTACCTTTGCACTGAAGTGGATGAGAAGCACTCTAAGTCCCTGTTCTGATAGTTTAGGAACCCTGAAGGCCAGAGACAGTTACTTGTGCAGTGACTGTCAAACAGCTGGCTGTATCACCATGCCATTTCCATGACATGTCAAAAATGGGAGGGGCACATGAGACAGTGAAATGGATTACGGGATAACTATAATAAGGAGAACACTTTCTGATGGATGAAATCTTAGCTCCTACTATCTACTGTTACATTAACATAGCTCAGATATAAGAGCAATTTCAAAGCACGTACACTGAGGTCAGTCTGAAGTCTTATGAGGAAGTACAGTCATCTAACCAAAGAGAGCTTACCAATAACATGTATCATTGTTATCCCATTACAAAGCTGTGTTCTCCAACTTGGTAGATAGGGTACATTCTATGGTAACATCACTCATTTAACTAGTCCTGCATTGTTCAGTGGGACACCTGTAAGCAGGAAAGGTTCCCTCCTACGTTTAAAGAATTAAAGATTAGTACTACTCTTCTGGTGTAGCCCTGCAAAGAGGTTTTCTCAAAATCTCTTTTCTGATCAAGGTTTATGAAGCTAATACAACTTTTCTGTTCCTCTTTCTTTACTGAAGACAATGTCCTATCCTAACTGCTCCACTTAATAAGTAAAGCAATGCCTAATGTTCTTGCTTATTTTGATGATCTGGGGTCAGTTTCTCATAATTAGTTGTAGCTTCTGAAGATCCTGTGTCATCAGAGGCACAGCTATTAGCTCATCAGTAACAATGAAAGCCTTACTAGCATGGACTCTGCAGTCTTCATGTGTTTTTTAAAGGGCGACCTCCATGGCTTTTGAAATGTTGGGTAAGAGGGGGGTGGATGCAAAGGTAAACAGTGAAACTGTGGAAGTTGCCAGATCAAACCCAGGGGTGTCTGGCAGAGAGGTGAGTAAGGCACAACAAACATCTGGGGGCAGCATTCACAGGAAAGAAATGTCTCTCACTCCGAATGTAACATTTTATCCTTCATCTTAACACCCATTGGAAAAAGAAGTCTGCTTTGGTTCAAAACACATTGTGCTCAGAGTTGTCTAGTCTTACGGCATTAGGGATTTTTTCTATCAGTTTGCATTAATATAGTCAAAAGAATTGCGCAGAGAGCACAAGACATTGATCTTTGCTTGTTACCTTTGTAAACATTTTCACAATGTTTGTCTCATTTCCCACTGTGTTTCTTTGCTATAGGTGAACAGTAGCTCTAACTTTTTTACTGCATTTCAGGGCTGGATTTGTCTCTGCTATGAACTGAGCAGAGACGTCTTTTCAGCTGTTTCCCATCACGTAATCCATTTTCTGTCCCTTTCCCACTCCATTTTCAGTATTTTGACCCCAGGATGACAATTAAGAATAAATGTTGAAAACATGTTCTTACATAAAGGCATGACACATAACTTCCGAATAACAACCTCAGATTTAATACTTGACTGCCATGAGACAAGTTAAAAATGAAAAAGAAATTCCTGTTAAGATAAAAGGGCATAAGCTAGTCTGATTTTCTGGCAGAAACATTTAAAAGTCATGACTCTGTCCCTTCCCCAAAAGGAGAACCTGGCTCAAAAATAATTGAAGTAGTTTGGAATTCTTTTATTTCCTTAATTTTTCAGATTCTATAATAAATTCAAGTCACAGTGGTTGAGGTTTTTTGTCTGCTTGTTTATTTGGTTTTTCAAGGTTTTATTTGTCATCATGAAGTTTGGTTTTTTTTGGGGAGCTGTGGCATTAAGAAAAGCAGCAAGTAACATTAATGCTCACACACATACACGAATAATGCAAGTTAGCAGATCTTCATAGGAATCTACAGCTCCTGATGGAAATAGCTTTTTCTGCTCACTCTGCAAATAAGGAAATCAGAACATTTTAAACAAATTGGCTTTAGGTTTGGTTTGTTTGTTGTTGGGTTTTGGGTTTTGTTTTTTGGGTTTTTTTTTTGTTTGGTTTTTTGTTTGTTTGTTTTGTTTTGTTTTGTGTTTATTTTGGGTTTTTCCCTGTCTGATAGTTTTACACTTAGCATCCTGAGTGTCAAATCTTTCTTTTTAGCAAAAGTCATTTCTGTGAGCTTACCCTGTCTTTAACCAAAGAAGCCTGTCTTTTGCATTTTTAAAATACACTGTGAATTTTTTTCCCCAAAAAAGTTCATTCAGGCCTCAGATAACAGCAACAGAAGAAACAAATAAGGCACAGAATTTTAAGCAGCCTAGAAAAATCCCTTCTCTCAGTTAACTGTGTAATCTCTGTTTTGAGTGTGCAATACTGCCAGGAAATACAAGAAAATTCATAATGAAATAAAAGAAAATAAGTTCTTTCTAGCATTTTTTATTTAACATATAAAAGCTCCTGAAATGCCAAGTTTTCTGTCTTTTCCAAGCCACTTTTAAATTTCTGACCCTGAATCCTACAATTAGAGCACATTATTTACTTGGGGTAATTTAATCACTCAAGGTAACAAGCTCTCTTTTCCGTAGAAAATAATGAAAAAAAAAAAAAAAGCAGAAAAAGTGTCACTTGTTAGGCTCTGAAAGGAAACAAAGAAATTTTGCACTATGTATGGTTTATATTTCCCTCCTAGAATATCCAAGAAGCAATCATAAAGCTTTTGAGTTTCTAAAGGGAAGGGGTCCATATATTTCTGTCTTTATAGTTTCATGCCCTAGGTGGAAAGCTGTAAGGCCTGCACTTCTCCCTTCTCAAAACTTGACTGCTTCCCCAATCCCTCTGCAAACCAATTCCACTATGGAGTAGCAGAATCAAATGTTTACTCAGCAACCTCTTCAAAACAGACACTGTTTTTTCCCAAACCTACGTATTCTACATAAAGCAAATCTGTGTGACAGAATTTCACACAGGCCTTTTAAATCTCAAGTTTTCAGCAGGAAGATTACTCTTTTAGCATCCAATTTCTATTCTGCATAGCCGGTTAATCTGCAATGAGACTATCCCATTTCTTTGCTGGACTGCCACCACGCAGTAAGAGCACTGCTTTACTGCAAGCACAGGAATGTGCTACAACTGTCATACTACTCCCTAACAGCAACCTAAAGCTGTGAGACCTCCAAGATCAGCAAAGCATTGGAACAAGGAAGGGGTGGACTCACCATCCCTGGAAGCATTTAAAAGACACGTCGATGTGGTGCTAAGGATTATAGTTAAGTGGTGGGCTTGGTGGTACTGGGTTAGTGGTTGCACCTGCTGATCTTGAAGGTCAATAAAAATTATTCTATGGTTCCAAGTAGCTGACAGGAACCTGTAGCTCTATCAGTCCTAATGGGATTACCTATTTCAACCACATCCTTTGGAGGTGACTGTTAGGAACTTGTTTCTCAGTCTTTTGACAGCTCCTATGAACTTTAGGTCACAAACCTACCCTCTTCCTCATGGCTGTTTCCACACCGGCTAGACAATGATTTTTGACTTTACGTTAGACAAATATGCTGAAATCCTGAAGAATTACTCCCTCTGAGTACCACACTACTACCCGAGGGCACGAAACACAGAACTTACTCTTACACTGACTAGCGATTCTTAAAGATATGGGCGGGAATTGGCTGTGCAGATGCCCCCACCAAAGCTGCCAGCCCCCGGACAACCCCCGCAGCCACTCCTCGGCCTCCCTTCCCAGCGCTTGTAACCGAGGCTGCCGCCCAGGCCCTTTCTCTGCAGAAGAGGAAAGGCCGTGGCCAACACCGCAGCTTTCCCAGAGTTCCGGCATCCATTTCCCCAATTCCTCTCAGCTCGGGAACCGCTCCGCATGCCCCTCGCAGGGGCGGGAGGCACAAGCGGGGAGGTGCAAGGGAGGAGCCACAGCTCCACTGCCACCGTTAGAGAAGCTCATAGCCGTCCCCTCCGTGCCCCTATCCTCCCTCCTCGGGGCGGGGCGGGGGCAGCGCCTGCGCCGTGGGGCAGGACGCTGAAAGTTTGGGGCCACGTGGGGCGCGGAGTAGGGTAGTGGTGGAGGCAGCGTGTGCCGCAGACGCTTTGGGAGATCCAGCTGTGCTTGGCTGCTGCTTTCTCGCCCTCGCCATGGCCCCCGCCGAGATCCTCAGCGGCAAGATAGTCTCTGCGTACGTACCCCGGGGGTGCCCGCCCTTCCCGCCATGCGCCCGGCCGTGCGCAGGGCGGAGATTTCCTCTGGCAGGGAAAGTCTGTGGGGACAGTGGGGAGTTTTACCCTTAGGGATGGTCGCCGTCGGGAAAGAAACCGGTGCTGCTGGGGGGATGGGGGTGCCCCAGGGGACGGTGCCCAGGTAAATGGGGCTGCTGTGGCCTTTGCTCTGGCTCTGCCTGAGTGGAGTAGGTTTGAAGATAATCCAGAAATTTTTCACTACGTTGCGTTCAAAGCTCACGTCTTCCAGGATGGAAACGTTGAGAGTCGTTAAATGAAGGTGGTATTAAAAGACCTTCAGAAGAACTTAAAGCATTTTTACGGCCGCATTGCCCCCCGAAAACCCACCCGGTGTGTCTCCTTGGTTCTCGGTGGCGCATGGAGCATCAGCCCTACAGTGTCGGTCGTGGCCGCTCTGCATCTTTACACTGAGATAGACACCCAAGCATGTGTGAAGGGGCCGAGTTATGTTTTTTTGTAACTGTACACAGTTACAAAAACAAAGTTGTTACAAAACTACACAGTACGCTTGGGATTCTTTACGAGAAGGAATTGGGAACCTGTGTTTTTAGGTATGGTCTCTGTTTATAGTGCTTAGGCATTGGTCGCTCCATTTTTAAAGCAAAATAAATCCCTATACTGGATGTTGTCAAGATGAATGTTTACAGGTGTCCAGCTATGTTCTGTCACACCCTAAATGGAAAGACTTCTTGCTGATTTTCAGCTTTTGCTCAAGTATAAGTAAAATTGTGTTGTCATTTAGTTTGTTTTTCCTACTGCTGCTCTACATACATCTCAGGGAAGCTAAACAAATCTCACTGCATCTAGGAGGATGCAGTGTTTAGCAAAGTGTAACACTTTGTTGTGAAAGTATGTGCAAATGCTGTTTGATAACATGGGTTTATTTGCTCAGTACCTCCTCTCTATAACCAGGGAGTTTGGACAGAAATGGTCAATTTGAAATGATAATCTCCAAAAAAGTTATTAGACCCAATGTTAGGTATTGTTAGGTATAACACATCTACATCCAGCTGGCAGTGGAGCATTTCTGAAAAGTAGGCCTAATGTGTCTTGAATCTCAATATCCATGATGAAAGACTGCTTGCATATTTTTTTTACCCAATCATTTTTGGGCTAGTACCACTTGCATATTGCATTCTCAACCTTGTGTTCATCCCTTAGACTTCACAGCGTTTGGCAGTCTTGAAATCAGTGTGCTCTGCATGCTGTGTATGTGGTACTTTGGCATCCACCCTAATGCAGGCTTCTTTTTTCTGGCATAGAAAGTGCCACTGAAGTGTAGTAGATCCTTTCAAGCAGCACATTTTTTGCAATTTTAGAGTGGCTGGAATTCAGAAAAGAGCTTCAGTGCAATTAATGTTTTGGAGGAATTCTGAGCATTCATCCTAAAGCTTCTGATTTCTTTGTAGTGTGCAGTGATACTTTATAGATACAAGACTGTTTTTTGTTTCTGTTTGTTTTCTATATTATATCAGCAGCTGTTTTCAGAAATGTGGACCTTTGTGCCAATACCTGGGAGGAGGCATAAGGTTTTAATAGACACATCCAAGAGAAAGGGCTACTTAATTTTCTAGCACACCTCTAAGGTGTTTGGCCTAAGCCTGTCTTTCAAAGGCATCAAATCCTGACCTGAAGGCAGCATGAAATGGAAGAGTAATTGCAACTCTGCAGCTGTCATTTTCAGCTTGTTTATTTCCGTTGTGTTTATTCTACATGTCTGTGCTCTATGTGAATGAGGCTTGTGTAGTTCTGGGTTTTCCTACTGGAGTTCTCGAAGGAGATAGGAGGAAATGGGCTATCTGCCCTGCAGATATCCATCCCTTTCTTCCAGACCCTCTAGAGAAATGCTGGTGTAGGGGATTCTCCTTGTCCAGAGTCCACTCCCACACCAGTAGTCTGGCAGCAGAAGCAACGACAGGCATGTGTTTTTTCTGTGAATTGTCATCTAAAGTCCCTGTTGTAGAAAGGGAGTGTTTCTGACTTGACTTAACTGCAGTCTTTTCAGTTACTGTCTTGTAGGGGGTGTTTTTTGGTACTTTATCCTTTAATCTAGAAAAGTGTTTGTAAATCAGTCAGATATTAACAGATGAGGTGAATCAACCAAGTAGTGTTACAGCTGCATAGTTCTGAGTTTCTGTGTGTGTTTTAAATCAACATTCGAGTATTGTAAGCTTTCTTATTTTTGCACTCCTTTCTTGAAAAGAGGCAAGAAAAAACACCTAGTTCACTCATGTCAGTTATTTAAACAAGGTCATGTAGAAAGTGGCATTATTGTTTTCCTGAAATATGTAAAGAGAAGACTTTGAGAGAGAGCAAGAGCTTTGTTGTCTCTACACACTTGTATGTCTAGGTTCACAATTAAAAAGTGAACTCTGGTCCTGTACCACTTGGTGCCACTAAGCATCCCAAAATATGAGTAAGAATTCCTTGTGTCAAGTGCTGTACAGACACAGAATTTGAAAAATGGAACTCTGCTGCAAAGAGGTTACAAGCTAGGAGAAAATGTCCAGTGGACAGCGGAGATGACAATACTGTTACCTTTGCATGTCACCATCAGGTTATGTGGAAGGTGGGAGTCCCAAGGGAAAGAACGTGTAGCGGCGTCTGCTGTGTTCCCTTTGTGGAAGGAAAAAAAAAAATCTTAGTATCGCTCTGTATGAAGACAGACTGTTGTAGGTATGGCCCAGAGTACTGCCTGAACTGCTTGCAGCCCCATGAACACAATTTGAGTTCTTACCTATTTCTGTATGTTGTCCTTTGATTAAATCACCTGATGGTTGGTCTTGTCTATGGTAGCTAGTTTGGGATGCACATGTGATTGGGATGATTGGTGTTGCAGCAGGGGAAAGATAGTCATGCCAGTATTGGTCCTGGTATTGTTACTTTTTTTGTGGTGCAAACTGGTCTGTGAAAGTTTCAAATAACTCAGTTTTATGTGAAACTTAGGCAGCTGGACATATTTGAGAAGTTCCTCAAATGCTTGCTATCTCATCTGCTACAGGTGACAGCTTCAGCTCACCTGTTTTGTGGCCTTCACTGGACTAGCATTCTGGACATGACAAAAAAAGCCTATGAAAAAGCCTTCTGTATTTGTCTGGCCTGAAGAGTGCTCAGACAAGTGTTTGAGCTGACACAACTAAGAGTGGTTAACATCTGTGGGAGTGGTAGAAGCAGGTGGTTTCCCTGTGAGTTAATGACAGCATGCCAGGGTCCTCTGATTCCAGTATCTGAAGGGGGATAGAGGAAGATAGAGGAAGGCTAGAGAGGGACTATTTACAAGGTCTTGCAAAGACAGGACAAGGGGCAATGGGTTTAAACTGGCAGAGGGGAGATTTAGACTGGATTTTAGGAGGAAGTTCTTTCCAGTGAGGGTGGTGAGGCACTGGTGCAGGTTACCCAGGGAGGTTGTGGCTGCTCCCTCCCTGGAGGTGTTCAAGGCCAGGTTGGATGAGGCCTTCAGTGACCTGTTCTAGTGGGAGGTGTCCCTGCCTATGGCAGAGGGTTGGAACTGATGATCCAACCTTACCATTCTATGGCAGGAGACAGAATTCACCTCAGTTTTCTAAATAGCGTCTTCCCTCAGCTGGAGCCACCACTTGAGCTACAAGCAGTGTTCCCAGACTTCCCCATGGCAGTTCCCATTCTAGTGCCACTCCATTGGGACAGCCAGCCTGTAACACCCCAAAGGGAGACTTCCTTGCATCTCTTCCTTGCAGTCTCTCTAGATGGGATCAGCTTCTTCATAGTATTTGAAGATAATGCTGTTGTCTGGCTAGCTAGGACATGGAGTCATGGGGGTTTGCAACGTGGAGCGATGAGCTTCTCCTCCTTCTTTTTAGTTTTTTTTCTTACCACGGGAGCAGCAGAAGGTGAGCAGTGGCAGAGCTGCAGGCTCTAGGAAATGACTACAGGGACAGCAGCCCAGAGCAAGATAGTACAGGACCTGGGGGTGGCCATGAACCTTATACAACCATTTGTGGAAGGTTTAGGCAAGAACACTTCCTATGCACATTTCTGAAACTCTTGGGAAATCTGTGATCCTGACAGTGAGGCCAAATCCTCCTCATTTTAGGCAGGTCTCTTCGAGAGCATCATTGTCTCTGAACAGGTATTTGTCAGGTCGTATGTTTGACAGTATTTACCCAAAGAGTAGGTCCCCATTATCCAGAGAAGGAACAGAAGCACAGCCTAGGGACATCTTCAGCATGGTGATGTGCATGATTGCACCACAGCTACCTGAGCCATTGCATGTACGAAATTCCATAGGCATAGTGGGTGGGATCTCCCTGAGGAGGCACTAACCTGGGTACATTACTCACGTGGAGCAATGTAGCTTATTCTTTTCTGTTCTGGGAAATTAATTTAATAAATCTGAATGCAGCTCAGTGCTGCAGTCTAGAGAAAGAGAGGCTGATAGGTTTTATTTGGAGCTGGCTTTTGCACTGTGTGCTTAAGAGCTGCATGCTGTCCTTAACCCATGTGGACCCTGGACCCTTGTTTGCAGTGTGAGTTTGTTTGTGGAAGAGTGTGTGGGCAGAGGAGGGGTCTTGGCATCAGAGTGAAGGCTTTTGGAGGAACAGCCATGTACAAATGAAAGCTTATGTTTGAAAACTTAAAAAGTGTTTTTGTACAACTAGTAAAAATGTTATTGGTATAAACTTTTTATCTTTGAAGACCTGAAGAATTTTGCAAACTCTTTTATCACTAAATAGCTGCTGGCTTCAAAGATTATTTTGCGAGTCTGCAGTGATAAAACAAAGCTTGGTTTCTTTTCCCTCGCTTTTGTGGTAACCGGAGAGCAGTAGTGCTTAACACTAGGTGGCCATATCTAACAAGGGATTTCTTGATCCGAGTCTCCTAAGCCAGATCCGTGCTGGCAGCCCACTTCGTGTGTCACCTTTCTTTTGTAGCTGAAGGAGAAGTGAACTAGTACCTAATTACAGATAATATCAGCAATATAATACGTGGACAGTCTTGGCTGCTAGGGTTGAAAGCACACCACAGCCCTGCCTCATAGAGAAAAACTAGACCCTTAAGTGGGCTCGTTTCTCTTCCACTGAGAAAATAGGGTTAAAAGTAAAACCCAGACCTGAGACCCTTTCCATCTGTCATGGATTATGACACATTTGTTTGCAGGCCACAAACCAGTGGTCCGCCTTCCTTACTGGATCATTGGAAACTTCTCAGAGAAAGCTCCCTCAAAGAGTTGGCCCTCCTCACCCACTCACGGGTTACACACAGGGTTTTACTGACCCTTCTTGGGATAGTTGTGTAGTTATTGACTGCTCTTGAGCTCAGGCCCTGTTGTATCTGCAGCTGTAGATTAGGTTGCTTCTCAAGGGCCTTACAACTGGAATTGAGAGGGTGATTTTGTCACCCAGTAGATGAATTTTGTCACGTCGGAGTGGGGGATTTCTCGGACAAGGCTTATGGGTTCATAAACCAGTGTCATAGCAAGCCGGTCTGTGTGTCAAGTCTTTCGTGTAGGTTATAGCTAAAGGAAGTATAGCAACTACTATTTAAATAAAATTTAAAACAAACTTTTACTGAAGCTTGTTAAGAGATTTTGAACAGCTTGGCCAGACAAGAACACTTGTAAATACTCTGAACCCACTCCTCAGATGCAGCAAAGCTCTGACTGTGATTTGGGATGCAGCTGGAGGGATGCATGATCTGGGATGGAGCAGGAGGCTGTGTGATTTAGAACAGCCTCGGGGCTGCTTCTGGCTGAGCCAGCTGCAATTGTCCTCTGGGATCAGTGCTGCTGTGTAGCAGCACTACCATGTGCTGGTCCCATTTCCTTTTCCTTTTGCCTCTGGCATTTCTGATTTGGAGCATAGTGTTGGCAGGTCTGGCTATCCATCATCCTGGGATTTCTGTATACAGCAGAAATCACAACCTCTCAGCTGGCATCAGGTATTTGCTCGGTTCCCTGTACCTTTGCTATTTGTGTTTTAAATGCACTGGGAGCAAAAGCACCTCCTGCAGTCTGGAAAGTCTGATAGCACTTGGGAAGTAGACCCTGTGATACTTATTTGCAGGTAGATGAGCACAAGGAGACCATATGTGTTTTAAACAGTAGGATGTTTGGAGCAAGGTGTATTTGCTAAGCATGATGGTAACACCCACTGTTCTCTTGGAGAGTGGTGGGTGGGACACAGGTTAGAGATTACATGGAGGATGACAGCCTTGTTGTGGCTTTAGTGTACTGTAAGGTTTGCTTACCTGGCTTTTGCCTCTAGGTGAGTTTCTTCTGCATTTGCAGTGAAGCACCACAGCCACTTTCCAGTGCTGTGAGCCCATCAGATGGGCACAACTGGTCCCCTGATGAGGAAACAAACGAGTACTGGTGGCGCTCTGCTCAGACTTTTGACAATTTTAAATTTGAAAGAGAATGTTGGGCCTGGAACTGAGACATTTTCCTCACCATGTTCCCTGATAAAGGATCATGGAGCAGATCCTGCTGAAAGCCCTGCTAAGGCAAGTGGAAAACAAAGCAGAGGTGAATGGTGGCAACCAGCAATGGCTTCACCAAGGGCAGATCTTGCCTGACAAATTTAGTGGCTTTTTATGATGAAGTCACAGCGACAGTGGACAAGGGAAGGGCAACTGATGTCATCTACCTGGACCTGAGTAAGGCATTTGACTCTGTCCCACATGACATCCTGGTCACCAAACTGGAAAAACATGGACTTGATGGGTGGAGCACTGCTGGATAAGGAATTGGCTGGATGGTGGCACACAGAGTGGTGATGAACGGCACAATGTCCACCTGGAGACCAGTGACAAGTGGTGTCCCTCAGGGGTCAGTGCTGGGACCAGTGCTGTTTAACATCTTTGTCAGTGACATGGACACAGGAATGGAGTGCACCCTCAGCAAGTTTGCAGATGACACCAAGCTGTGTGGCACAGTCGACTTGCTAGAGGGCAGGGATGCCATCCAGAGGGACCTGGACAGGCTGGAGAGGTGGGCCCAGGCCAACCTCATGAAATTCAATAAGGCCAAGTGTAAGGTCCTGCACCTGGGTAGGCACAATCCCAAGCACAAATACAGGCTGGGTGGTGAATGGCTGGAGAGCAGCCCTGAGGAAAAGGACCTTGGAGTCTGGGTTGATGAAAAGCTCAACATGAGCCTGCAGTGTGCACATGCAGCCCAGACAGCCAACCGAGTCCTAGGCTGCATCAAGAGAAGCGTGGCCAGCAGGGCAAGGGAGGTGATTCTGCCCCTTTACTCTGCTCTCGTCAGACCCCACCTGGAGTACTGTGTGCAGTTCTGGAACCCTCAGCACAGGAAGGACATGGAAGTGTTGGAGCGGGTCCAGAGGAGGGCCACAAAGATGATCAGAGGGCTGGAGCAGCTCTCCTATGAGGACAGGCTGAGAGAGTTGTGGCTCTGCAGCCTGGAGAAGAGAAGGCTTCAAGGAGACCTGATAGTAGCCTTCCAGTATGTGAAGGGGGCCTACAGGAAGGCTGGGGAGGGACTATTGACAAGGTCTTGTAATGATAAGACAAAGGGCAGTGGATTTAAACTGGCAGAGAGGAGATTTAGACTGGATGTTAGGAGGAAGTTCTTTACAGTGAAGGTGGTGAGGCACTGGCACAGGTTGCCCAGGGTGGTTGTGACTGCTCCCTCCCTGGAGGTGTTCAAGGCCAGGTTGGAGGAGGCCTTGAGTGACCTGTACTAGTGGGAGGTGCCCCTACCTATGGCAGGGGGTTGGAACTAGATGATCCTTGAGGTCCCTTCCAACCTTGCCGTTCTGTGATTCTATGATCAAGCACATAGGACCAGATGATGGTTGCACTCGCGGCTTTTGAACTGCTTGTAACCTCTCAAACTTTACACAGTAAACTATGTATGCGTTGGTATCTGTATTAGGTTAACCAGTGAATCTTTTCATGATTCCATTGCAAATTTTTGCTTTAGTAATTGTATCCTTAAACTTGTTCTCACTGAGTACATCACCTGAGCCGTGTACCAGGGTTTAGCTGATTTTCCTCACTGATTCTCATCTGCCTGTTCTCCTTCCAGCTTGCATAGAAAAAAAAAAAACTGCTTTGTTTGGAAGCTCTTGGACAGGGCCATTTTCTCACATGGATGTTGACAAGCACAAAAGCAGACTGGAGGCAGGAAAGTGAGTGTAGGACTGTAGCCTTCCCTGGGTTAGGCCAGTAATTCAGGCAGTAGAAACACATAATACTGAGCAACTGCGTAAGAGGTGTTTCTTTGGGTACCTCCTCTTTGTTTGCTATTTAACAGAGTTTTACCATTGTAAATCCATCAACTTTTACCAGGACTGCACATGTGACAGTGTCGACTGGTGCTTCTGATATACAGGTAGATTTGGTATGGCATCTGTGGAAAGAGGATTTGCTTTTGATTAGGAAGCTTGAAATCCCAGGAATTTCAATCCCAAAATTTGTACTTATTTTTTTATCCATATATCCTATGAGACTGCAAAGAAGCAAGTGCAGCACAATGGACTTTAAGGGAAAAGGGGGGGGAAAAAAAAAGTAGAAGGTAAATAAGTGTGATAAAACATTAATAGCACCTTAGTGATTTATAGGCATTAATCTTATTTGGAGATTGCTGAAACTTGTGTGCAGATATAAGTACATTTGCCAGTCTACCCATCTGTCATTGTTTTGTCCCCTGACTTGTCTTACTGTATGAGAGTTCAGCCCTTTGATTAACTTATATTTTGTTTTTATCTTGATTTTGTTTCTTCCCTCTTCAGACAAGTAAGAGACAGACTAAAGCAGCAAGTCATTGAGATGAAAGAGAAATTTCCAGGCTTCAGACCAGGACTTGCAATTTTGCAGGTATTGTTTCTTTAAAGACAACTAGAGAAAATCTGTGTTTCTTTGCACAGCTGATGAGTTTCATCAAAGTGGACTTACAAATCATGACATTTGGTAAGGAACAGAAGATCAGAGTTTCCTGTGGGATAGTAATGTATTTCTGTGATGCCTTTTCCCCAAGTACTGGGGCCCAGAAACATCTTGGAGTCTTCCAGTTGTGGGTTTTTTCTTTAATCAGATCCTTGCAGATCTTTGAGCCTTATGTTTGTGAAATGGTAAAAGTGTAGGCATCTTGCCTATTAGGAGGAAGCAGTGTTTGTAGACACTCCTCCAAGTTTCTGCATTTGTGTGAGCTTTAAAGCCTGTCAGCTTTCAGAGATGTCTTTGTACTAGAAATCTTCGAAATGAGCTGTTTCTTAAGGGATTTGATTTGCTGTTAACATCAAAACAAGAGGGGTGGGGTGAGGAGGGGAAAAAAAGCACCAAGAAGACATTTGAGTGCTGTGGATGGAAGAATCTCATTTGTTGAATTTCATGTCTGTCAGAAGTGTGAGTCTACATAGGAATGCCTGTGGAGGGAAAAAGTGCTCATTAAGTACAGGCCTTTGGCCTGCACTGGCAGAATTAAGGTGATTTTTTTTTTTTTTTCCCCCCTATTGCAGCTATAAAGAGTGAAAACTGTGATTTTTGACGTGTTAACACACCTGATATATAATACCCTTCTTGAGACTACCTGGTGTCCTCTGACCTCAAAGAATAAGTCAATTTATCTTTCTTTTGTCTCATAGTCAGGAATGTCATCTTTTGCACAACATGTGTGATCTGTTTGCTGATGTCTCTCAATGCCTGCTTGCTTTCTTCTTTCCTGCCCTGTTTGAGGCATACCTTTACCTAAACCCAGCAGACTTTGAAGAGCAGACAGCCCCTTTATCTAACCCCATGGAAGAACAATTGATATATGCTGAGTGATCAGGTAATGCAATCACTCCAGCAGCTTCTAATCTCTGGGTGAGCCAGGAATAGTTATCAAGTATCAGGGAATGGGGTTTCAAGAGTTTAACTTTTCCTCCTTGGTCCCTCATTTTTTTTAAAGGTAATACTCCTTGTAAACCTAAGAAAACATCCTGGGTGTTGCAGGCAGTCATATGAATTGCAGTTGTACTGTAGTCACCCAATGCTAACAAAAACTACAGGCTTTTGTTCCAGTTGCTGCTTTCTCTTTGTGCATCACTTAGTTCTTGTTTTGTGGGGTTTTATTTGGCAAGAAAATTCTTAAGGTACAAAATAGCAGAAGAAGAAATTTCTTGATCAAGGCAGATGTATGAGCATAAAAGTAAGATTCCTGGGTATCAAAAAGGCCCATATTTTCTGAAAGCCTTAGATAATTGGATGTCATCAGCACCTGCTGATAGTGTTAATTAGCTACCAATTAAACTTTCTCAGATGAGATGGCAGGCAGTATTTTCTGCTTTGAAGGGCACTGTGTTTCTTAGGTTTTTTGACAGGTGTAAGTAGTGTTTGTGCTGGATATCAGATAACTTGCCTTTATCTGCCTCTTACTTGATAGAACACTTCTGTTGGCTCCTGCTGCTTATAGCTTCTGTCACTGTGGTTTCCAGTTCAGGAATATCTCTGCCCTCTTTGTGTAGCTTAAGGAAAGAAAAGGGTTAAGCTCATCTGAGCTTGTGACTGGGTCTGTGCTCTGCAGTGTGACTCAACTATCTTTTCAACCTTAGGTTGGAAACCGAGATGATTCGAACCTCTACATTAATATGAAGCTGAAGGCTGCTGCTGAGGTAATGCCCACCTCTTAACATTTCTTTTAAATCTTCCTACAGTAGGTCGAATATGAAAAAAAAAACAGGTGCAAATCGAATGGTTTTGTCGTAACTTTTGCCAGTATTGCAGAAACCAGTGTTGGCCTGAATTCCTTGTTCTAAGGGTGTGTTACTCTGACACTTAGCCAAGTGAGGTGGGTTAGTGATGCTTTTTGTGTGATTGTTTCCTAGATAATGTGTGTCTGAGCTGCAGATGCTCTGTCTTGACCCATGGGCATGCACTTAATGTTTCCTGAATGTCTTGTACCTGCAGGTGCCTGGCATCTGTCACTGAGTGGTACATGACATGCTACAGCAGGGCTGGGAATGTAGATGAGGCCCTGTTTCCCAAGGTAGTACCTGGCAGCTCTGCTGACATTTCAAGGCTGTATGCTGTCAAGACAAGATGTTGTTGTTCATGTCAAAAGGTGTATAGGACAGTTGAAATGTGAACCAATCTAAGCAGGCAAAGTGGTAATCTTTCAACTGCTCTTTAATTGGTGGAGTTTGCAGATTATGGGACTGTAGCCTCAGGATATGTGACAGAATGTTGCTGTGGCTGGACTGTACTGAGAAGCAGATCAATCTCCGATGTCAGTTCTGAAAGTAGATAATTTGTTGGTATTATCATTTGCAGATTGGGATCAGTGCCAATCACATAAAATTGCCAAACACAGCAACAGAAGCCGATGTAAGTAATATAACCAGTAATGAAAAAATACACAGCTTTGCTTTTGAGCTGGAGAGATTAATTATTCTTTCATTTTCATAAAAAAAGATTACTTGCCCATAGATACTAACTTGTGAAAAAAGAACTGAAACTTGCTGAAGTTTTTCTTATTTTACTTATTTTTAAAAGAAAACTAAAGCAATATAATGGGAAATTTAGATATTTTAACTGGTATTTTCCTACAAATAAAAAAAATGTGAGTAATTTGTTTAGTTTTTCCACCAAACAGTATATAGTGCCAAGATCTTTTAATCCAGATAGGATTATGCTTTTTCTTTTGCTTCAGTCAGATTACAGTTTACCAGCCCTTACAGTTTTGGTCTTTATTTGTAGGTCCTCAAGTGCATTGCCTCTTTGAATGGAGACCCAGCTGTTCATGGCTTTATAGTGCAGCTGCCACTTGACTCTGATAAACCCATCAATACAGAAAAAATAACCAATGCTGTCGCACCGGAGAAGGACGTAGATGGGTAAACTGACTTCACCCTTGGAGAGCATGACAGCTACTCCAGAAAGAAACCTCTTTTGGTTGGTTGGTTTGGTTTGTTTTAAGTAGTGAATCATGAGGTTGGGAATCTTATTTGGCCTTTATTCTTTCAAAACACAGCTTAAGTAGCATCAATGCTGGGAAACTCTCTAGAGGGGACCTTGGAGACTGCTTTATTCCCTGTACACCGAAAGGATGCATGGAACTTATCAGGCAGACAGGTAAGGAGATTTCTATTTATGAAAGCAGTTGCCCTCTGTAAGAGGAGAAATTAGGCACATTGCAAGGTTGTGCTTCACGTTGAAACTTTTGTTGAGATACTACGTCAGGTCTGCCTTTTCAGATAATAAAGAACTAGTTTTAAAATGGCCTTCCTCCTGACTCCAATTCCCCATCACCTACCCAGAAGAGAGTAATCTAAACCACCAGAGCCAGACTTACATGGATTCCTTTAGTCAGTTTGTTTACATTAGTTTGAACTAGCATGCACCCTGACTTCATTTTACTTTCTCCTAACTTTGTGGTGCAGGTGTCCAGGTTGCTGGGAAAAGAGCTGTAGTGGTTGGTCGCAGTAAGATTGTTGGTGCTCCGATGCATGACCTGCTGCTCTGGAATCATGCAACAGTAACCACTTGCCATTCAAAGACCTCGACACTGGCTGAGGAGGTAAGAACAGGCTGAATGCTAGAGGCTGTAGTTACCTGCTGCATGTTACTAGTCTTATGTATTGCTACTCTGAGTGAGCTATTTAGTCTGGCTTGTCTTTCATCTGAAATGGTTTCTCGGTCCTGTTCATTGCGTAGTTGTGGAATACTTCCACTGGAAAAGGATCCGTGTTATTTTGGGTTCTTAATTAGAGGGGTTTTATTATAACAGTAAAGTAACTTTTGTTTCCTTTTCTCTCCCTAATCTTCATGTAGTGGCCTACAAGACAGTGTGTGTTTTTGGTTTTTTGTTCCTGAGAAGGCCAAGTGGTCTTTTGCTTTCATGTCTGAGAAATGCTGGATTAGATGTTTTTCTCTAGGATTTTTTTTTCCTCAGTCTGTTTTCTATGACTGGGAGTTGGTACCGTTTTCCTCTTTAGCAGTTAGAGAGACAGAACTAGTATGTTGCTGTGCTGCCACCTACTTGGATTTTGTAGAGCAATCAATGCTGCCAGGTTTTGTAGGCAAGTATTAAAGCTGAAAAGGGGGTAGGTATATTTGAAATAACCCACAGAGAAGATCAGAAACACTGCAATGCTTCATACTGTTAAGCTGCTGTTCAGTAAGGCTGTCATTAGGTTGATTAATAATTGAAGTGTTAATGAAATCTTTAAAAGCTATTTATCTCCCTTGCAGATTAAAAGAAAAATTCCAAGGATAGCAGCTTCCTAAGCAAACGTGAATGAAGCAGTGCAAAAGCTGAGAACAAGCTTTGGTCAGTCTCTAGCACTGGCTTTGTAACCAGATCTGTCAAATTTACTACCTACTGTCGGAACAGATATTAGTGCTGGATTACAATCAACTTTCCCTGGAGTTGAATGTTAAAACAGTCCTGGATGTAGACCCACAAGACAGTGCTACTGCTAGCGAAATACCGCATAAAGTTCTGTGCAGGGTTTGTTCTTGGCTGCTATCTAGTGAGTACTGAACACATTTCTAGCACTAAGAAGAGCAGCTGAATATGCAGGGATATTTGAAGAAAGAAAGATAAGAATATGCAGAAGACTTTAATTTTGTCTAAAAGTATGATCCGCTTGGGAATAGTGGAGGAGTTCAAAGGGGGTTGTGAAGTGTTGACTAGCAATAGTTCAAGGTAGGAGTGTGAAAATGGGCCATAATTTCTCACTGCGGGAATTAGTCTTTGCCAAGGAGCTGCTAGCTACCATTAAAGGCTGACAATGCCTTTCCATCCCTCCAGTGGCAATGGGTGAACACATAGTTTCACTGCAGCTGAAACTAATCTGAGTTGCTGGTGAAGCAGCAATGTGTTTTTCCAGTCCCAGTGTGATACAGAGTTGTTTGTTTGTTTGTTTGTTTTGATTTTATTTTATAGGTTGGCAAAGCTGATATCCTGGTGGTTGCAGCTGGTAAAGCTGAAATGGTTAAAGGTGAATGGATCAAACCTGGTGCAATTGTAATAGACTGTGGAATTAACCATGTGCCAGGTGCGTGGGTAATGTGCGAAGAGTGGGACTGTATTTATTTGTATATAAATGCAGTTGCTAAGTGCATTGATACTGTTTCCTTGGTGTTTCTAGTCAATGTGGACTTCTTTCTCTCTTAAGTCTATCTTAGGTAATGATGGCAACCTCTTGAAGGTGCCAGAGCGAAAAAAAGATTGATCTAAAGTACTATCCTAAAATGGATCAGTGGCAGTTTTGTTTGAGCCTTCAATGAGGCTGATGATTAGTAGGAGAGAGGAGACCTAGGAAATGTTAGAACAGAACATCCATGACTTGTCCCAACTACATAGTGAAATCTTGCCGGTTGATTGTGCAGCTTTGCTGTTATTACTTCAGAGTTAGGTCTGATTAAGCTGTTTTGTTTGAAATGCATAAATGGCAAGCAGTCTCTTAAAGTAGCTGTGGATTCGCTGAATCACAACGTTAACTTCTTAGGCTTGAACAGCTATTGTCTTGAAACAAAGCAGCTTTTGCAAGAGTATTGGTGACAGTGGCTCTGGGTAGAACAAAGTGCTTTACCATAATGGATTTTAGGGTAAGATTTCACTTAACTACTCTTTCCTTACGAAGAAGGAACAGACAGTCTGGCAATTTCTGTTTTCATCTCATTTTAAATCCAAATTACAGATATTGAACGATAGGGAAAATTAGTCACCATCCATCTCTGTGCTACACCCACAAGGCTTTTAAAAGGTAGTTTTCATAATTAATCAGTCATTTTGTTGCTGTTATTTAATGGAATGTAAAGAAATTTCTATTCAAGAGTCTTTTTTTCCTCAAAGATGATGTTGAGTCGCATTTTAAAACAGTAGTCCTTGGTCTAATTAAAGTTATCTGCTGTTGGTGTTTGTTGCTTGATGTATTTGTGCCAAGCTACGGAAACTTAGGTAATTTACCAGAACCCCTCTGGTCACTGCTGTTTTACATGAAGCACGATGACTTGGAACCTCCCTTGTTAACGTGTTGCAAATAAACCCACCATGGTCTTTCTGAAATATGATGGTGTGCCCTTTATTTCAGACTTAATGTGAAATGCATCTCTGAGAACACATCCCTGTTTCTTTGTGATTAGTCTGCCCTGGACAGTGTACAGAGATCTGAGCTTGTACACCCAGCCTGGTCAGTGTTGCATGGGAGGATGCTTAATGGTGGATGTAAGAGTTTGCAATCAAGGCTTGATAGGGTACCATGGAAATTGTCAGATTTCAAAATGATGAGTGCCACATACTTGGTTGGGCGCTGGGGCTTTTTTTGTTTGTTTTGCTGGGGGTTTGTTGTGGTGTACAAAAGCTGCTGTGTTTTCCTGTCTCTCTTCTCTCCTGATAGATGGCAAAAAAAAAGTTTTTCAGATAAATCTTTTGGGAAATCAGTGCCAGAACTGTGGTAATGCTCCAGAAAGAATGGCAGCTACCGTGCTCATCTCCAGCTACATCACTCTACAGACAGACTATTTCTGCTAGCTGTGATGGTGCTTTGAATTTGGTAGGGGAGAAACAACACAGTTGCCATACGTCTTATCATAGCTGTAAGTGCAGTCAGCTAGGTGCCTCCTAGATGTAGATGTGAGTTTCAACTAGAGAACATGACAGTCTCTGGCTATGCTTCTACTTTGGAAGTCAGTGCCTTGTACAGGTGCATCATACTATGGTTTGGCATATCAGGATGTTAATTTCATGCAGGCTTGCCAAGTTGGAGTTAGCCATGTAGCACCATGCAAATGCAGTTGTGCTTTTGAATGAGGGCGGTCTGTGTGCTACCAGAGCTGCTAATTTGGAAGCTAGAATAGGCAGTTTAGGCACATCTGGCTTTATGTTCATATGCACTACAGCTGAACAAAATTTCTTTCAGGCTGAGAAAGATCTATTAGAGCGGACTAGCATGTCCTAATGATGCATTTTTCCAAACTGGAGTGTATTTGTCTTTCTTTTCTCACTGCTGCAGTTGGAGAGATAGTCCAGCAAATATTCCAAATGCCTTTTTCCAGACCTGTAGAAATTGCTTTGCTACAGGAAGGGAGAACAGTGCAAGCAGAGAATATTCCCCAGAGACAGTGTGGTCTGGCTTCTCTCTTTGAGTCCCAGTGGAGGAAGGAATGCTGTTCAAAGTCATTCTCTGCTATGGGATTTTGCAGGCCCAGCCAGTAACAGTGGTATATGAGTGCAGCAAAGCAGAGTCGACCTCTTTGGAGCTTGGTGCCATGCCGTCAAACACCAGAGGAACCAGAAGCTACAGAAAGCCTTGGCCTGATGCTCTGTTTGTATCTTCGTGTACTAGGAATCAAGGTGGCCACCACAGGCCTGTTTGATCAGATTGTGTTGGATCTCTCACAGAACAGCTGTCCTGGTGGTGCCCTGAAAAAGCAGCAGGCTGCAAGCTGGTGGTCTCATGTTTTATGGATGGGGGTCATGTATGGTCTTGTGTGTTTGCAGTCATATATCCACCATAACTGTATTACAGTTGCAGGTACATTGACACAAGTTTGCTTTGAAGTCATGTAGGTATTCCCAGCCTTCATCTGCTGAAAGTAGTACTATGAATTAGCTCTGGTCCAGAAGCTACACTCAGGCTGTCTCTACTGCAGCTGACTCTAATGCAGAGGTAGATGGGGATCATCATACCTGTTTATTCTGTGTGTGTAGCATGTCTTTTACTACTTAGAAGTCAAAGTCCTTGGATGCTCTCTAGTGTTACAGCTGGGTAGAGAACCTAATGGGCCAAAGAAGACAGAGGCACTGGAAATGGTTATAGTGTCGCGGATACATTCGGTAACTAGTTCAGGTTTTAAGAGTAGCGTGATAAATATTGAGAAGGTAGAATTATGGGGAGAGGCAGAGAGTGTTGTATGTGAGCTTTCCTTCAAAAGAATATTTTTAAGTTAATTGCATAGCTCCTAAGTTGTGCCTAGCAGTGCTTGGTGTGAGGTGCAGATGCAGAGGCAGGATCTGGGAATTTGTCTGGCTTGCATTCATCACTGTGTCTCTGTAACAGCTTAGGCTGTTTGTGTTTGGAGTGTCTAATTCATTGCTTGTTTTCTTTGTTCCTGGGCCTGGAGTCTTCCTGGCCAGGGTGGCTAGTAAGCCTGCTTGGCACTCTTGAAGGAAAATATGATTATGTTATTTGCCTTTTGCAACTTTAACTGAACTGATCTCTGGTTGGAAGGCCAGATTGATGTACAGTTCAGGCAGCAAAGCTGTTTAGCAGTTGTGATGTTTGTTCAGGCTTTGAACTTCAGGGAGAGGAAGTGCTGCTTAAAACACAAGCACAGCAAAACATCCAAACTGCTAATTGTTGGTGACAATTGAGCTAAAAATTAGTGTTGGCAGGCGCTGCTTTTGTTCCCTCTTTGGTTTTAACGTAATCAACTGTTTAGGAGTTTGGTTTATATTCCACTCATCTCCCTTGCCACATGGATGTTAAAGTAATTTATTGTGTTCTGTTCAGACATACACATGCTGTATGCAGTACAGTATTTCAGTCCCCTACAGTTCATCTTCAGGTTTTTCACACTGTTAAAAAAGTTTCCTAAAATTCTCATATCTGAAATGAGGATCTGCCACTCCAGGAGAAACTTGGGGGTTTTTTGTTTGTGTTTTAGGTTGGTGTGGTTTTGCTCATTTGTTTGGGGTGTTTGTTTGTTTTTTAATATGCTGAGTCTCTAATCAACAAGTTCCTCAGACAACTGTACTAGTTTCCTAATGTGTTTTGTGTTTTTCTGTCGTTATGGGTGAACTTAAAGGTGACCACTGGAAAAAAGGGCTGCATCTGCTTCTGAATTGTCAGGTCATGTAGGATATGACAGCAGGAAATGGCAGATTTTTTTACCAGAGAGAAAGGGAATTGTTCTACTGGACCTCTCTTAAGCCACCTGTGATTTTTGTTTTGACTCTTAAGACTCTGATCTCTGAACTGCAGTATTAACTAGTCCATAATTGAAACATTTAGTTCTTTCTGTCATCAGCTTCTGTAAAGGCAGGTAATTTAATTCAATATTGAGACATAAATGTCCTCCAAAATGGAACAGAGGTTAGTTTTTTGAAAAAGTAAGCCTTCTTCTGTCACTTCTCCTATACTGCTGGTTTATATCTCCTTCGTATTGGAAACTGTGCTAATCCTCCAGTCACACAGCAGGAGCTGTGAGAGGGTGGTTCAGATGACATCTCTATAGTGCATCCCGCTTGTCTTTTGTCATTGCACAAATGTAGGACTTGTTCTGTGCTTTGGTGCCCTTGCATTTGTTTGGGAGTCATCTTCAGACTGCCCTGTGGGCCACGTACCACCTAGGAAATACTTGCATCCTCAAGGGAGGATGAATGGCACTTGATGAGAACACTTGTTGCATGAGCTGCTGGCAGTCTCTGAATGAAGTGTGATAATAACAGCTTCACCTGGTCATGTTGCTTTAACTTTTTATCTTTTACAGCTTCCAGGTACTTGACTTCTATTTTGTTTATTCCAAGATAGGAAGGGACTTCAGTTTCATTCAGTGCTGTCTCTGTTGTGGTGAAATGTGATGTATAACTTATTCCTTAAATCCCCAGACAGCACAAAGGCCAGTGGAAAAAGAGTTGTAGGAGATGTGGCATACAGTACAGCAAAGGAAAAAGCTTCTTTCATCACCCCAGTTCCTGGTGGTGTTGGACCCATGACTGTGGCCATGTTAATGCAGGTATGTGGACAGACTGTGAGACTGCTAATCACCTCTTCTACATTTGGTGACATCTGCTTTACATTTGCACGCTACCAATGCAACCACTGCTAGTCTTGCAGAGCTTAGAATTTCCAACGTCTGATCCAAACAATTTGAATACAGTTAACTGAGGAAGAAGGACCTTGTTATGACAGAGGATTTTTTTAGTTGGGTTTGGAGATGTGTTTTGGGTTTTTTGGGTGGTGGGGAGGTGTTAGTTACTCTTTTGAGTGTGGCCTTTCAAAACAGTGTGAAATGGGCTTGTCTTACAATGTTATGACTAACCCCAAAGCTATCTGTTGGGTGACTGTATAAAAGGGAGGAGAGTAACAGTACAAGCCAGCTCCTTCTTTCCTGCTTTTCTTGAGAAACCCTGCAGACACAGAACACCCTCAAGACTCCAGTACAGTGAAGACAGATAGATATATGGATAGAAATAGATATATGTGGTGGAGGGTTTTTTTCTCTTTTTAAGGCAACTACGAGCAGAATCACGTGTTGGATTGTTGGCAAGTTCTTTAATCAAAGCACTTTGTGTTAAACAGCTGGAAGGGGAAAACTTTTCTGAGTCTCTCTGTTAAGTCACATAGTTCGTATAGTAGTGGTTGCTGTAATGCAATCTCACACTTATTTTAGAGCACAGTGGAGAGTGCACAGCGTTTTCTGGAGAAGTTTCAGCCTGGAAAATGGAACATCCAATATAACCAACTCACCCTAAAGATGCCTGTTCCAAGGTAATGCTTACAAATGAAACCACTGGTAGTACTCACGCAGCATAGCATTGTAATACTCACTTCTGTTCCCAAGCTTTGCATAATATGGGGTATACATGTATGCAGACTGTAGCTGGCATTGAGGCTTGGGGAGAAGTGGAGAGATAAGCTTGTGAGAGCTTCCAAAGGAAGTAGAGTTAATGTGCAGTAGTGCCATGACGTTTTTTGAAGTGTAGACTTGAGTCATCTTGATAGTACTAAGACATAAATATGAATTTCCACAGACTTCAGGCTAGCTAGATAGTTGCTGAATCAGCAAATAGTGAGACACTTGTGTTTTGGAAAGATTTCAGTATGACATGGCAAAAAGCTGGTATCTTGAAGTAGTTGTTGGTGTTGAGTCCCCAGGGATCTATTGAAAATACACAAAATGCTTGAAGGGAACATAATGCACTGCCAACAAAAAGGTGTTCTTTGGGTGGGAGGATTTGGGGGAAGGTTGGTGGGATTATTTTGTTGTTTGACTTAAGTTTTTGTTTGTTTAGTTTTGAAGAAAAGACAACACTGAGGATGTGTCTATTCCTGTATCAGTTGGACCAATTAATTAAAACCTTCCCTCTTTTAAAATATACCATTGAGAAGCAGAGAATTTGTGATAAGTTTTTGACTTACAAATTGACCTTGCTCTTGCTCTCTTTCAGTGATATTGAAATATCACAGTCTTGCATACCCAAACCCATTGATCAGATTGCAAAAGAAATTGGCCTGCTCCCTGATGAGCTGGAGCTCTACGGCCAGACTAAAGCCAAGGTTCATCTATCAGCTTTGAAACGGCTGAAAAACCAGCCAGATGGGAAATACGTTGTTGTTACTGGGTAGGTACTTCCTTAACTGAGGCATTATTTACATGAAGTTAAGGTGGAAGGAAATTTTCTTAGTGTGACTTGTTTCCTTGCCTTCTGGTAAGGTGACTGTATGGAGAGCTCTGGGTTTTGGTAAATCACAATCTGAAAATCTAGTGGTATGAGAAACAGATTTATCTCCTGTGGCAAATAGTGGGAATGTAGTTAAACATTTTTCTTCTAGAGACAAATTGTTCTGGTCTGCAGGTTAGGGTTATGAAGGGCAGATTGAATCATAATCATTTCTGCTAGTCTAGTAGCCTGCCTTAAATGATCATTGGCAAATTACCACAGACTTTCCTCTGAAAAAAATGTTGCTAATCTTATTCCCATTTTTTGGGGAAGTCTGAGCAATCCAGAACTTGAATTGGCATTGACTGCAATCATTGGGTGACTGTTTTATCCCTGTATTTTGAGTCTCACCTACTACAAGGGTTTAATTGTCTATTCTGCTTTTTGCTGCAGAATAACTCCTACTCCCCTGGGAGAGGGAAAAAGCACAACCACTGTTGGTCTTGTTCAGGCTTTAGGAGCACACCTCCACCAGAATGTCTTTGCCTGCGTTCGGCAGCCCTCTCAGGGGCCAACCTTTGGTATAAAAGGTATGAGCTGTTCTGTTCAACTGCAAGCAACTCAGTGGGGAAAGGTGACATTCACAGACCTTATTCTGCTGCATTGTAGTTTTACACAATTCCCAGTTGGAATTGCATTTCTTTTAAGAATAACCTTTCATTTATTTTGAGAAAGAAAAACCTTCGGTGTTGTCTTCAAGTGTTATGCTAGGATTTAAACTAAACTGCTCTACAGTAGCTGCTGCCTTAAAGCTGCTCCGCAAACACGTGCGATACCACTCTGGGCTAAAGTGACCTATATTTGCATGATTTGACTATTGTTTCTCTGTAGGTGGAGCTGCAGGTGGTGGCTATTGCCAAATAATCCCCATGGAAGAGGTAATTCTTTTTACAAAGCCTCATTGCACATACAACTCATAGGCCCTGAGAAGATACTGCAGTCTTACTTAAAACTTACAAAATCTTCTTTTTTGTGGCCCAGTGTAGCACTTGCAAGAACTGGAAGCTTGCTTTTGCATTTTCCATTTTTTTCCTTTTTTATACCAATCTTTGGTTATTTTGGAAGGGTGTCTGTGTGTGGTTGTGAGACTTCATAGAACTGGCAATTCCCCGTTTCTCTGTTCTGTCATCTTCTCTTGATTTGCTGTATGCCCTTGAGCAAAGAACATACTATGCCTCTTCACCCAGCACTGAAGTGAGGATGATAATGATTTAGTATGTTTGGGAAACATATTAAGTAGCTCTGTGAGTAGCTGTGGTCACCAGCTTGCTCTGTGAACTCTTTTGGTGTACTTGTGTTTTAGATTACTAAGATGAAATGGGAAAATGGGAAGACCTCAGCTTGTGGGGCCCTGGCCCAGCAGCATATTTCTGACGTGACTTGGCAGCAAGTAAAGCCCTATGTCTGGGGGCAGGGAATTGAAAGGCACGTGCAGCACGTGCTTCTCTCAAGTCTCAAAGTAACTGCCTGTAGAAATCTACCTTTGTCTTGTGCACTATAGATTGACAGAGGGCAATTTTAAGAAGAAAAGCAGAAATGATGAAAAGGGCTGTTTGTTCCGATTGATGCAGCAAGTTCACAAAAGACAAAAATGTTAAGGAGGCAGAATATTGATTTAGGTGACAAGAATATGTGTGAATGATAGATGTGAGAGAGAAAATAATCTCCTCCCCTTTAGGAGTGTTAATAAAATGAACCAAAATACTTAACTGTGTGCAACAGTGGGAAACAGCCTCACTCTTGGAACCAAACTGGCTGTAAAGATTTTCTTTATGTATGGCCCACATGGTATAGATATAGTTTTGTGGGAGTGTTTTAGTTGATGTATGGCTCATAAAATTGAAGTATCTGGGAGTCACTGGTTAGAGTAATGACCTTGATACATCGCTCAATATTTTCTGCATGCAGCTTTCATCCTAGAGAAAGACTAGCAAGTGAAAAACTTTTGAGTTCATACTGCAGGACCAAGGTAGCAATAACTGCATCTTGTTGCACGTATGTAGAATGAGACAAAAATTAGCATTTATAATCAGAGTGTGACTAGCTGTATTCTGCTTTTAGCTGTCTGTTTTTTTAAGATCACAGTAGCAAGGCTTCAACAAAATGGTAGTGTAAGTTCTTCTGTCATATCACCTTTTCTAATATCCCTTTTTCATCTTCCTTTGCTGCTTTGCTACAGGGGAAAAGGATTGTTTTAAACACAGGTTTTTCTCTCCTGCTGGAATGCAAGTTTGTTACACAAGCTATAGATCTCAAGTATCGCTACAGTGCAGCCAAATAACTCACATAGATAAACCCACTCAAACTATCATTTAATGAGGTAGAACCAAAGAAACTACTAGCAGTGTCACTGTAGTACGTGGTCTACAAATTCTGCCTACAGTATTGGTGTCTGAGTGGTTAGCTTGTGCAGAGCTCTGTGCAACCACAGCTTTACTGCTAGCACTACACTGGTTTCAGTTTAACTCGGGTGTCTTTGTGGGAGCAGCAGCAGCTTCAGCTAATGTATGTGTGAAACCTGCTGTGCAGTTAACAAGAGTGGGTCAGAAGGAAGGTGAAGGAGGAGCAATGCAGATGTGCCACCCCATGCTTTTCGCAGGTGCCAAGGAGCCTGGGAGAACTCTTCTCATAGGGGAAAAAACACCCTTCTTATTTGGAAGCTTTGCTATGGAAGTTTGTAAAATGACATAAATGTGGGGGAGGGATTTTTCTGTTATAGAAAAATTCATTCCTCTCTTCTACATACTGCACTGAGCAATCTCTCCCCCTCCACCCTCACTCACTTTAACTTTACTATTAATACTTCTCTTTCCATCTGTCTACGATGAATTGGAATAAGTGAAAATTGTAGCCGGATGAGGTAGCTGATATGTTTTATCTTCTTTAGTTTAACCTTCACCTGACTGGTGACATTCATGCTATCACTGCAGCCAACAACCTGGTAGCTGCTGCTATCGACGCACGTATGTTCCACGAGCTAACTCAGACTGATGAGGTACGGTCCTTTCTCATGATGTACTTGAGTACAGCCCACTTTGGCCAAGGTGTTTTGAATGTGCCAGTAGTGCTAATTACCTACCTGTTTGACTTTGCAAGGCTCTCTATACCCGTTTGGTGCCTTCTGTCAGTGGTGTTAGGAAGTTCTCAGACATTCAGATCCGAAGACTACAGGTAAGTTCACTGGTTTCACATTGGTTTATGGTTCTTTTCTATTTACTCCTCCTTTATGTAGGCAGAGCTAGGTTACAGAAACCCTCATGTTGTCCTCTAGATCACCTTGCTGGGATTTTTTTTTTTTTTTTAACTAAACTGTGCAGAAGTGTGGTAGACCTTCTTATGGCACAGAAAGCAGTTACATGCAGCCCTAAGGGAAAGAATCATTGATGTAACTGTCTTTATCGTATGCTGTATAAGTGACACAGTGGCAAAGGGATTAGTGTCCTTCATTAGTAGTGTCAATTCTGCCATCTTAATGCAGTTTAGAAAGGACCAGAACTAGTCTTGTACTTTACACCCAGTTACAGCTAGAGGTGCATAGTTCCCATGTGACAGCTAAATAGATAATCTAGCACAAAACCAGGCAATTTAGAAAACTCATCTCAAGAAGAGAACATTGAGAATTTTTTGTCCTACCTAGATTGAGCAAACAAGAAAGATTTGGGGCGGGGTGGGGGGGGAAGCTTGTCCCCTACATTGCCTACTCTTCCTCTCCCCAAGAAAGGATTCCTAGTTAAATGAGTCACCCTGTTGTGAGTGGCAGTCCCCGAGATGACTGCAACTCCTCTTATCCTCAGAAATTAATATAAACCAGCATGTGTCACTCACTCCTGCAAAAATGAGGATGAACAAAGCAATAGTTTTCACTGGGTTTGGACCTTCTGGCTGGGAAGACAGCTGTGGCCTGCAAAGGTCATTTGAAGTACACCCCTGTTTGTACAGTATTCAGGCTGGATCAATTGCCTATTTGAAAACCAGGAACAGTAGTCAGAGTACTTAGGAAGCTAAAGCTCTGGTTTATTAATTGGCTATAATGTCTCAACCATTGGATGACATGTGGTTTGCTTCCACTGCTACACAGAGAAGGTATGTCTCATTGCTTGACATTCCAGATGGACTCTAACAACTTTTCTGGTTATTAAATGTAGCGATGTGAACAGGGGACTAATACCCCAGAAAGATACCATCTTTTTTTTGTATTTGTTTGTTTGTTTCTTCTCCTAAATGATGTGCTTAGAGAGGAAGAGAACAGACTTTGTTCTTCCCTGCAGTTCTTCAGGAGAAAAATATGACTTGGCTGTGTAGTTAATTAAAAAAAGCCTGCTCGTTCATAAATCAACTCAATCGCTTTCCTCATTCCTAAACTTGCACTTGTATCAGTCTTCTTGAGATAATTCTTCTCTCAATTAAGCAACTTGGCAAACTGCCCATCCTCTCAGTGTATTCAGGATCAGCTTTCTGGGATGCTGACAGCCTTGTGACTGAATTGTTTAATTCCTCCTTTGTACTGCTTAACCAGCATGCTGAAAGCAGTGTCTTTATACACGTATGACTGTGTGCAGTGACCCTAGGCAAGCTAATGAGAAATGAATGTAAGCATGTGAGACTAATGATCAGAAGTAGGCATGTAAGGAACTGTAGAGTGCTCTCACTTTTTCTGTAGATACCTTGCACAAAGCTTGGTGACAGCCCGCCCTAATGAGCTCCATTGTCTGCCTTGCTTTTTTACTAACTGGCCAACAGCAGCAAGCTCTGTTTCCAGATACACACCAGTCTGGATCATTTTAGTTGTTGCAGTGTCTAGGAAAAGGGGCACCGAAAAGGCAACCCCTCCTTGTATCTAAATATGCAGGTGCTGTTGTCAAAGGCTTGTTGCTATAGTGGAAGGTTTTTCATTTCTGTGACTTTTCATTACATCTTTTTATGTTTTTATTTGTCCTTTCCTCTCATAGAAATTAGGCATTAACAAAACCGATCCTATGGCTTTGACAAAGGAAGAAGTAAAATTATTTGTGAGATTGGACATTGACCCAGGCACCATAACATGGCAAAGAGGTACAAGAGCTACTAAATGAAAGAATTATTGAAAAACAAAATGTGTGTCAAGAGGGAGGTTTGCACAAGCAGCAGAAACTGTTTTCTGGGCAGATAGGAAAGAGGGCAGGGCTGACCTCTGCTGTTTGGTGAGAGAGATGCCTGTAGCTGGGATCCCGTTTCCAAAGGGTATGACGTAGGACCTTGAATCTGCTCTGAATTCACAAAATAAAGACTTTGCTAATTGGGGAAAGGTTGTGTTTCTGGATTTGTCAGTGAGAGAGTTGAGTTTGGCAACTGTAGCCAACACTCTTTTTATCTGACTGAGAAAGCTGTATGAGCAGGAGGAGGGTTCTGCTTTGGGATTAAACTCAGTTTTAATCTGTGCCTGCTTGCTCTGTTGGGGACTGACAGCAAATAAAGACTAGATTTTTTTAAAAGTTCTTAAAGCTACCTGAAGGTAAGATTAGTCTCTGTTCTGGCAGATTAAATATTTCTCTAGCAAAAGAGCTTTCAGATATGGACGTTTTTCTTCTGATTTAGACCCCAAGAGTAATTTCTCTTTTGCCATTTTATTAAAATACAGTGTGAAATGCATTCTCTGAAATTTGCTACATAACCTGTAATGGAGCTAAAGTAGTGTGCCTCATGTGAAATACTTTATAAAATATTTTAAATTTTTCAAGCAGATAGTAAGAAACAGATGGTATTTAGCAGTTTATGTAGTCAGTATTCAATAGTTTATATTTCTGAGGTAATTTGAGTTAATGGGGCTGTGTGAATTTACTCTCACTATGTGGTCACATCTGTCCATTTTACCACTTCACTTATGAAATCATAATTTTATTTCTTTTTGGCTGTAATGATTTCCTGATTTCACGTTGACTAATAATGCTGAGAAAGTAATTGCAATAATAGTAGCAGCTCTGCTTTTCATTGAGGCTCTGGGCTTGTGGTTAATGCACACAAAGGGAGGTAGACTCTGTCTAGATGCAGTGCGCTGTCTGCATGTGACTGTGAGTATCTTAACTTGGTTCTGTGCAGTTTTGGGGAAGAATTGCATTGAGTAGCACTTGGCCATTCTTTAGGAGAAGGTGGCATCTCAAACTGCCATCTTCTCTTCGTAGGCGATCTTGCTGAGTGTTTGTAATGGGGCATAGGAGTGGCTTATGCTTTGCGATGTGACTTCTAATTTTTCTCTCTGCATTCCTTGCAGTGGTGGATACAAATGACAGGTTCCTTAGGAAAATCACTATTGGACAGTCTCCAACAGAAAAAGGTTACTCACGAACGGTAATTACTGCCTTTACTTACGAGGTTTAAAAAGTACTTTGAAAGGGGATCCTAAAGCAAGTTTCTGTAACTCCAGATATTTCCATCTTTTACCTTGTTAAAGAGAAGGGAGAAGGTCCCTTCAATCAAACAGTTTATATATGCTACCTATGCATTGCTTGGTTTTATTGTTCCCTCCTAAATGTTGGCTTCCCAAGCTAGGATGACTGTTGCATAGTAAACAGTGGTACACAAGTGCCCTCCGTAAATACGATGCATGGCAATGCCTGATCTTCACCACTCCAGATGCTTTGGGTGGGATATATCTGGACAGAACTAGACACAGTATGTGAACTTGTTGTGTAGATTGATTATATAGTCAATACAGTAAAATAAGTAACCAGGGCTGTGATTCCACTCATCCGTTAAGTAACTGTCAGATTAATAGTTCAAATTAATTCTGTTCAGAAGAGCTGCCCTTATTGACTTGAAATGTCCCCAGGGTGCTTAGCTTTGGTTGAGGTGCCTGCATTGTTGGTTGAATTCTACCCTTAATTTCCTATAGAATCTGATTTATGTTTTACCATTACTGTACTGTTTAGTGATAGATGAGTTAGTATGCTCAGCCTTCAAAAATGTGATTTATTAGCATTAAATGTTCTTACATGGATCACTACTGCATGTGTCAGGAGAGAGTCATGTAATAGCAATGGAATAAGTATTTTTTACTTAATTTTGCAGGGGAAAAAAAAATCTAATTTAAACCATGAAAATTAAATTAATTATATTCTTAGAGTAATGCTTTAGATTTCTTTTATATTTGTACATCTATAATTTATTTTTTTTTAATGAAGGTGGTGATTTGGCTTTGATTCAAGTATTTAGCAGAAGTAAAGATTGCTGCTAAGGAATCTTGATGAGTTCACATTCTTTATTCATGTCTTGCAGGCTCAGTTTGACATCACAGTGAGCAGTGAAATCATGGCAGTTCTTGCGCTCTCTGATGGGTTGGATGACATGAAAAAGAGACTGGGCAGAATGGTAGTAGCGTCCAGCAAGAGAGGAGAACCAGTTACAACAGATGACCTTGTAAGAATGGTTCAGTTCTGAAATGTTTTTTCCCCATTACTTCTGAAGGTCCTTGGATTGAAAAGCACAGAGACAGTTCTTTACAGAAAAGGCTTCAGTGTACAGAAGATCAAAGATGAAATCTTAGCCTCTGGAGTTAGTAAAGGTTTTTTACTTCAGTGTGGCTAGCACCTTATCCAGAGAATGTGTGCGCATGTGTGCACAAGACCTGGGCAGGGACAAAGGTGTGCTGTGTGTCAAATTGAAGCTAGCACCATGGAAATTAATGTGGAAATACACAGTGATTTCTAGATAAAAAACATATTCATGATTCAGAACTTAAAATGCATCCTGCTGGACATCTTGTTTCTTAGGCTCCCTGGAGTGAGGAAAACATTGTGCAGGAAAAAAGCCTTGTGCAAATTTGTTAAAAGTAATGAAATATCTTATTCTGGGAGGCTATGAATGTTAACCTTTTCCAAAAAGTACAAGGTCTCCATAAGGCAACCTTTCATGAGAGACACAAATCGTTTATTTCCACTGCATGAAACGCTGGATATAGTAGCACTGGTGATGTCTATTACCAGCATGTAAAGCAGTAGTTGCAAGCTGCAGCACTGTCTGCAACTGTCCATACCGTAGTTATTAGTACAGTTTTTGACATGTTTGTCAAAAACTAGCACGCTCCCAAATATGATGCTGCAGCATGACTTCAAGGGAATAGCCTGTGCCCCAGACACTTCTTCCAATAAGTGTTTTGGAGGATGGCAATCTTGTTTGGACAAGGGAAGGGGAGTTCATCCCTGTATGTGAACTGTGCCCTGCCATTTGACCTCGAGGCAGAGAAGAGGCTGATCAGGACTCTTGCACTGGTCAGCAGAGATATTGTTAATGATTCTTACTGCTGTCCTATACAGTAGATATTTCAGCCTACTTTGTGCAAGACAACAATATTAACAGTATTGTGAGTTTGCATGATGTGGTATTAATGAGGTTTGTCTTGTGTTAACTGATAAAACACTTCCAGTGGGATAGAATAATCCACAGGGTGGGTATTTTCAGCAAGGTGGGACACAGCTTACCCAGCAGTTGCCGTCTTGCTGTGGGTTTTTTGTTTTTCTTGCGTGTTTGGGGTTTTTAGTTTGTTTCACTTCTTCCCAAGATAAACCTGAACAACAGTAGATTAGCAATGTGACCTGACTCTGGCCCTGCAGGAAAAAGACTAGGCCAGGAATCATTTATCTGTAATTGTGCTCGTGTAAGACATCTGTTAGGAGTGAAGGAGGGCACATGCCAACTGTCTGTAGGCAGCTTTGAGATTTTAATTCCTACTGCTAGCGCGCTACCACTTTAAGTATCTGAGTTAAGCCCTGTTTTGGAAAACACAAGCCTCCCCTGCTGCTCATCATCAGTGGAGGCAGATGGTGCTTGAGTAGGGATTTGATCTGAGTTTTACAGAAAAGTCCAGGTGATAAAAGTCTTTAGTCTCCAAATTTCTTTTACTTTTAAAAATCTCATTAATTCTGTCCATTACAACTGCAGACTGGAGGACTATATTAGACCTGTCCAATAGGTTCTCTTGAATGTCAATGTTTGCACTGATGACAACCATTCACTTGCATCGCTAGGATTGTTACGTACTCCTCACGCAGGCAGAAGCTTGATGGTTGCAGAAACCAGTCTGGCACAATGAGATATCTGGGTCTGTCTGCTGAGATACAACCAATGTCATGAGAGTGTGACCAGAAAACACACACACAACAAAAAAAAGGGGGTGTGGGGTGTGCGGAATAAATGTGGACTAAAATCCTCGGGTGTTTTGAAGTGCTGCTAAGTAACACAGGCCTGAAATGTCACCATGGAAATCTTACTCTGTAGCTTCCATTATTCTGGAGATGACTGAAGTTTAAATCTTACCCATTAAATGTTAAATAAGCTTTCATGTGGCAAGATTGAAACTAATAAAACAAAGCAGTGAATGTCTTTTAAAAAAATTTAAATCTTTCTTATAATTGAGTGCTGCAATCCAATTGAAATTAAAAGGGAAGAAAAAGAAATCATAGCTCAAGGTTTTCAGTAGTGCTGTGAACATTTGGCTCAGCACCCATCACACCAATTGTAGTTACTTTTGCAAGTGCTGGGTAACAGCCAGTGGTTTCCACTGGACTGTGTCAGTCACAAGGGTTACCGAGCCCTCATTTTCTCTTCACAAAGCAGATGTGGATGAAATCACAAACTTTCATTTTGCAGCACCTCGAGGAAACATGAGCTCCAGAGCCTGCCTTTCGTGATGTCAACCTGGTATTTCTCATGAGTGGAGAGGTTCATGTTAGAAGTTATTTCTGTACAAGAGACTTGGGAAGGATCTAGCAGCTTGTTATTACATTTTAAGGCCATTATGTAGAGCCTAGCTGCTGAAATGAGGAAGGAAAAGGTCCAAAACAAATCTACGTGCAAAACCTGTGAACGTTGCTATGTGCTATAGTAAACCATATGCACCTATGGGTTACTAAGCATGCAGGTGTTCTTTCTGCCTTCACTATAAAGTGATGGTGAGGCAAGGTCCTGAAAGCTTACCAAGACAAAAACAGAGCCTTGACACTGCATAGGAATTGTCTCACAGTCTTGGTACATCCTGAAACTGATTACTCTCTTTTTTTCCCATTGTAGGGAGTGACTGGTGCTCTGGCAGTCTTGATGAAAGATGCTATTAAGCCAAACCTCATGCAGACACTGGAGGTGAGCACAGAGATGACTTCCTATACTTGCATTCTCAAAGCCAAGAAGCAGCCAGTTTAGTTTGTTTGTTGTGATCTGCATGGACATACTCAGAGTTAAGAGATTTATTGTGGGTTCCTACCCAAGGCTCAGGGCTAGGGCAGATGTCATTCTAAGTCTGCCATTGGCATGTGGGGTGACTGCAAGGAAATGCACTAAACTTTATTCTGTTCTGCTGCCTTTAGTGCCAGAAAGTGTTTTGGGAATCTTAAGTGGTGTGGAGGAAGGATAATGGTAAAGAGTTGCTGGGATTTAGCTATCCTTTTCGTAAGAGGATTAATATCTCCACTTGTCTGGATTATTATAATCCTGTTTGTGCTGTAGTCTTTATGACTGATAAGAAATGTTTGATCAGAAGGCTTTGAGATCTATCTTCTAAAAGTGTTTTTCTCTACCTTCAGGTACCATAGTACATAGCTCCCGAAATGCTGTATATTTGCTGAATTGTACCCTCTGATTTTCTTCTTCTCTCTCTCCCACACATGCCCTTTTCTAGGGAACACCAGTGTTTGTTCATGCTGGACCTTTTGCCAATATTGCACATGGGAATTCCTCAGTGTTGGCAGACAAAATAGCACTGAAGCTTGTGGGCAAAGAGGGTTTTGTTGGTAAGTGTTGTTTGGTTTTTTTGTTTGTTTGGGTCACAGGGAGAGATCTACCTTCTTTTACCATGACTGTCTTTAGATTTTTTGGTCTCGGAAGACACGTTTGAAGTTTATAATCAGCAACCCCTCACAAGGTGTTTTTAATGTCTACTCTAGTTACAGAAGCAGGATTTGGTGCAGATATAGGCATGGAGAAATTCTTCAATATTAAGTGCCGCTACTCTGGTCTCCGACCTCACGTGGTGGTTTTGGTTGCTACTGTCAGAGCACTGAAGATGCATGGAGGAGGCCCTGCAGTAAGTACTGGTCAAAGTTTTCTTTAGACCTTAGGAGCTGTTACTGTTGTTCTGGTCCAGTCACTTAAAGTGCTGTAGGGTTTGATCCACTTCTAACTGTTGAGACTGCAGTTGTAAAAGGAATCCAAGTGTCCCTGTTGCTTCACTGTAGTGCGTTGCAGGTAGGTGCTTGCTTGTTTTACTGTCCTAAAGAAGTGCTTATATGCTGGGCCACTTGTGATATTACCACAATTTGTTGTATTGTGAGTGCATATTTCAGTCTTCTTTTTTTTTTTTTCTTTACAAAAAAAAGTATCAGCTTGGAGTTGGATGTTTTATGTTGATGCCATTTAATAGAAATCATGCATGAATTGCTGTCCTGAATAAAAATACCATATTTTTTTATTTCTTCTTTCTTTTTTTTTTCCCCCCCCAGGTCACTGCTGGGGTACCTTTACCAAAGGAATACACAGAAGAGGTAACCTCCTTTAGCTGCTGTGATGATTGACCAACTAGCTGCAGGCATGACATGATGTTGTCATGCAATGCATGCCTGGATAGCTAGTGTGTCATTTCTTTAGCTACCAGGGAAATGCTTCCTCATACAAACTATAATCTTCTTTTTTTTTTTTTCCTTTTTTGAATTAATGATGTTACTTTGGCTTTGCTCTTTCAAGCATGTATTGTACTTGACCTAGCAGTATTCAGAACCTTCTCATTTCTTCTGAGCTCATGCAATTGTCTGTGTGCTCAGTTTTTCATAGTAATACCTACTCTGTGTCCCCTGACCCTCTCGGTATGAAGTAATTGCTTGGATGAAATATCGTCTCTGAAAATATTCAGAGTGCCTCTCTAATTACTCTCAACAGCAACAGTTTCTGGTTTTATTCCCCCAACCCCCACTTTGCAAGCAGAGAGGGAGGTGAACTAAAGTCTCAGCTTCTATCCTTGTGCCTTAAACGGTTGTGTGCACTTGGATAATTGGCCTAGCTGTCTTTACACTGCTGCAACTTTTTCTCTTGTGGAGCTTCTCTGTGGATTATTTTCTGCATAGGAAGGGATAAAGTGTAGGAATTTCCGTGAATAGTCTCTGATGCTGCAAAATGTAAATATATGTAAACCAAAAACCGTTGCCTCGGACTTCAAACAAGTGTCATAAAATTCACTGCTAATGGTATTTAGTACATAAAGAGGAATGTGTCAGAGAGGAAAATGAGGCTTTACTCTGGGAAGTTAATGAGCACAAGTATTAACTTACTAAGAATTATTAAAGAAAAAAGAGATAACAGATGATTTCTCTTGCCTTGGCTTGGCAACTGAAACTAACCATCATTAGAAATAAGTCGTTTCTTTTCCTGTCTTCCATCCAAGAGCAGGCACTGATCTGGACTTTTTAGAAAGCTACACCAGGGATTTGTCTTTGATTTCATTCCCATTTTGACATTTTTATCGTTAGCTGCGGACATAGTGGATTTGGAACACGGTTTCACTGCCTCTACTTAAAATGTGCTTCCTGCTTGCGGTCTCCTTTACAGAATCTTCAGCTGTTGGCAAAAGGCTGTAGTAACCTGAACAAGCAAATCCAAAATGCACAGATGTTTGGTGTCCCAGTAGTGGTGGCTGTCAATGCTTTCAAGTAAGTCACACTGCACTGGAAAGAATCTGCGTGGGGCCTCTCTGTGTAATTGGGACAGCTTCAAACTGATGTGTTAATGCTGATAACAGTAGAAACAGGGTAGCCAGCTAAGGATTCTTCATCTGAACCAAATACAGGTTGACTGATTTGGAGAAATTATGCCGTCTAGCTTGTTGTGTGCACATGATAGAGCCCCTCCGAATCAGCAAAACAAGCACCTTTTTGAGTTTGCCTCTGAAAACAGGAGTTGTGTTGCCAGTACAGGGCAGATACTGAGCAGTGTTCCACACTTTCTGGTGTCAATAGTCATGGATTTCTGTATGCAGATCCAGAGCTACCTGTTGCTGTGTTTTCCTGTGTGAAGTAACTTCCTTCACCAAAGTGGAGAAGGATATGCAGATAGCCCCTCAGCAGCTTCCTCTTGGTTGGATTCTGTGATTTCTTTGGGCATCTTTTGGGTGTTGTCAACAAGAGTGAAAAATTATTGGTAGAAACAGGTCATTTACTTTGTGTTCTGGTGCAAATGCGTAAACCTTTCTTGTTGCAGAACCGATACAAAGGCAGAACTGGCCCTTGTAGTGAAACTGGCAAAGGAGGCGGGAGCATTCGATGCTGTGGAGTGCACTCACTGGGCAGAGGGAGGTAAAGGAGCACTTGCACTGGCCCGAGCTGTTCAGAGAGCATCACAAACACCCAGCAACTTCAGGTTCCTCTATAACACGGAGGTAAGAACTTGCAGTATTACAGAGGCAATTTGTTTGTAAGGTGGAGCTCAATTGCTGCTCTGAGAAACTGAGAAAAAAATTAATTTTAGAACATAACATTTATTTAACCATTCTCAAAGGTCACATTAGTCAGTTCTTGTTGCTTCATCTCCCCAGTGAAATATTGCTTACTTTTTTCTATGCAAGTAAAGTCTATGGAGTCAGTGCGGGTCAGGGTAGAAGGGAGAAAGAGAATGTGTGTGTATATTTCTAAAGACTTTGCAAGGGAAGTAATGAAGACACTGTTGGTTCCTGGATTATGGCCTGAATCCTCCTTTAATAGCAAGCACCCATTCAAGAAACTAATGAAGTACAGAGCTATGTTATTGTATCTATTTTAGCTCCTTAGCAGATGCTTTCAATCTTTTCTTCTGTAACCTGTTTTATTTGGGCTTTTGTTTTACCATTAACTTGTATTTCCTTGACCACTTTTTACTTCAGTTTGAGAGAAAATAAAGATGTGTCTTTTTCAGTAGGGGTAATTAAATTGTGAGCACAGCTTATAAGAAATACTGCTGTGCGTCTTTGTTGTGACTGTAGTAAACTACCTTTGCCCTCTCAGAAGAAAAGCAACTGCAACAAGATAAATATGTTTTGAAACGCCTCAGATATCTGTTTAGCTTTGTTCTGTGGTGAGTGGGAATAACTCTTCTGTCTGCATGTGAAGGTTTGGGAGTTCCCCTGCCCCCCCACACTTTGTAAAATGACCCAGACTAGAACTCAGCCAGCTGGAAGTTAAGTGATGAAGCTCTATTTACAGCTCAGCACAATGTACAGCAGATATTTACACTATATACAGAATATTTACAGAAATATACAAGTTAAAGGTAATACAGCAACACAGCTCCCCTCCCAGAAATCAGAGACCCCAGGAGGGGCTCCCAACCACCCTTCCACCTTCTCCCCACCCCTGTACCTTACCCCAAGGTTTTGCGTTACGTGCAAGGTAAATTAGGAGGATCAACCAGGGGGGTTAGAAGAAAAGTGGTTAGTGAGGATTAATCAGCAGAGGAACCAGAGCCCAGAAACTGCTAGATCGCCCCAGCAGCTCCTGTTCCAGCAAGAGACAGACAGAGACTGAGTTATCTATTGTTTTGGTTAGTGTTCCCAAACAATTTCTTAGCAAGCCTATGAGTGAAGTAGACATCATGATGTTTTCCTTTCACAGCCTATAGTGTAATTTTCTCCATTAAAATATTCTAATTAACCTCAAACCAGCACACTGCAGATGGGCACTGCACAAAACATGTATGAAGGATGACAAAGCTGCCATGATGTTACAAACTTTTGTAGATTGGCCATGCTGACTTGCCTGGATTTGCTTGTTTTTCTTTTTTCTCTAGCTTCCCGTTGTAGATAAGATCAGACTTATTGCACAGAAGATCTATGGGGCAAGTGACATTGAGCTACTTCCAGAAGCACAGCAGAAAGTTGCCTTGTACACTAAGCAAGTGAGTTTTCCACATCACTTGATACCAGTGGTGCTTTTCATATGAAATATTGAACAGAGGAGTTCAAGCTGCATGTGAAAAGAATCATCACTCAAATTATGTCATTGCACAGGACTTGCTGGATGCTGGTATGGCACAGGAGAAACAGGTGGTCGTATGGTGAGGGAGAAACTGGCTCTGGCTTCTAGTGGAGAAGACAGAACTCTAGCTCAGGATTCTAGGCCAGTAGCACATCTGTCTTGATGTGTGGGGAGAGAAGAGTAGGAGGTTTCAGTGATCTTTCTCTGCTGTACACTTCGATTCTTCAGTGATTTGGGAATTACGGAAGTCCAGGTGGTTTCACTGGTTCTGCTGGTGCTAGTCTTTGATAGTTTTTTATCTTATTCCACTGAGTTGTCTAATCAGTTTTTGAGGCTGTATGGATTTCTGGCAGTCACAGTTATGTTGAGGAAAGAGTTCCACAGGTGACACAAAACTACTTGTGGATAAATAGTCTATATACTTTTGAACCTGGTACTTGGTTGTGAATTAGTTTCTGTTTGTGGGTTTTCCTCTTCTCTAGCATGACATTCTTGTGAATTTAACTGCTTCTGCATTAATGAAGGTCTGTAAAGGGCATTGAAGAGCCATGTGAGAACCTCCCATTTTTTGTTTACAATGTGAATGATTTAATCTCTGCAGTCCATTTACTGGTGCCATGTGTAGCTTCTTGTTTTCGTGTTTCTTGTATATTCCTTTACAAGTCTGTCAGAATACCAGAACCATATAATTGCTACTTCCTCATAACTCCCAATTACATCGATCAAACATTTCTAATTAACTGACCTCAGCTGAACAAGAACTTCAGTTCTGGGCTGTATAATGTTTTGAAAAGAGAGTAAAAAGTAAGTTAGCTATCAAGACTGTCTATCTAAGACTTCCATACCACTAATATTTTCCTCCATTGGATGTGTTGGAGGCTGTTTCTTTAGTGGATCTTCTAGTGACTCTATTACTCAGCAAGCAGTGGGGAGAGAGTTTGAGAGAGGTGGAATGGGCATGTGGAATGGTCATGCAGAATGGTCCATAGATCTGACAGGCTGCAGATGAAGCATTTTTTAACGAGTAATATTTCATGATAAAATATCTGATGTCTACAGAGAACGGCAGAAGAGAGCAATTACATTTGTGTACAGGAAAGGTCACTGGGTTTTCATTTATTTCTCTTTTCATTGCCTTTCCTAGGGATTTGGAAACCTGCCAATCTGCATGGCTAAAACTCACCTGTCATTGTCTCATGACCCAGAACAGAAAGGAGCACCTACAGGTTTTATTCTGCCAATCCGAGACATTCGAGCCAGCGTTGGTGCTGGATTCCTGTACCCGCTCGTAGGAACGGTAGGTGACTGAATGAAACCCTCAGCTGTGGAGCAAGGGAAAAAGCCTCCATCTGCACTCCAGTAAGCAGTTACAAAAGAGATACCAGTTTAGGAGAATCCTTCTTGTTTCCAGTCGGTATTTTAACAGTCCCAGGATATTAGATGCCCTTGCTAGGTTTTTTGTCAGAAGGAAGAGGGAAGCTAAAATAGACAACCTGCATTCTTAGCAAGTCCCCAGTGTACTCCTTAAATCCCACATCTCTGTCTTACTGGAGTTTGAGGGAAAAGGTGTGCTCCGTGGCTAATGACATCTGGAGCTGCAGTCTGGTAGCAGGAATGGTAAAAATCCTTGGCCCACCTAATTGCCATGGTATCTTTGTGTTCCTGATGAAGGCACTTCTCGATATTGCAGGTGAAGTCTGTGTACATGTGCAGATCAAGGTAGAGCAAGACAACTCCGAAGCTCACAAATCAAACAGCTTTTGATGAAACACTTCCAAAATTAAGCTAACCTTAATCATGTGTCACTTCCCCTCCCATTTGGCTTTTTTTTTGGTTTTGCTGGTCCTCTGTTTGCTGTTCAGCCAGCCTCAGTTTCAACAATTCATTTCACTGTTCCCTTGAGTTTTCAGTTTCTTTTCTTTGATGTGATTGGCATAATGTCAGCTGAAAGGAGAGAGTAGCTACAGTGGAAACAGGATCCTGGAACAGCTTTGATGTGAATTGTCTGGCAGAAAGAGGAGCTGTGCAAAATGTACTAATGTTCAGGTTTGCATCCAAACAAAGATCATTAGGGTGAGAGGATCCACTGGAAATCTTACTGGGGAATCTCTTCTTGGCAAACGTCAAGTAACGTGTTAGATGGTTTTAGAGGATGTAGCAGCTGAAGCAAGCAGCTCTTTCTCTTATTTTTTGGGCCTAAACCTTTTCCTGAAATCTTCATGGCAACTGGTTTGTTTCAATAAGCTTTCAAAAGCATTAGAGGTACATGGCTCTCATGATTAAATTTGCTGCTTTGAGAGTTGGATCTCTTCTTCCTTCAAATGCTACCTAGAGCCAAATATTATTGGGGTTTTTTTCTTGTAATTCACTAAAAGAAAGAAAAAGTATGTAAAGGTTTCCAGATTACCCAACGTAAATAAAATAACCATATCCTGATTAAAGTCTTGCTCATCCATCTTTATAAAGAGTAGTGTGTGTTTGGGGATGAAATTAAAGATACCTTGCTTTTTTCTGTTATTAATGGCATTTTCTTGCAAGCCAAGATTTAATCCAAACAATTACCTTTTTTTAATAAGCACCAGAGAAGGAAAGCATGCGTGACATTAATGAGCTCTGCACAAAAGAAAAATGTTTTCAGACATTACAACTAACATTTTGGCTCACTTTTTGATGTCTTCTGTTTCTATGGAGTTGGACTTTTTCCTTCCTGCTGCCATCCCAGATTCCTAATGTTTTCTTGGACACATAATAAATCACAATGTTAATTCCGCCAGAAATGACAGAAGCTTAGGAACACAAAGGTCACTCTTCTGTGGTGTCTACAAAGCCAGGGAAAAGATGCCCTTTTGAGAAACAGTCCAGGGCACTTTGAATCAGATCTCTATTTTAAACCCATTCAGCAGGAGGTGTGTTAGCCTCAGAATAAGTTTTTGGCAGCAACCATTGAACTGTGAGAGCTGAAAATTCTGCAAATATTTAGCTCCGTGAGAAGCTTTCAGGAGAAATTCGTCGTGAACTTAATCACTGGTGCATGCATATTCTTATCTGAAGTTAATCACAGAGCTATGACACATTTTATTTTTTCTTAGCTTCTGAGTAGTGTTTTTTTCCATTTCTGACTTAAGTTGAAGCTGTCATACTTCAATGAAATACTTTGAGGGTTTTAAAGGAAATATAATTTCAAAGATTATCTAGATTTAACTTTTGAGCATGAAAGGTAATGAAAGCGAAATAAAATGTTGGGTTAAAATTGGTTGGGTTTCTTTTCTGGTAATGCCGATGAGTTGAAAACAAATCACTTATTCAGCTCTGGTTTTCAGTTCCTAAGTGGCAGTTTTTCAAAAGTTCCACAAATGCCATAAGAAAGACCTTTTGAGTTGGTCTTGGTTTTATTTAAAATCTTGCAAGGGGATTGATGATGTCCATATGGTGTAATCTTTTCCATGTAAGTAAACAGCGGGAATGGCCCTGTGTTCTTTTTCAACACCTGATATTGATGGGCAAGAGGATAATGAAGGAAAAGTTCATCAGCTCTGAAAATAACTGGGGGCATTAAGCCTTGTAGGCACTTCTAAAGAGAAGCAGTAGCCTGGTTAGAAATTACTGTGTACTGCATAGAAATTCAGAGTTTAAACATACTAGATAAGATAGCAGAGTAGCCACTGTGTGATGCCCTGTGGGGGATAGAAAAGGAGGGGAAACTATTGTTCCTTTCAAAATAGCAAGTGCAAGAAATAGTAAGATCAGGCCCATCTTCAGCAATATGGCATCTCCTACTCTGTTGTCACTGTCTCACCTCCTGCTGTGACCTTTTGTATCTGTAGGTGGAGATCTGCAAAGCTCTAGAATTCTTCAGTGATAGGTAAATAGGAAGTTTCTTGCTCTGGGTGACTTGAGACTGGCAGTGACTATAGTTAAGAACAGGAAAACCTCTCCACACACTTTGTATCTCTTAATACCTTGGCTCTTGAAAGAAAAATATTCATACAACTAAGCACAAAGAGGGTTTTTCTCCACAGCCCCTCTGTTCTTTGCCTGGGAAAACAGCAGGTCTGACAGAAAACTGGTGCAGTCCTGGAACACATTACAGAGTAGACTTAAGTGGTTTTTACCTCCACGTGAACTATACAAGACCTGCAGTGACACATTGTGTATGGACTGGTGTTGGCACTTGGCTTAGGAAAATGGAGCGGCACTGCAGAAACTCCCCACACAATTTGGGGAAACTGCAGAAAATGCCTAGTAAACAGAGCTTTGCTTTCTTGCTGCTTAGCTTATTATCAAGAGGAAGATTGGGAGCTAATTTGATTAGGGTGCAAAATACTTGCTCAGGGAGAAAATACCAGATTGCCAAAGAGATCTTTAACCTACTGGAGATGGGCATAACAATACTGATAGTGAAAGCTGTGGCTGGGTGATGCAGATAATATAGTCTCATTTTCTAAAGGGATGAATGACTGCTGACACAAACTACTGAGTGTGGTCACAAGTTACCCACCTTTGCAGAGCATCTGTATTTGGCCTAAATCTTCAGTTGGGGCAGTCCTGCCCAGCTGCATTAGTAAATGAGGCCTAGTGTCACCTCTGACCTCATGTTCTGTGGCTCTAAAACTGGGCCCTTATCAGTGGGGCAACTAGAGAGGACTGACCTGAGGCAGGCATGGTGCTGGCAACTGTTTTGCTAGCTTTAGTTATGACACTGCACAGCCCTCATGATTTAAATGCCTCAGAAATGTTCCAGCCAGGAGAACTGCTCTCTCCATCTCTGTTTCAGTTTTATCCCAGTTCAAAAACCAGCAATGACAATGACAAAAACCCCAAACAACAGAATCAAACTATTATATGTAACTGTATTACATATATAATTATTCCTAACACTTCTGTTTCTAGACTCTTAAAGAACTATAATCTACTGGGACTTTGCAGTCAGCAAAGCTGTACTAAAACACATTTTAATTTTAATAACCAGGACACTGCCACAAGTAATTACTGTCTCACCACAGCAAAGTCCGTGAAGGCTCCTCTAGCAGTTAGCTGGTCTGCTGAGTATGTAAGAACTTTGCCAGATCTTTGGCTCAGTCACTACCAAAGGCAAAAGCCAAACTAAATCCTCATCATAAAAAGCAAAGCCACCAGATGATGTACTGAGTCTGGACTTGCTTATTTTCGCTATGCTTCAAAATGTTGGATGATGGTCACACATTTAGTATGTACATGTGTGAGGAGCTGCATTGACTGTTGGCATCACAGCCTTCAAAAAGGGAGTTTACTATGTTGCTTTCATTTTAACCTTTTGTCTTTTGTTACCCAGATGAGCACTATGCCAGGACTTCCTACAAGACCCTGTTTTTATGATATAGACTTGGATCCAGTGTCAGGAGAAGTAAATGGGCTCTTCTGAAAGGAATTATTAACCGAAGGTAGGTGCCTTCTTGAAGACTCTCAATATTTGGGCTTTATTTCTCATCCTGAGATAATGGAGTTAAGCTAATCTTACATTATGCCATATGTTTCCAAATGACATTTGATTATAACTCAGCCTGACAATTGCCTGCAGTACTATATACTAGTAATTAAATTTATTTTTCTTTTCAGCTCCCAGAAGAACACCTGATGAGTCATGTAAACAGGACTATGCTCTGATGTTTTAAAGTCAAAACAAGATATGACTGAGAATATAGTGTAAGAAATGACTGGAACAAGGAATGCTAAGGAATCAACTGCTTTAAATCTGTAATAATTTTTAAACTGCTGTGTTGCAAGGTAGTTGACACTGACCGTGTAAAGCACACTTGCCCAACAAACCTCCAGCTTCGTAATTGTAGCTAAAGCAGAGTACAGAAGCTTGGGTTTAGGGACCTCTTCTGATTCAATGACATTATTTTAATAATTAAACATCCTAAAGCTGCAGCTGTTCGAAGCAATCTTGGGATTTAATTGTCTTAACCATAGGGCTTTTGTAGCATATATTATCTTTGAAAGTCTTGTATGCTGCATGTTCTGATTTGCCATACTGAGTTCTGTGTTCCACTTCTCACGCTGTGGGAGAAATTGCTGTGCTCTGAAACTGCACCCATGTCATTTTAAGAGAAGGAGCAAGGAGGAATCCTCGTTGCTTCTCATCTCTCTCCAAAAGTGCTTACCTTGGCTTCTGCTGTGAAATACTCCTGCAGGCACCTGAGCCACATTGAATTTCCCTTTTAGAAAGTCCATCTGTGACTATCATATTCTAATGTTAATGGAAATCAAACCTTTGGATATCATACCTGTAGGGACTGGATCTCTGGCCTATTTCTCTGACTTCTACCAGATTTGTCTTTTGAACCACATTATGCTCAAAAAGTAGTCACACTGTTGATAAGCCTTGTTTACTGAGGTACCATTTTGGTGGACAGAGACAACACCAGTAGTGATCAAGTCACTTGTAGCAGGTTTTGTCAGCAGACCAGAAATCGTTTTGTAATGTAAAAATATCACTGCTGCCAACTTTTTAACTAATACAAATAAACTGGTAAATGTTTCAAGTGCTTTTTGGGTTTTAATATATGCAGTGAGGTTACTGAAGTAGAATTTATTTCTGTGATTAACTGCACACAGCAGCAATCCTTATATTGACAAGTAGGAGTGATTATTGCAGTAATAAGTTGCCTGCAATGCACCACTGTGTGTTTAATCTTGTTTCCTTTCCTAGATGATGTGTCATCTATAGGAAATAAACTACCTGAATTTATTCCATGAATTTGAGATACTGGCAGTTGACTGCAAGAATAGCTGAATTAAGGCTTGCAAGGCCCATCTGTTTGCATCAGAACTGAATCTGAAAACACTCTGGTTTTAGTAAGAACTGGGAGAATCAGGATGTAGGTGTGTACCAATGTACTGATGCCTCTGTACTACACAGACACTGTGTATATATGCAAACGTACACAGAGAGAGAGCTGTGTATCTCTCAGGTTATTCGGGAGGGATTAAAAATTATATTAAAAGGACCTGGTGGTTGCAGAAGCAGACAGAACAGCCTAAATCTTTGTAAACACATTTGAGATGCATTCACAGCCTCCTAAAATTTTCAATTTGATGGTGTTCAGCTGAGGAGCTACTGGCAGCCACATTAGCCAGTCACACAAACCATTTGCAAGGAGTCAGAAGGGATGTTCTCTGTTGCTACCCAGCCCCCTGCCTAACTGAAAGTGCCTCCTCACCTGCAGCACCTTGGCCAAGCCTTCCTTTGAAGCAGGTTGCCAGAACCGATGCTGCCAAGTCTGCTGTCAGTTCCTACATTTAATCTTCTCTGCTGCACTGCCTGCCTGTGAGCGCTCTGTGCTCCACCTTCATTTTATGCTTATGAAAGATGGGATAAGTGCAAATTTATGCTAAGATTAGCCTCCTTTTAGTTTAGCATGAGATCATAGACATGTGCTTGAAAGAGACAGTTCAAGAGGTTTGTAGTCCACCTCCTGCAGTAAGGCAAAGCCGTAGCTCTGGCATGAAACTGCTGCTGTGCACAGCAGGACTGGTGGGAACAAAGCATAGAGGCCAAAAAATGGCCCCAAGCATCTCTAGAGGTTATTGTGAATGCCTTTCTAACCTGCACTCTCAACCTATTGGGGTGTCCCTGCTCTAGGTCTTGCAGGACTGCTACAAAAATAGGTTGCGTGGAGTTGTTTTAACTTTCTCCTTTGCAAGTAAGTATGCCAGCTAGTTCTTGCCCTATCAAACAGGACACAAAGGACGCTTAATTTCTCCTAACTAAATATTGGAAGGTTGTCTCTTCTTCCTGTTGCCTGGAGAAGAAACTAATTATGTACACATTTGTTCTCTGCGGGCTATTTGCGGACTCTTAGCTGGTGTTATGGCCATCCACTGGCCCAGCCGTGATGTAATGAGAGTTCTGCATCACATCACATTTAAAAAAAATAAATCAATCTGTTATTTCTTATGTGATAGGGACCAAAAAAGGAGAAAGTGGTGCTTGGCTGGTTTGATGCATATCACCAGAACTTCAGGGTGGGCCTGGAAAGAAAACCTAAGCTTACAGCTGGATGGGGATCTTCTGTCAAGCTTACCTATGTTCTAACCCACTCCTCAGCTTGTCACAGACCCTGTTAGCCTGTACCACAGCCATTGGTGCTGGAATCTTCCCCTGGAGGAGCAGGAATAATAGAATTGTGTGAGGTGTTTCCAAATGGGATTGATGAGAACCTGACACCATCATGCCACCCTTGAGAGAGTACACCACGTGTGAGCCACCCTCATTACCCCTGCCTGCTTTCCTCCTTCTTGCCCCAGCTGCAACAAGGGAAAATGTCCTCAAGCCAAGGGGCCTTGCTTGGCTTTAACACAGAAGTCATAATTAGAACCCACCACTCAGCCAAGGGAGAGAAGTTGTTTCCAAAAGAAGATAATTAACCTGAGTGGTTAACATATCTCACAGGGGAGCTTTTAAAAAGGCAGTTCTTCTTGTTTGATTCTCATTTCTGCCCTGCTGGCTGGCATTCAGCCCAACAAACCCATTTTGTACTTTTCTTTTCCACAAAGAAGCTAAGGAGCGGGGAGGCCATGTGTATTTTTCTAAGGCTGACCTACACTGGAAGCCACTTGCAGATTCAAAGTGGGCTGCCTTGCCTGGTTTTCTTATGTGCAGACATGCTGTGAAGTAGTTAACGTCCTTGAAACATTTGTGGGCGTCAGTCAGCTACCCATGGAGATGAATGGGGACGTTCAGGCATCTCAAACTACAGTTTCATGTAGTTCATCAACTGCACTTGGCAGTCTGTTTTCTAGAGGTCCCCCCATCAATCATAACAGCTGGAGTTGCAATTTTTTTAAGTGAGGTCTCAGCTGCTCTGGAGAAAAAAAATTAATATGAGAAAGGCACATTCTCTGATATTTTATAGAATGAAACAGTTTTGGTTGGAAAAGATCTTAAATTATCACCTATTTCCAACTCCTCTGCTGTGGGCAGGGACACTTTCCATTAGACAAAGCCCCTCTGACTTGGCCTTGAACAGTTCTATGGAAGGGGCATCCACAACTTCTCTGGACAACCTGTTCCAGTGGATCACTGCCCTTATACTAAATAATTGCTTATATCTAGCTTAAATGTCCTCTCTTTTATTTTAGAACCACCATCCCTTGTCTTACCAAAGTAGCCTATCCCTGCCTTTCTTATGGGCCCTCTCTTAAGTACTTAAAGACTCCCCAGAACTTTCTCTTCTTGAGGTTGAACCACCCCAACTCTCTCAGCCTCTCCTCATAGGAAAGGGATGTTCTTATTTGGGGCAAAGAGTAGTTTAAAACTCAAGAACTGACTCTTCTTACCACCACCTCTGAAGGTGCAGCTCCAGTAGCAACCCAAGCAGTGTGCTTCAAACTGCAGAGGTGCTAGGTGAGACAAAACCCAACAGCTTCCACAAGCAAGATGCCCTTCCTTCCCACAGCCAGATCCCCAAGTGCCCAAGGTCCCTTCTTCCTGGGGTGCTCTCTTTCAGTTTATCTTGCTGCTATTTGGATCCAAGTTGGAGATAGACCTGGAAGGAAGGGGGGCCCAGGAAAGCAGGTCAGTGTTCAAGGATTACCTTCACCAGGCTCAGGAAAAATGCATCCCAGAAAAGAGGAAGGCAGGTAAGAACGCCAGAAGGCCTGCATGGATGAATAGAGAGCTCCTGGATGCAATTAAATGCAAGAAGAAAGCTTATAGAGAGTGGAAGCAAGGACAGGGGACATGGGATGAGTAAAAAGATACTGTTTGTGCAGCCAGGGCTGGGGTAAGGAAAGCTAAGGCACAGCTGGAATTGAATCTGGCCAGGGACATTCAAGGGAACAAGAAGAATATCTTCAAGTATATTAGTGAGAAAAGGAGGACTAGGGAGAATGTGGGACCCTTACAGAAGAAAGA
>VWZE01001182.1:85775-100909 GCA_013396675.1 Eubucco bourcierii | reverse complement strand
CTTGGTGTCATCTGCAAATTTGCTGGTGACTGGCTCGATGCCCACATCCAGATCATCAATGAAGATGTTAAAGAGGATGGGACCCAGTACTGTATTATTGCTTCTTACAGATATAGGGTTTCAAAATGAGTAAATGATCCAAGAGAAGAGATTGATTGAAATAATTTCATCTATTAGTACTTTACATCCACAGTTTTATTTCCCAGTGAAATGGTTCTTGTTAGCTCTTGTTGGGTGGCATTCAAATAATGAAATACTCATCTGCAACCAGATAAAATCTTTACATTAAATGTGTTGTGCTTTTTTAAATAATCAGAGGATGTTATTTTTCATACTGTTATTTAAGCAAAAATGTAGGTTAACATTTTTTTCGGAGGCATGACTTTCACATTTCTTTTTTTGCAGAGAGTTGTGAAGAGCATAGTTCTGTGCTAAATGATGGGATTTTTCTGCAGTGAAATGAAAGTCCATTTAACTGGAAAGTGGATTTCAGCTAAAATACCCAAACCCAACATTTAAAAATAGGTTTTATTACATAAAAACTGACAAGTATGCTGCACACAAAAGGGAGAGAGACACTAGGAAAACACATTTTGCAATTCAGATCACTAAGATGAAAGTATCATCCGCAGCTAGAGCTGACTGGCAGTCACACCATCCATCCCGAAGTTAGATCAAGCAGAGATCATCTTTTCAAATCTATCTAATTTGGAGAAGGTGATATCCCACTCCTGTCAAGGTGGGTGCCTCAGCAGGGTCCCTTCTGCAGGTACTGATGTCCTTTCAGCTGGTGCCTTTCTAGCACAGTGTCCTTACCACAGACACACTGAGCATCATTTGTTGTTGCCCCGAAGAGCACATTTTAATCTTGAGAGGGATGTAATCTCTGCTATCTAATGACAGTCATTTGTGTCACGTTTGCTTTTCAGTTTGCCATTTTAATGAAGACACGAGGCTGAAGGGTGCCGATGCATCAAGGCTCAGTGCCGTGACAGCTCCCTCTGATGTGAGACTGGTGAGATGGCAGCTGGGTGGGAAGTGCAAGTACTCCCGACTCCTACCGTGCTTCTGAGCATCCCCGCTGGGGAGAAGGAGCGATGCATGCCCTTGCTCCTGCCAGCAGCCTCAGCTGCGTGCTTTCTGCTTGCCAAAAGCTCCCTGAGACTGCCGCTACGTGAAGGCGTTGGGTGGCAGCGTTGCAGCGCGGGCGGACGTTGCACAGCGCTTTGTTGCAGCCCAGACAGCCTGCTACTGGATTTGCATTTAGTTTGCCAGCCCCAGCAAGGCAGGGAAGGCCGAAGTGCTGGAAGCTTCTTGTCCCAAATCTCTCTGAAGTTTGCAGAGCAGCTGCAAGCCTGCGGGCACGACGCAGCGGGCTGGGGGACTGGCTGGCTCGCCAACCCGGGGCCGACAGGGGTGTGCAACAGGCACAACAGGAATGCACACCTGCACCCTGCTCATTAAAGCCGTGAGTAAGAGGCTCACAACCGCACTGCCGGGATAAACAGAGGTTAGAAGGGGATGCTTGGGCCCTAATGACAGGCTTTGATGCCTGGTCTGCTGGGTCTGGCATTGCTGAAGGGTGGTGACAACCACTGCTGGAGCAGGTCCCTCCAGGGATGGCCACAGGGAAAAGGGGTAATGCTGAGCTCCAGCCTCAACCCCCGGCATGGCAGCACTTTTGGCTGGCATTCGGTGGGCCTGCACTGGTACAGGCCCCATGGAGGCCTGGCTTGATAGCTAGCACCATATTTCTACCTGCTGTGAAGTTTTTTTCCCTTGCATCATCCTTGATGGCTCTCAGCCCTGGTTTCCCACGTTGGTGCACTGGCTTTACCTCCTACAACCAGTGGGTTGCAAATGCAGAGTCAGGAGGGACGGAGGGCTTCATACAATGGTGTTTTCTTACACCATTTGTCCCAGTAACATGAGAGTTCATGTGGACTAAAATTTGCCCAAGTGCCAATGGAAGCCTTTAGCAATATTGCCCTGTGCATCTCAGGAGCGTAAAGCCAACTGTAGCTGCTGTGGTGCCCAGAGTCCTGCAGAGCTTCCCAGAGGCATCTCAGCTTAGGTAAAAACCAGCCTAATTCAGCAGACAGGGTTTTGAGCTGTGCCGCGCCTTTGTTCTAAGAGTGCAGCATCTGGTTTAGAACAGTTAGTGGAAACATTTCCTCTCAGGCTGCTTGTGAAGTTGTGCCATTCTTTCTCTTTAATGAAACATGCAAATTCTATAAATGCTGTGATTATATCTTGGGGAATTCAATCCTGATACAACTCCAGTTTTAAATATCTAACTGGTGTGTAATTTTGGGCAGATCCATCTGCATCAACATCTTTCTTTCTATTTGTTATTACTCAAAACGTGTTTTCCTACTGCAGGACTGCAGGGAAGCCCATTCAGTTGCAATCCTTTTCAGCATACCATTGGCAAGACAGGGTAAGAAAAGGCTAGGGGTTATTACACAATAAAGCTCTGAGGCCAAAAGAAGGCTCTTGCCTTTGCCACTGATAGCTCACGATCCCATTCAATGATGCTGAACTGCATCTGCTGAAATCACTTTTCACTGCACTTCTGCCTCCAAAATAGTAGAAAACTACTCACTATCAGCATTGCACATGTTGTAGAAAGCTCATGACAGTAGTATTCCGTGGTTTTATTTTTAACTGTAATACTCACTGCTTCAGTTTTACACCCTGATAGCAAATTTCCCCCCTTTTTAACCTTCTTAGTATGCACAAATGTCCCAAAACTGTCTGGTGGATGGGCCGCTGCACCCACAAATGGGTTGTCAGCCCTTCCACACCCTCTGCATGCCACTGCTGTCCATCTTTGCAGTGATTTGATAGACAACATGCAAGGGAAGAGCCTGCCCAAATGCTGGTGTAACAGCCAGATTGCTGAAGGCACATGTTGTAACCACAGTCTGTGAAGAGAATAAAATGAGCTGCAGGCTTTTTTCATCCTAAGTGTAGATGGGGCAAGCACAGCCCAGCCATCAGCATTGCCTCCTGGCATTGCTCTCCCTTGGCCACCTGAAAATATCAGATGAAAGAGGTAAAATTCAAACATTTTCAGGTGCAAATTCAGAGGGGATGAATTACCTTTATAAGGACTACTTGTTCAATGAGCAGGCATCAAAGTCTTGTTCCTCTGGCACCAATAATGCAGAAGTTCAACCCAACACTTGCATTGCAGAAGTGCTGCCAAATAGCACCCTTCAGACAGCACTGCAGGAGGTGAAAAACCAGGCCCTCAGTAAAATAACTGGACCTCATGTTGCTTCTATGATTCTAAGTAGGGATAAATACCCTGTATTCCACACCTTTTTCAAAGCATGCTTTGGTTGTTGAGCCAGCTAACCTACAGGCAGAATATTCAGGCCAACACTAGATACATGTGAAAGTGATGCTAGCCACTGCAGCACTTCCTGGCATTTCAGAGGTTAATTTAATCTGGCTGAGAAGCTTTAACAGGGATCTGAGCCAAAATTTTCCCATATTTTCATAAAATATATGAGTTGCAGAGCCCACAGACGAAGCACTTCAGTGCTTGTGGCTCATCAGCTCTCCAACTTTGATGCTGGTATCCCCCACAGCACAGAGCACAGCTCAGGGGATCCCTTGGAGCTTTTAGACATTCAGCCTTCAGCTATAACCCCCCCCAGGTCTTTCTTTGTGTATGCCCATGTGCATCTGTCATCCAATTGCAGATACCTGAAAGGAATCACCAGTATCATAATCCTGCAAACTATGACAAATTCTTGTATGTTTTCATGAAAAAACAAAACAAAACCAAAGTCCCCAAACCCAAGAAATGAGTATTTGCCAAGTAGAGCTGTGCAAGTCAGGCAGATTTTCAAGCATGCACTCGCATAAAGGTTAAGGACTCAGTAATTCAAGTGTTGTCTACATACAGCAATAAAAGTTCTTAGGATGCATGCAGGAGCAGCTAATCCTTGTTTAGCACACATTACTGTTTTCTAAAATGATTTTCTATTCACAACACTTAAAGACAATGGTGTTTTCAAGTTAACGTAACTTGAAGCTGACGACTTCTGTCTCTCAGGCTTTTTCTACTGCTTTAATTATAACAGCACTCAGTGCTTGCAGTAGAAAACTGCTGAACATGCATTTCTTGTATTGCACATCATGCTAAAACTGCCTTTCACAGATGTTTGATGTCACAGATGTTCAGTACCACAAAGCTTAACCAAAGCACACCCCTATAAAGGCGTGACAATAAAAAAAAAAAATCACTTACAGCTGTAACTTTTCAAAGACACATTGAACACATCCATAAACACTGTGCTGATTTCAGTGTGATTTCAGCTTCAGTGATGCATTTGCAGCCAGTACAACAGTCACTCCTCACAGGATCACAGGATGTTGAGGTTGGAAATGATCTCCATGTATCATCGTGTCCAGTTCCCCTGCCAGAGCAGCGCCAAAGAATCTAGCGCAGGTTGCACAAGAATGCATTCAGAGAGGTCTTAAAAGTCTCCAGAGAAGGAGACTTCCAATCTCTCTGGGGAGCCTGTTCCAGTGCTCCATGACCCTTACAGTAAGGAAGTTTTTCCTCATGTTAAGGTGGATCTTCCTGTGCTGTAGTTTACACCCATTACCCCTTGTCCTATCACAGGGCACAACTGAGAAGAGTTTGTCCCCTCCTTCTTGACACACAGCCCTCAGATATTTCACAGAATGTCACAGACTGGAAGGGACCTCGAAAGATCATCTAGTCCAATCCCCCCTGCCAGAGCAGGATCACACAGGAACATGTCCAGGTGAGTTTTGAATATATGCAGAGAGGCAGACTTCACAACTCCCTTGGGCAGCCAGTTCCAATGCTCTGTCACTCTCACAGTGAAAAAATTCCTCCTCATGTTTATGTGAAACTTGTTTATGCCTCTTCCACTTCCACCCACTGCCCCTTGTCCGGTCATTGGGCATCACCGAGCAGAGCCTGACTCCATCCTCCTGGAACTCACCTTTACATATTTATAAACATTGATGAGGTCACCTCTCAGTCTCCAAGCTAAAGACCCTCAGCCTCTCCGCATAAGAGAGGTTCCACTCCCTTAATCATCTTTGTGGCTCTGCACTGGATTCTCTCAAGCAGCTCTATGTCCTTCTTGAACTGGGGGGCCCAGTACTCCAGATGCAGCCTTACCAGGGCAGAGTAGAGGGGCAGAACCTCTCTCGACTTGCTAACCACACCCATTCTAATACACTCCAGAATGGTACTGGTCAACCTCCCACCCACTAGGAATCCCAGATCCTTTTCCCCTTCGCATCTCTCAAACAGGTCAGTCCTCAACCTATACTGATACCTGGGGTTGTTCTTTTCCAGGAGCAAGACTCTACACTTGCTCTTGTTATATTTCATTAAATTTCTCCCTGCCCAACCCTCCAGCCTAAGTCTGGTAGAAATCCGTAAACACTGATTATATCCTCTCCAAGTGTTCTCTTCACCAGAGCAAAAAGCCACAGGTCCCTCAGCGTCTCCTCATAAGGCTGGTGCTCCAGTCCCTTAATAATCTTTGTAGCCCTCTGTTGGACTTTTTCATGTAGATCCCTGTCCCTCTTGAACTGGGGAGCCCAAAACTGAACACAATGCTCCAGGTGAGGTCTCACCAGGGCAGAGTAGAGGGGGAGGAGAACCTCCCTCAATCTGCTGGACACACTCCTCTTAATGCACCCCAGAATCCCATCGGCCTTCTTGGCCACAAGGGCACATTGCTGTCCCATGCATAGCTTCTTGTCCACCAGGACTCCCAGGTCCTTCTCCACAGGGTTGCTATTCAGCAGATCACCTCCTAGCCTGTACTGGTACAGTTTATTATTCCTTCCCAGGTGCAGGACTCTGCACTTATCCTTGTTGAACCTCATTAAGGTCCTCTTTGCCCAGCCCTCCAGTCTGTCCAAGTCTTGCTGAATGGCTGCACAGCCTTCAGGTGTGTCAGCCAAGCCTCCCAGTTTGGTATTACAGGCGACTTTGCTGAGCAGAGCACTCCTATAACACATGTGCACATGCAGCTCATAGACATTGGGATTTTCTTCCGGAGTTTACAGTTGTTATTAAGGCTCCCTTTCAATGACCAAGAAGTGAACAAAACAATCCTGCTCAGAAATGTGAAGATGAGTAGCTTTGGGCACTAGACGCTTGCTGTACCCCCTGCTGTCCCCAGTATTGAGCCCTATCATTAAATTTGCAGACTTTGAGAGCAAATTAGTTCAGGCAAGTTATGCGTGAACTGAAGCTCTAAGATGCTCCTCTACTGACTGAACCACTTGAAAACTCACTTTCAGCTCTTGTTCACACCCATACCCAATGCAGCAAACACTCCTCTCTGTTCTTAAATGCAGGAACCCAAAGCAAAGCAAGCCAGCACCTGGAGAAGCCAGCCCACTCAGTAAAGGATTGCACACAAATAGGGAATGACTATAAAATGCCGTTTATTTATTTATTTAGTTGGTTTTACCATCATGTAGAAATAGAGGTCAGTGCAAGCCTGGGGATATTTGGCCCAGTTATAAGCAGTCTGCTGGATGTGATTTAGCTCATGCTATTAGCCTGTGAGACATTCACAAGGCTCTCTTCTAGGAAATGCTCCATGCTTAGATGAAGCATTTGCAAGCATGGATATAGGGAGAGTTTTGTTTGTTTGCTTGTTTTACAGAAAGGCTTTTCAAGCAGGGTTAAGATGCATTCACACCAGAGCAGCTTTAATGGGTACACACAGCAAGAGGAGCACTCAGTCTAGCAGGCAAGTACACACCAAACCGCAGCATGCATTTTGTAACATCATCTGGGCAGACTCAGGCTGTTTGTTTTTGCTCTTTGTCTTAAAACACAATTTGGCAGCCCTCAGCAGCCAATCCATCCCCTGGAGTGTGCAGCTCCCTGCCCAGAAGAAGCAGCAACTGTCCCTACAAAGACCTCAGATGGTCTTTTATTTCAGCAGCCATTTAATTTCAGCTCTTGCTCCAGGCACTTTCAAAGAAGGCAGCTCAAGCATCTTGACTACAAGGAGCTTTGGAGCCGGCATTTTGACAATGAACTGTTCTCACCGTTGTTTAGGCTTCCCCCTTCCAAAGGCAGTGACTCGACTCAACTTCACCGGGACTGGCCAGGAGCTCCATCTTCTCTGAAAATTGGGTAATGAGATTACAGGAGCAGCTCATAAGGCTTTTGCTCTTTGCTGCACAAGAAAGCTCTGTACTGCAGGAACTGTGTGTCTCTTTGGGGCCTTCTAATCAACAGCATTTCAAGGAATGGGTTGAAAACAATCCAGTAGAAAGCTTGGCTATCTCAGACAGAAAACTACAGAGGGACAAATTATGAATCCAAGAGGAACTTCTACAATTTTAAACCCCTCTTGGAGAAGTTATTACTCCTCAGATATCAAGTAATGATACGTGAAAGGCAAAAACCTTTGCTTTACCCTTTTATGGTGGCTCCACCAGCAGAGAAGGAACAACACTTTATGTATTTGCTCTCAGCAAATATACACTGTAATAGTTAATAGTGTGTTTTCTCCAAGTTGTTCTTAAAGGCAGAAATAATTTTCACTGAGGAAAGCCATGCAGAGTTTTTAATCCTGTAAAGGCTTAGGTTAGGAAGTGCCTCTTCTCTGGGAGAAGAGAACCCATCTTTGCAGCTTTCATTCCTCCTTGCAGGGAAGACAGTCCAGTAATGTGATGTGATCTTAGAGGGGCATCGAAATTTATCTCTGCTCATGCAGCAGCAGTTGACAAGAGAGGAGTAGGAATGAGGAAAAACACATAAAACCCACAGAAGTAAATTTAAAAGATTGTACTGACAAGGACTCCAGGGCTTGTCAAAGTGAAGGCTTCCACCTCTGCATCAACACTGTCAGTCCCCTTGAGATCAGCCTTAGAGCTCCTGCATTTATTTGTGTGGAGATTTATAAACTGCACTTACACAACACAAATTTCAGGATTAAACTCCTTGAGATATTTATTTCAATTAAAGGCTAAAACTGTTTGGGAAACACAATACACATTTCCCTCTACACCTCTCCCCATCTAGTTTCAGAAGAGCAATTCTATAGTATACAAAGTTCTAGGCACCACACAGCATATTAGACAATGTTTAAACCTCACACCCATCAATACAGTAATCTGAACTCTAGTAAAGCAGAACAGAAAGAGGTTCACAGTTACAAAAAAATGTAACTGAGTTACATAGAGGCATCCAGGACGACTTAGATGGGAACTAGCTTGAGTTTAAAAGTTAGAAAAGTGAAAAATAGAAAGCACACAAATTGAAGTACACAGTTCTTCACTGTTATCTCAGACGTGATGGGAATGGTGGTTGAAGAAAATCAGCTGTGGAGAGGTGGAAAATGCCAAAATATCCAGAGTTTCAGCATTTGAAGGCTATACTTGGGGAGCACTACTCTACCAGGATTGTATCAACGCTTTCTTGGATGAGATCTGACTCTAGTATACATTCATCTAAGTGGTCTTGGGATAAACTGGAACTCTTCCCCATGCTCTCACTGTCACAGTAAGGATGAAACCTGGGGGTTGCAGGGCTCTCCAGCCGCTGGCAGCGGCTGTATCTGTGCTGTTTCCCTCTGTGTGTGTACATGTGTTCGAGGAGCTGGCTCTTACGGAAAAATGTGCGACCACAGACAGTGCAACTGATTTTTCTCTTTCTTGAGAAAGAAAAGTTACAGTTCAACTCCACTGGTTCATGTTCCTTGGAGATGAGGGAGAGCTGGCCGATCTGTAGAGGCTCCAGGTCACTGCAGCTCTGATGCTCCTGCTGACCCTCATCATCTTTAAGGAGGAAGGCCCCAATCCGGTGGCCATCCCCTGCCTCCCTGTCCTCAGCCAGAGGCTGCATCTCCCCCAGGGGCTGCACCTCCCCCAGGTCGCTGCTTTCCAGGATGGAGGCCGGCACACCAAATGGCAGCGAGCCAGATACGTGGGTGTGCAAGTGCTGCCGCAGCCCACCCCGGGAGTTGAATCGCTCCCCGCAGTAGTGGCACAAGTGCACTTTGAGGCCAGCTTTGGCAAAGATGGGGCTCGTTATCTCTGGAGAAGGAGGGGTGCAGCTCTGGGACACTACAGGCTCCGAATCACACCTCTCCTGCTTTACAGAGACAGACAGCTTTGGATGCTCTTCTGCTGGCTTGGTGAGAGCAGCAGGCTGAGTGGAGGGGCAAGCTACCTGCTGGTCCAGGGAGCTGTCATCCAGGCCAATAGCCAGAGAAAGCTGCAGCTGTGGATGGTCACCCTGGGAAGCAGACCTGCTGCTCACCTTGGGCAGACTCTCCTTCACTCCCAGGCGTTCCTTTGCTGGTTTGTGTGCAGTTGAGATCTGGATGCCATACAAGTTTGAAGACTGGACCGGCTCTGGGGAGAACACTTGGTTCATCTCGACTGCAATATGGGAGAGGTGATCTGCATGTAGAAAGCGGATGCCCTCCTCCAGCCGGCTCTGACTGACAGTCTGCTTTGGCCCCTTCCCAGTGTACATGATATGCAGCAAATAACTGAATATGTCAGGCTGGATGTCTGTAGGCTGAATCTTTATGCAATCACTGAAACAAGACAGACGATTAAGCACATACAGGGCTCCAAATTAGTCATGATCCATTACCTGCCTGTCCATTTACACTGCCCTGCCATTGCTGCTAGTGCCTGTGCACTGTTGCCTGCCTCCTAGTTCACCAGCAGCACTCCCCATCAGCTGTGCATTAAGTGCACATGTCCAATTTATGCCTGTATTTATGCCAGTGATTATACGGACCATGTGCATAACTGCAGCCTGTGACAATGAGAGTGGTCAGATCCTGGTCACCTCATCACTTGCACACGCAGCCAGTTGCTGCCACATGGCACCACAGCAATGCCATGCAAGCTGCACATCACTGGCGTGTGCCACTATGGTGGCTATATAACACAAGGCAAGTAGTATTTGTGTTTAGGTAATAAATTAATCTGCTGCTACTGTGTAATCTTTATGAGCTTTGCACTTAAGTGTCAGTAAACAACACCTTTCAGAACGCAAGTTAACTGATCTTCTCATTTCCAGCCAAAGGGCTACATGGCCAATGGCTAAAGAGGATACTGAAAAGGTGCTGGAGACAACGACCATCAACCAGGGAGGGGAACCCAGGGAGGGTTTAATTGATTACAAGCAGCAAGCTCCAGGTCAGAGGTGAGATTAGACCTCGGCACCACCATTGTTATACCTGCAGAACCACTCCTAACCCAAGCAGGTAAAGCATCCCACAGCAGCTTGAAATAAATTGATGATATCAGTCTTGGCCCTTATCTGCAAGAGTCTGAAGCACATAATTGCAACAAGGCTTCTTGATTGCTTCAAGCCTGGAGATCCTGCCAGAAGGCACAGTCCCACTCAGCAAGCTTGCCTACAAGCTAATGCAAAGTAATGGATGTGCTGCATGTGTACAGGAGGTACCTGGATATCCCTAAACTGCAAATCTTACAAGCGTCTCACTGCATGAGGCCTGTGGTACTTATATGTTTATTTCCTCTGGTCACATAGACGTCTCATCACCAAAATGTGGGGCCTGATTTTGGCATATGCTGACTAAGAGGGTGGTTTTAAAGGACAACTTATTCTGCACTGGGGATGTTTAGTCAAGACATGTGCTGCATTAGGAAAATAATTTTGGGTCATCTAACATCCCCATTTACGCACTAAGACTTCAATACCTTTATAAAGGGAAAAGAACATTAAGTTGATGAGGGTGTTTAAAAGGTAGGAGAGCTGTGTGTCCTTACCTCGTCTGATGAATAAATATCATCTTAAAATAGTTTGAAAAAGCAGCGAGCACTGCTCTGTGGGCTTTGAAGTAAACATCTCCTATGGCAACTGTGCAGTCACACAGAAAACCAAACTCCCGCTGCATGTTCAGCTGTTGAAGAAGGAGGACGCTGTGGCCGGTACTGTCCATGGCGTGCCTGAGAGCAAAAAACAAGATGGTCATCTCGAAAAGAAACCACAGAAGTCCTGAAGGCTCAAATGGGGGCACCAAGCAAGGGGCACGGCTTCACAGATATTTCTGCTAACGGTCCCTGCGCACTGATTTAGTAATTCCTCCTATCGACACCACCACCAGTGCCTAAATCCACGGTCAATGAGCCCAAATGTCCCCGAGACGACTCCACGTGGCCGCTACGAGCAGAGCTGTTCCTCCTACAAACGAACTGTGCTCCGCGCTGTATGGGCAACAACTTTAAACATGCCCGGCATTCTCTCTACCTCCGTATCGTGCTTCCCATCGCATCACAACCCGCGCTCGCCATCGCTCTCTGCGCTGCCCGTCCCCGAGCCGCCGCGGCACGGCCGCGAGGACCAGCGAGACTGGCGGTAGCACGGACCTGGGCGGCTAACGCGCACAGATCCAGCCCTGTGCCACCCCAACAAAGCCCGCATTGTGCCGGGCTCAGCCGCCCTTACCCCGCCTCGCCAGCGGCCCCTTTGCAAATAAATGCTGATATTTGCTATTGTTTCCGCTGAAAATTGTTGCGCGGCGCTGGTGGAAGCAGCAGGGGGAGGCGGTGAGCGCAGACGCTCCGGGAGCACACCCAGCGCCCTGCCCTAGCCTAGCCTACCCTAGCTTAGCCTCCCAGGTCGGCCCCCCGCGGCTCCCCCGCGGCCGCGCAGCCGCTTACCCGTGCGGAAGCGTAGCGCTGAGCCCAGCTCGGCACCGCCCGCCCCAGCTGCCAGCCCGGCGGATGGGGTGGGCGCTGCCTCCCCCCGCGCTTCCTGCCGCCTCCGGGGCGGGCCTGGCTCCGCCGCTCCCGGGAAAAAAAAATAAGCGTGGAACTGTGCGCGGTTCTTGCACGGCTTCAGTGTGGCTCGATGCTCCCCGTGTCCGCAGCCCCAGGGGAGGAACCGAGTTCACCCCCTCCAGGAATTTTTTGGGGGAGAAAGTGTTTTTCTTCTGGGTTGTTGGAGATCTCACCCTGGGCTGGGGGACTTCGATTTTTCAGAGCGTCATCTGCTCAGCAACTCAGCAGTTGGTACAAGAGGGATTTGGTTGTTCTTTTGGGTTTAACAGAAAGAACCCCCTCTAACAGGCGCCTCTCCACTCTGCCTGCCCATGAGCATGGACGTGAAGATATGATCTGGCTTTTTCACCAATGTCTGTAGCCTGAGCTCTTTCTGTAACCACCGGCGGATTCTGTGAACACAATGTTTCTCAGGCTTCTTGCAGTCTCTTATTAATTTTTAAGCCAGAGGTCATTTAGAGTGAGAGCAGCTGTGCTAAGTCAGGCTGCAGCTGGGTGCAACAGGGCCTGGCAGAGGAAGCAGCACAGGTGAGCAGTGCCACCCCCACCCTGAGCTCCCAGCTTCTTGAGGGTCCTCCTGTGCCATGGCCTGTGCTTTGATGTTCAGTGCAATCTTTGAGACATTTTTCCTATTAATTTTACTGAACTGCTTTCTGAACCTGTTTAAATTTCCAGTCCCTGCAGCCTCCTGCTGCCATAAAGTTAATTTGATGTCCACGAGTTTGAGGTTTTTTTGTTTGGTTGTTGGTGTTTTTGTGGGGGTGTTTTTGTTGGGGTTTTTTTGGGGGGGGAGGGGTGGTTGTGGGGTTTTTTTGGGTTTTTTTTTCTGGTAAAGGCAGTGAAAATGGCTGTTCTGTGTGTTTTTTTGCCATGGTTTTAGTGCAGCTTTGGAGATCTATCACACCAATTTCTCTAGTGGCATCTCCCCTGTTAGCAGAAGACATGGACTTCCTTGGATCATCCTTCTTGGATTTCTTTCAGCATTTGGTACTTTGCAGTTAATTTCCCTATTGCATCCAATAGTTGTGATTTTATTGTACTCATCCCAAATCTTTAAGGCAAATCATTCTCTGAGCCTCCCAGAATCCATCAGTTTATGGGGCTGTTTCTAGTAGTGTCTTGAGATGGAGGATGGAGGTGAGCTGAGAAATGACGCAATGTGCAAATTGAAATGTTTTGCTCCGATGCAATGTTTGATGTTTATCCTGTTGGCCTTTTCCATTGCTCTGTTTTAGTTCTGTTTTAAATAAAAAGCTGACAGGACTGAGAAACCATTTCCCCCTCCTGTGTTTGTGCAGCAAAAGGACTGAGAGTTGACAGACCTCTAATCCTGCTGCTCCTGCAAATACTGGTAGTTGCTTTTCTTCCCTAAAAAGGCTGGCAGTAGGTGGCTCAAGGTTTTGTATTACATTCTGAGTTATTTAACATATTTATTAACTCGTGGACAGAGTGAGTTGCTATTTGCAGAGGGCATGTTATTTATTTAAATGATTAATTATTTACGTGCTATTTAGGTTGACTCAGGTCCAAAGAGGACTTTGAAGAGCTTCAGCAAAACTGGAGACAAAATAATGGAAGCACTGATCAGAAATTAAATGTGGTGTTCTGCTATAAAATGCAGGTGATGATGTCATATGCCTCAACAGTGATATGGCCTAAACTGATGGGTCAGGAAAGAGAGCAGGACAGAATCGCATCTAGCTTCATGAGCACTTCTGCTTGCTTCTCCTTCATGGCCAGAAAACTGTAATAATAAATTAGGCAAGTGTGGTGGGAGGGCACTGTGAGAATGCGGACTATGAAAAAGGACTGCCTTGTATCTCATCTTACTGGAGGTGGCAGAAGCTCTGGGTGTGACACGTGGGAGGCTGCACAAGCCCCATATGGCTGCTCTTTGCTGAACATGCCGAGAGAGGTGCAAAAGAGGCAGAGAGTAAAAGACCCTTGAACCATGCGACAAACAACTTTTCGTTGTGATTTGAAAACCATGATGGTCTCAGCTTGTGAAGGCTGTTTATTCAACTTCCTCTAAAACAGGAAAACCTCCTGAAAGGTCCCTCTACCTTTCATGAAGGCTGCTGCCTTACAGGCATACTGGCTTTTTTCCCTTGGCATCAAACTTGATAGCCAAGGCTGCACCATAATGAGGGGGAGGAACAAAGGGGCTTTTTGGAGACATTTTGAAAGCTCCACTTTTATTCCATAAAGGTTAGGAAATCCTCAGACAGATCCAGGGTGAAAAGGATGCTATCCCATCTGGAAACCATGACTCCGTTAATTGGATTTGTCCTGTTGACAGTGGAGGGATGCTCCAGAAAAATCTTGGGAGTCACCTATACAGGGATTGATGTTGGTACATTTTTACATCATGGCTTTTTTTTTTTTTTTTTTTTTTTAACTTTGTTACAATTATATTTTCCCCTTTGGCTTGTCTGGAGCTAAGAGGGATCCTTGGATGGTTGTGGCAAACATAAATACAATGGCTTCTCTAGAAACTGTCCCAGTGAGCAGCTATGCATATGAAACACTTCTGATGTTCACGCTGAAGGACAAATGTCACTTTTGGGGTGGAAAAGTCAAGTGGCAAGACCGGGGTAAAGTCTGACCACTTAACGTTTCCTCAAAACCCCTGTGGCAGGTAACAGGAGTTGCCCACAGTTTCAGGAAATCCCACGGGCCTGTTGCAGAGGACCTGGGTACTACTAGACAGGACAGGTCCAGAGCCTGAAGGGAAGAGGGCCTGCTAAAGATCCTAGAAAGGTGAGGGGAAAAGAAATCTGCAGAATCTGAGCCCATGGCTGCCAGCCTCTACTCCCAGCATCCTCCATCATCCTGAAACTGCAAGAGGGAAGACGGTGATACTAATACATGAAACTGCAATGAGAAGGAAATACTTCTCTTGCAGCTTGCAATTATTTTTTTTGCAACTTGCAACGAAACAGTCAGAGGCAGGAGGCCGTAAGGCTGTGCGTCAAACACTGGATATCCACATAGGCAACCAAGCCTTCCCAGTTACCAGCAATCACGGCTAGTTTGAGGGAAAATGAGAGGACGCCCAGTTCGGTGGGGTGAGACTCAGTGCACGGGGATGTGGTGGATTTCCACCCGCCTCTGCGGCTCCCAGGGCCGGGTCAGTTCTGCGGCGAGGGTCCCAAATGGGCACACACCGGCGGACGCTGCAAAAGTCCACGTCTCCTCTGCACCTCGGCGAGCTTCGCTGGGCCTGAGGCAGTGGAGGGGCCGGGCTTGCGGGACATAGGGAGGGGGCACCACCAGCGCCAGCCGGACCGAGCCGCTGCCGCCTCCCCGGCGGCATGGGAGGAGAGGGGAGC